>JAQBSW010000571.1:0-147500 GCA_029291075.1 Eudiplozoon nipponicum
GGTTCGTATCCTGTCCGCGGCAAATTCTGGCCAGTACTTGATGAGTTCCCAATAAGGACGAAACCGGTCTACTGGATGAATTGCCTTTTCTACACTATACAATTCTTAGTTTATACTGACATATGTAAGTAATTAATGGGTCAGGTGTTTATATCAAGACCGCAACCTTGATTATAATAATTGTTATCACCACCCGCGCAACCAATGTTCGTTTAATTATATAAATGTTCATTTCAATACCACTTCCCCATGTAATGTGGTGTCTGTTCAGTAATGACAGATTGGGCATGGTTAGTTGGAACTTTGGGTCTAAATGGATGCCATATGAGCTCCACCTAAAGGAAAAATTGACTAACCAAGTTACATTAGTTAGTATATAACTGAAAATTGTGTGTAGTGTAGTGTGCGGCAGGATAGCTCAGTGGTTAGAGCACCAGATTCCGAAGCAGACGTGCCCAGGTTCGTATCCTGTCCGCGGCAAATTCTGGCCAGTACTTGATGAGTTCCCAATAAGGACGAAACCGGTCTACTGGATGAATTGCCTTTTCTACACTATACAATTCTTAGTTTATACTGACATATGTAAGTAATTAATGGGTCAGGTGTTTATATCAAGACCGCAACCTTGATTATAATAATTGTTATCACCACCCGCGCAACCAATGTTCGTTTAATTATATAAATGTTCATTTCAATACCACTTCCCCATGTAATGTGGTGTCTGTTCAGTAATGACAGATTGGGCATGGTTAGTTGGAACTTTGGGTCTAAATGGATGCCATATGAGCTCCACCTAAAGGAAAAATTGACTAACCAAGTTACATTAGTTAGTATATAACTGAAAATTGTGTGTAGTGTAGTGTGCGGCAGGATAGCTCAGTGGTTAGAGCACCAGATTCCGAAGCAGACGTGCCCAGGTTCGTATCCTGTCCGCGGCAAATTCTGGCCAGTACTTGATGAGTTCCCAATAAGGACGAAACCGGTCTACTGGATGAATTGCCTTTTCTACACTATACAATTCTTAGTTTATACTGACATATGTAAGTAATTAATGGGTCAGGTGTTTATATCAAGACCGCAACCTTGATTATAATAATTGTTATCACCACCCGCGCAACCAATGTTCGTTTAATTATATAAATGTTCATTTCAATACCACTTCCCCATGTAATGTGGTGTCTGTTCAGTAATGACAGATTGGGCATGGTTAGTTGGAACTTTGGGTCTAAATGGATGCCATATGAGCTCCACCTAAAGGAAAAATTGACTAACCAAGTTACATTAGTTAGTATATAACTGAAAATTGTGTGTAGTGTAGTGTGCGGCAGGATAGCTCAGTGGTTAGAGCACCAGATTCCGAAGCAGACGTGCCCAGGTTCGTATCCTGTCCGCGGCAAATTCTGGCCAGTACTTGATGAGTTCCCAATAAGGACGAAACCGGTCTACTGGATGAATTGCCTTTTCTACACTATACAATTCTTAGTTTATACTGACATATGTAAGTAATTAATGGGTCAGGTGTTTATATCAAGACCGCAACCTTGATTATAATAATTGTTATCACCACCCGCGCAACCAATGTTCGTTTAATTATATAAATGTTCATTTCAATACCACTTCCCCATGTAATGTGGTGTCTGTTCAGTAATGACAGATTGGGCATGGTTAGTTGGAACTTTGGGTCTAAATGGATGCCATATGAGCTCCACCTAAAGGAAAAATTGACTAACCAAGTTACATTAGTTAGTATATAACTGAAAATTGTGTGTAGTGTAGTGTGCGGCAGGATAGCTCAGTGGTTAGAGCACCAGATTCCGAAGCAGACGTGCCCAGGTTCGTATCCTGTCCGCGGCAAATTCTGGCCAGTACTTGATGAGTTCCCAATAAGGACGAAACCGGTCTACTGGATGAATTGCCTTTTCTACACTATACAATTCTTAGTTTATACTGACATATGTAAGTAATTAATGGGTCAGGTGTTTATATCAAGACCGCAACCTTGATTATAATAATTGTTATCACCACCCGCGCAACCAATGTTCGTTTAATTATATAAATGTTCATTTCAATACCACTTCCCCATGTAATGTGGTGTCTGTTCAGTAATGACAGATTGGGCATGGTTAGTTGGAACTTTGGGTCTAAATGGATGCCATATGAGCTCCACCTAAAGGAAAAATAGACTAACCAAGTTATATTAGTTAGTATATAACTGAAAATTGTGTGCAGTGTAGTGTGCGGCAGGATGGCTCAGTTGTTAGAGCACCAGATTCCGAAGCAGACGTGCCCAGGTTCGAGTCCTGTCCGCGGCAAATTCTGGCCAGTACATGATGAGTTCCCAATAAGGACGAAACCGGTCTACTGGATGAATTGCCTTTCCTACACTATACAATTCTTAGTTTATACTGACATATGTAAGTAATTAATGGGTCAGGTGTTTATATCAAGACCGCAACCTTGATTATAATAATTGTTATCACCACCCGCGCAACCAATGTTCGTTTAATTATATAAATGTTCATTTTAATACCACTTCCCCATGTAATGTGGTGTCTGTTCAGTAATGACAGATTGGGCATGGTTAGTTGTAACTTTGGGTCTAAATGGATGTCATATGAGCTCCACCTAAAGGAAAAATTGACTAACCAAGTTACATTAGTTAGTATATAACTGAAAATTGTGTGTAGTGTAGTGTGCAGCAGGATAGCTCAGTGGTTAGAGCACCAGATTCCGAAGCAGACATGCTCAGTTTCGTATCCTGTCCGCGGCAAATTCTGGCCAGTACTTGATCTGTTCCCAATAAGGACGAAACCGGTCTACTGGATGAATTGCCTTTTCTACACTATACAATTCTTAGTTTATACTGTTATATGTAAGTAATTAATGGGTCAGGTGTTTATATCAAGACCGCAACCTTGATTATAATAATAATTATTATCACCACCCGCGCAACCAATGTTCGTTTAATTATATAAATGTTCATTTCAATACTACTTCCCCATGTAATGTGGTGTCTGTTCAGTAATGACAGATTGGGCATGGTTAGTTGGAACTTTGGGTCTAAATGGATGCCATATGAGCTCCACCTAAAGGAAAAATTGACTAACAAAGTTACATTAGTTAGTATATAACTGAAAATTGTGTGTAGTGTAGTGTGCGGCAGGATGGCTCAGTGGGTAGAGCACCAGATTCCGAAGCAGACGTACCCAGGTTCGAGTCCTGTCCGCGGCAAATTCTGGCCAGTACATGATGAGTTCCCAATAAGGACGAAACCGGTCTACTGGATGAATTGCCTTTTCTACACTATACAATTCTTATTTTATACTGACATATGTAAGTAATTAATGGGTCAGGTGTTTATATCAAGACCGCAACCTTGATTATAATAATTATCACCACCCGCGCAACCAATGTTCGTTTAATTATATAAATGTTCATTTAATACCACTTCCCCATGTAATGTGGTGTCTGTTCAGTAATGACAGATTGGGCATGGTTAGTTGGAACTTTGGGTCGAAATGGATACCATATGAGCTCCACCTAAAGGAAAAATTGACTAACCAAGTTACATTAGTTAGTATATAACTGAAATTGTGTGTAGTGTAGTGTGCGGCAGGATAGCTCAGTGGTTAGAGCACCAGATTCCGAAGCAGACGTGCCAGGTTCGTATCCTGTCCGCGGCAAATTCTGGCCAGTACTTGATGAGTTCCCAATAAGGACGAAACCGGTCTACTGGATGAATTGCCTTTTCTACACTATACAATTCTTAGTTTATACTGACATATGTAAGTAATTAATAGGTCAGGTGTTTATATCAAGACCGCAACCTTGATTATAATAATTGTTATCACCACCCGCACAACCAATGTTCGTTTAATTATATAAATGTTCATTTCAATACCATTTCCCCATGTAATGTGGTGTCTGTTCAGTAATGACAGATTGGGCATGGTTGGTTGGAACTTTGGGTCTAAATGGATGCCATATGAGCTCCACCTAAAGGAAAAATTGACTAATCAAGTTACATTAGTTAGTATATAACTGAAAATTGTGTGTAGTGTAGTGTGCGGCAGGATAGCTCAGTGGTTAGAGCCCCAGATTCCGAAGAAGACGTGCCCAGGTTCGTATCCTGTCCGCGGCAAATTCTGGCCAGTACTTGATGAGTTCCCAATAAGGACGAAACCGGTCTACTGGATGAATTGTCTTTCTACACTATACAATTCTTAGTTTATACTGACATATGTAAGTAATTAATGGGTCAGGTGTTTATATCAAGACCGCAAACTTGATTATAATAATTGTTATCGCCACCCGCGCAACCAATGTTCGTTTAATTATATAAATGTTCATTTCAATACCACTTCCCCATGTAATGTGGTGTCTGTTCAGTAATGACAGATTGGGCATGGTTAGTTGGAACTTTGGGTCTAAATGGATGCCCTATGAGCTCCACCTAAGGAAAAATTGACTAACCGAGTTACATTAGTTAGTATATAACTGAAAATTGTGTGTAGTGTAGTTTGCGGCAGGATAGCTCAGTGGTTAGAGCACTAGATTCCGAAACAGACGTGCCCAGGTTCGTATCCTGTCCGCGACAAATTCTGGCCAGTACTTGATGAGTTCCCAATAATGACGAATCCGGTCTACTGGATGAATTGCCTTTTCTACACTATACAATTCTTAGTTTATACTGACATGTAAGTAATTAATGGGTCAGGTGTTTATATCAAGACCGCAACCTTGATTATAATAATTGTTATCACCACCCGCGCAACCAATGTTCGTTTTATTATATAAATGTGCTATACTTCTCAAACAATGATGATCGAATGCCTGTAAGCGTCTCAGATCATCAACTCTAAGAGGCCAAGCTTCACTAGCGTATAGTAAGACTGCGCGTACAGATGCATTGTAAACACGACCTTTAAGACAAAGTGAAATATTCGCATTTCTCCATAAATGACGAAGGTTCGAGAAAGCTACTCTAGCTTTCGCGATCCGTATTCTCACCTCGTCGGACATATTACCTACGTTATTGATAGAGCTCCCAAGATATGTAAACCTGTCGACTATGTCAAGATCTTCATTCTGCAGTCGCAACGTTGGAGCAAGAGGTGGGTGATCCTGTAACAGTATCTTACATTTAGAGGGTGCGAATTTCATACCGAAAGACGGAACAACGTTTGATAATCTATTTAAGGTGGTCTGGGCAGCATGCTGATTGTCGAATAGTAGTACTATATCGTCCGCATAGTCAAGATCGACTAGTTTATCTCCCGGGAGAACTTCAACTCCAGCGTACTGAATGTGTGAGAGAGTGTTGTTCATAATAGCATCGATTACAAAATTAAACATAAATTGGGAAAGTGGACAACCTTGACAAACACCACTGCTGGTTGTAAAGTTATGCGTTAATTCGTTGTAAACCTTAACGCGACCAGAAGTATTTGTGTAGAGAGCTCGTATAATATTAACAAATTTAGTGGACACATCGCTTTTCGACAAGATATGGAATAAAACATTGCGATCCACCGAATCAAATGCACCCTTGAAGTCTAGAAAGACGATTATTGTGGGATGGTGATATATATGTCTCTGTTCGAGAAATTGCCTTAACGTAAAAATATTATCTATACAACCTCGTCCTGCGCGGAATCCGGCCTGTTCTTCTCTTTTTTGTGATTCACGTGAATCGCTATGACGACGTAGGATAATCGAAGCAAATAACCTTGATACGACCGGAGTCAAACTTATACCACGATGGTTATTGCACGAATTACGATTGACTTTTTTGAAGATGGGAATGATGGTCGATTCATTCCATTCAAGTGGTACGGTTTCCTCATTCTATATAGTATGAAAAGGATTGGTCAATGCTCCTGAAATTATATCGCCACCATCCTTAAACAATCCCGGAAGCAGATCATCAAGGCCGGCGGTTTGCGGCGCTTAAGAGATAGGATTGCATCGCGTACTTCTAACTCGGATGGTTCTTCGGGACTAACATTCCACACTGTTGATGCAAACATGCTTTCCGGAAGTGGAACTGACGCGGGTGGCCAAGAAAATTGATATCTAAAGTGTTCAGCCCACCTGTCAAGACGAATTCTTTTATCGGTTATTAATTCGTTGTTACTATCATTTATAGTTTTAACTTTCTCGGACCTGTTGTGCGTATAAGTTGGAACAAACAGCGACTGTTACCTGACGCGAAAGCTACTTCCATTTCTTCAGCCTTTCGGCTCCAAAAGTTTTCGAGATCGCCTCTTAGACTGCGTTTAAGTTGGCGTCTTATATTGCGACGGGTATTATTATGAGTCGAGCCAGGTGGAATTTGGCACCTTATTTCGAGTATCTCCATAGATTTTACAGAGAGCCAGTGATTATTTCTACGGGGGCCTGCTATGCCACATACAGTAGTACCTACATTGTGCATAGTGGAACTTATCTTGGACCAAAGTATATTCGGATTTTCGCTATTCAGACCAGTTAGATTAGCTTTTAGAATATTTTCATAGTTTTGTCGGATGGACGGTTGTTCGAGTTTGCCTACATCAATTTGAGGTTTATTCTTAATTATTTTCCCGGAAAATTTTAGAGCAAATCTACAACGGATAAGTGCATGGTCTGAGTCGACATAAGTGTTCCAAAAAGAGCGACAATCCTGGATGCAACCACGCCATCTATAACTAATTGCTACCTGATCTATTTGAGTCCACCGTTGTCCGGGTGCTGGAGGACGCCATGTAGCACAACGTCTAACACTACGTCTGAAATTTGTACTACTTAAATAAAGTCTATGTTCAGCGCAGCTATCCAAAAGCCGTTCACCATTATCATTGCGAGTCGAGCTTAGAGTGTATCTTCCACCTAAATGAAATTCTGTATTACTTAAGCGGCCAACTTGTGCATTAATGTCACCCATAACCAGGACTATATCCGAACTTTGTGCTTTACTTAGTAAGGAGCTTAATTCTGAGTAAAAATCGTCCTTGCTTTCTTCTGTGCTGCAATCGGTAGGAGCATATGCAGATACAACGAAGAGGCAACGATGATAACGGTTTTTTGCTTTGATTTTAGTAGATGTATTTAAACGTGCCACACACAATCGACCATTTTAAGGGGATCCATTCAATTAAGCAAGCTTCAGCTCGCGCGCTAAGGGCAATACCAACGCCCCATTTACCGGCTTGAGAGGACTCTGTGGAACCAGATGTTCAAAGCCAATAACGCGTAGATAGGGATGGTGCAACTAATTCTGTAATACAGGTAGGATCCTGTATTCTGGTTTCAGATACGCAACATATGTCGATTTCTAATTTATCCAACGTACGAGCAAGTTCGCACATTAAATGCGCCTACGTTAAAACCTAACTTAGGTTTAATGAATGATCGTCTACAAGAACCATTTTCGATATTTGGCAACCTAGTATTGGGCTCAGTGTTATGATCTAAACCAACCAATAACTCTTTTAGATACTATAAATATGGTTGGTTTAGATCATAACACTGAGCCCAATACCAGGTTGCCACATATCGAAAATGGTTTTAGTAGACGATCATTGATTAAACCTAGGTTAGGCTTTAACGTAAGCGCATTTCATGTGCGAACATTAAAACAACTTGGACAGCAAGAATCTCTTGCTCGTACGTTGGATAAATTAGAAATCGACATATGTTGCGCATCTGAAACCACAATACAGGATCCTACGTGTATTACAGAACTAGTTGCACTATCCCTATCTACGCGTTATTGGCTTCGAACATCTGGTTCCACAGAGTCCTCTCAAGCCGGTAAATGGGCGTTAGTATTGCCCTTAGCGCGCAAGCTGAAGCTTGCTTAATTGAATGGATCCCTTTAAATAATCGATTGTGTGCGGCACGTTTAAATACATCTACTAAAATCAAAGCAAAAAACCGTTATCATCGTTGCCTCTTCAATGTATCTGCATATGCTCGTACCGATTGCAGAACAGAAGAAAGCATGGACGCCTTTTACTCCGAATTAAGCTCTTTACTAAGTAAAGCACGAAGTTCGGATATAGTCCTGGTTATGGGTGACATGAATGCTCAAGTTGGGCGCTTAAGTAACACAGAGTTAGGTGGAAGATACACTCTAAGCTCGACTCGCAACGATAATGGTGAACGTAGAGTTAGACGTTGTGTTACATGCCGTCCTCTAGCACCGGACAACGGTGGACTCAAACAGATCATGTAGCAATTAGTTATAGATGGCGTGGTTGAATCCAGGATTGTCGTTCGTTTTGGAACACTTATGTCGACTCGGACCATGCACTTATTTTTTGTAGATTTGCACGAAACTTTTCCGGGATAATAATTAAGAATAAACCCTAAATTGATGTAGGCAAACTCGAACAACCGTTCTTCCGACAAAATTATGAAAATATTCTTAAGGCTAATCTAACTGATCTGGATGGCGAAAATCCGAATTTACTTTGGTCTAAGATAAGTTTCATTATGCACAATGCAGATACTACTATATGTGGCATTGCAGGCCTCCGTAGAAATAATCACTGGCTCTCTGTAAAATCTATGGAGATACTCGAAATAAGGCGCCAAATTCCACCTGGCTCGACTCATAATAATACCCGTCGCAATATAAGACGCCAACTTAAGCGCAATCTAAAAGTCGATCTCGAATCCTTTCAGACCAGAAAGGCTGAAAAGATGGAAGAAGCGTTCCCATCAGGTAATAGTGTCTGTTTGTTCCAGCTTATCCGCGAAAGCAGGACCAAGAAAGTTAAAAATTAGCAAAACCATAAATGATAGTAGCAATCATCTAATTACCGTTAGAAAATTCGTCTCGATAGGTGGGCTGATCACTTCAGAGATCAATTTTCGTGGGCACCTGCGTCAGTGCCGATTCGCGAAAGCATGTGTGCATCAAGAGTGTGGAATGTTAGTCCCGAAGAACCATCCGAGTTAGAAGTACGCGATGCAATCCTATCTCTTAACCGCTGCAAAGTCGCAGGCCCCGATGATTTGCTTCCAGGATTGTTTAAGGATGGTGGCGATATAATTTCAGGAGCGTTGACCAAACTTTTTCATACTATATGGAATGAGGAAACCGTACCACTTGACTGGAATGAGTCGACTATCATTCCCATCTTCAAAAAAGGAAATCGTAATTCGTGCGATAACTATCGTGGTATAATTTTGACTCCGGTCGTATCAAGGTTATTTGATTCGATTATCCTACGTCGTCTTAGCGCTTCACGTGAATCACATACAAGAGAAGAACAGGCCGGACTCCGCGCAGGTAGAAGTTGTATAGATAATATTTGTACCTTAAGGCAAGTTCTCGAACAGAGACATTTATATCACCGTCCCACAATAGCCGTCTTTCTAGACTTCAAGGGTGCGTTTGATTCGGTGGATCGCAATGTTTTATTCCATATCTTGTCGAAAAGCGGTGTGCCCACAAAATTTGTTAATATTATACGAGCTCTCTACACAAATACTTCTGGTCGCGTTAAGGTCTACGACGAATTAACGCATAACTTTTCATCCAGCAGTGGTGTTCGTCAAGGTTGTCCACTTTCCCCATTTTAGTTTAATTTTGTAATCGATGCTATTATGAACAACACTCTCCCACACATTCAGGATGCTGGAATTGAAGTTCTCCCGGGCTACAAACTAGTGGATGTTGACTATGCGGACGATATCGTACTATTATTCGACAATCAGGATGCTGCCCAGGCCACCTTGAATAGATTAACAGACGTTCCGTCTTTCGGTATGAAATTCACATCCTCTAAATGTAAAATACTGTTACAGAATCACACACCACTCACTCCGACGTTGCGACTGCAGAATGAAGATCTAGTCATAGTCGACAGGTTGACATATCTTGGGAGCTCTAACAATAACGTAGGCAAAATGTCCGACGGGGTGAGAATATGAATCGCGAAAGCTAGAGTAGCTTTCTCGAACCTTCGTCATTTATGGAGAAACGCGAATATTTCACTTTGCTTCAAAGGTCGAGTTTACAATGCATATATACGCGCAGTCTTACTATACGATAGTGAAACTTGGCCTCTTAGAGTTGATGATTTGAGACGCTTACAGGCATTCGATCAATGTTGTTTGAAAAGTATAGCACATGTTGGTTACCAACAACGAATAACTAACGTTGACTTCAGTAGACCTATTTTTGGATCTGACAATAAGTGCTCGTCGTTAGAAAAACTAATAAGGCTCTATCACCTTCGTTGGCTCGGTCACGTTTTGCGTATGCCCTCATTTCGATTGCCCAATAGAGCTCTGTTCGCTCTCATCCAGCACCAAATTAGCGTAAGAAATAAGGTGAACAGATTTTAACATGATACAAACGATTGAAGTCACTTCCATCCGGAGGATCCACCGTCTGCCAGGATTGGGTCCTCGTACGCATCATAGTTCTAGGTTACAAACCCTTAGCGATATGGCATCGAGTCGAGCTCAGTGGCGATCTTGTTGCAGATTTCTAGTAGAATCATCTTCGTAACTTTCTTTTCTTAGTAGGGCAAAGTGACATGCGAGGTTTGGTTTGCTTATGACGTGATACAGTGAAATCCGCAAGGAAGCTGTATTGCTGATGTCGCCTTGCCCGAATGCTAACTTGGTCATAATGGTGTTGTGGAGAGGTTTAGTTTGCCTCATTTCTGTGAATTATCCTGATAAATTTACTCATACTAGCAAGGTATTCCTTCTCTCTCCACCCCCCTCACTCTCTCTCTCTCTCTCTCGTAAATTTCAATAATAATTTGTCTAAATTCACTTATATACTTTTTTACCCCTTATGGCTATATGGCAGTGAAACATTAGTCACTTATGACTTTTGTATAGCTGGACATGATGATGCTAATGCACGCATTTTTCTGATGCCTTATATGGGCATCCGTTTGGATTAAACTTGCTTTAATCTGTATATGCTTTTATCTTTATGCTTCTGATAGAAACTTTGGTTTTCCAGGGTCATTGATTTTGATATGCCCATTGTCATATGGTACGTAAAATTGATAAGAATACCAGAACAGGTGTTATTTATGAATACATCTCTTTTTAATTTACCACCAGTTCTGATTAGTAATACATTCAGTGATCGGGAAACTACCATCAGAAATGAACATCCCCTTTCCTTTGCAGCTCAACAGTAACTATTGTCTATTTCCTTCTTATGCAGTGGAAATTCATCCAGTTGATCCGTTTCACCCGTATTGGGAAATCTTCTGTGGTTGTTGCTTTTCCTAATAATACAGATTTGAATTGGAACATAAAATAGATGTAGGAATGGATATGTAATGTCTATTATGAGCAGTCAGTTCTCTGGTTTTGTTTTTGTCAGAAATATTCATTTTTCATTATTAACTAAATTGCGAGGTGTGTCTTGAATCTCACTTCCCCTTTCTGCAGTGAAAATGGATTGTGTTTCAGTATTATGTTTCGGGTTTCTCATAAAACGGAGTTTAAAGTGATCATAGTTTAGCTTTCACCCGGTTTGTTCCTCTGCTCTTTTACAATGGACATCGGGCTTTTAATATAATAAATTTTTTTTCACATTACTATATTTCAATATCAGGGTTACAAAATGTTGTTATAATGCAACTATTAAATATGGACATTATCGGTTATATTAAGAATAATGCGCTTTTTCACCTTTTTCCAAACGGTCTTTTTTATAGGCTGCTAAGAAAGCAGCTCTTGAGGCTGAGTCAAAAGACCAGGCTGTCCTAAAGAAGCTTTCATTACTGGATTCTGATGTGACTTTATTACCCGAGTCAGAAAAAGACGCAGTCGATGCTAAGCTAATGCTATTGATGAATAAAAAGAGTAAGTTGCTATGAATATGATTTTTGTTTCCTTTATGTGACCAATGCATGCTGTATCCCGTTGACTCGTGATGGTAAATTATGAAGTAATGATAACATTTATGCATGAAACCTTCGACTTATATTATCACAAAGAAATTGCTCACCATTGTGCATCCTGCGAGATTTTATAGAATGTATTGCAGTACCCTCCTCTCCGAATTTGTTATCTATTGTCAGTCTTTTTGAATGAATTATAGAATCTTTATTTCGCCAGATTTCAAAACTTTCGCATATTGTGATGGCTCCGTTATGTTCATGTGATTACTTCTTTTCGTAGCTTGTCATAAAGTAGGGAGATATTTCCGTAAATTAACACGATACAAAATCATGATTGCGCGCAATGGTACATTAAATTTGGGAAGTTCACTTTGCGTAAGCAACCTACAGTCTACACGTAGCGGTGAAAATTTAGATCGGTTTGTGGATTTAATACTGTTTAGGATCGTGAAAATTATGTAAGAGTTGGCATTATTCAACAATCGTTGATTCCATTGGGGTGAAAATTATTCTTATATGTTGTGGATTTGACGTCATTTTTCTTGTTTGGGACGATTGATAGCACGCTTAGGTCTGTAAAGTCTTGAATGTTGTACATTTTCAGGTGCTCTGATATTGGCCTCGATTGATGGGTTCTCACTTGTCACTTCTTTTTCAAGCCTTCCATCAGCTGATTGTCTGAAAATGACGTTGAAACAGGATTTTCCATCATTCTTTTAATCACGTTTGCGAGCTTTATATAAATATCAACCCTATCGTATCTCACAAGTCACATAGCGTAGAAAAACTGCCGTCAGTCAAAATTACTGACGCGTTTCGACCTTTCATGATTATAATTTGAGTACAGCGGAAACTGACTGACGCGAATCCAAACACAGTGCATACATATAGGGTATGGAAATTTCAGTCTGATGTAATGCTATGCATGATGATAGTTATAATGATGGAAAATGATCATTTTCACTAAGCATAGTCCAGTCAGGTCGGATTCGACGTATGGAAATTACGAAACGAGAGCATGAAGTAGAGTACATAATCTTATCCACCTGATTCATGCTATTGAACACAATAGCAATAACAAATTCAGCTGACTTCAACACAGTTGAAGAAGAGATTGGCGCGAGCTTTCGTAGACGCCAAGTATTCAATACGAGACAAATGAGAAGATAATGAACTACGTAAAAGCGTACATAAACGTATATAACATTTTGTTTCCATTTATTTTTAACATTTAAAATTTTCGATCTCTTTACTTGGTCACTTTAATCGGTAGTCTTGAACCGATATATCGGTCTTCATTTTCTTTGACCACCATTCGAGGTGAATTTGTCGCCTTCTCTACCGAAAACAACCATAAAGAAGAAATAGTTGTTTAGTTTAACTACTAAACACTATTTTGAGTTGTCTCTTGCGCGGTGAGTACTAGAAGACTTACTTTACTTTACTGCGGCTGACTCCTTTTAGAGGATAAGCCAGCTCCATTGATATCCCGGATTAAGCCTCTCCATGCCGGGCGGTTGGCAGCCATTTCAAAACATAAAGAGGGCCAATGACGCTCCCAGTGACGCGGACCATAAACATTGCGTAAACCTAGGAGTTCCATGTCCGATTTGATTGTTGCAAGCCATGTCTTCAGTTGCCCACCTCAGCGGCGGCGCCAGTTTGCACATTGACCTGGGTTCATCACCTGCCGTACTCCATGAAAACTCCATGAGTACTAGAAGAGCCTAAGCCAGGATAATAGGGTTAATCGGGCCTTTAAAATTGACGCTGCCCGACGCAAGATTCACAAAGATTTTCGCCAATTTATAGCTTCGTGCGATTAATGTGAACACGGTGTGATGCGATGTAATGATTGGAATCACGAATAGTAAAAGTAGGATCATTGGTCTTGATGTTCCAACGGGGTTGCTTCGTTAACATGGTGTTCAGGATGCATATGCGGTTTTCAGTAACGGGGACCAACGAACGCAAATTATAGTTCTATCAAAATAGGGTGATTATGACAGTGAATGACATTAAGTTTCCTGATTGATTCGTATATTTCGCCCTTGATTAATGCCTCATGCTGCCTAGCTATCACTGACCTACACCAAAATGAGCGTATGCATTTATCCATAAAACTGTTTAGGTGGTTGTCTATACTCGCTAATCTCTTTTGCAGCAGCAATATGATAAAGGGCCAACAGCCTTCCTGAGTGCCAATGACATTTTCATAAAAATTATATATATATATATATAATTAAAAATCGTTACTTGCGTTGGTTGTAATTACATTGATTTAAAGCAAGGTTGCGAGTTTTATACAAGCTCCAATTCCATTATATTAACATTTGCTAGTGTAGCATAGGTAACTCAATATACTGGTTTCGTCATTATCGGGAACTCCCCAAGCACTGCGCAGAATTTTCCTGCGCCGGGACTCGCAACTTTTTAAAGTGACATCCTGGCGCACATCGTCTATAATACGATTAAAAACATTGATTGCGCATGTGATGGTGTGAAATAAGGGAACAATCAATCATTTGCGTGCATCACCTCCAGCTCAAGCTTAATGCCAGAAAATATTTTCTCTGTATGTTTAAATCAAGCTGCTTTTTATCTATATATGGCAAACTCATTTATTTTATTGCATTTGTTATTTATCTACCACGTCTGGATAACATACGTGCGAGGTTCCAATGATATGTTGGACAATTGAAGACGTGCATTCTCCATTTTATTTAACACAAGCTATTGAGTTACAATGTTATTTCATTAGAGTTAATACTTCCTACCTGCCTATGTTGATTGACATATTGCCATATGTATTCCTAAATAATATTTGAGGTCGACCTCAACGGCTGTTTCTTTTGAATTGCGCGTAGAAGCAAATTTATTGTCTTAAATAAGATTGGAGGTAAGGGGCTCCCCATTGCCACACCATCTACTTGTTTAGGGATGCTTCTACTTATGCTAGTCTATACACCTTTCGTGCATAGCAAAATAAGCTCTCGTAGCATATGACCTGTGACCGGAAATGGTAATAAGGTTTTGTCTAACTCTTGAATTATGTTGGCAATGTTTTCTTCGAACAGAACATTTGTAAGCAAAGACATAACATGAAAAGACAAAAATCCTTTTTTAACATTCATATCTTAAATTCTGTTAACAATCTCGAAGTCGGCAATCGAATAGTTACCTAGTAGTATGCGCAATGGTTCCAGTGTACGGACTGACCATTTAGCCAATGCCTAGAACGGAGATTTGGCCACTGATAGCATTTATCTCAAAGTACAATCCCGTCTGTGTTATTGTTAATCCATACATAGTTCTGGGCGTCGATGCAACAGCCTAATCAGTTAAAAGGGCATCAGTTAAAATTTATTTTCATTTATTACTTTTCGCTTAACTTTATCTAGTTAATCTGATTTAATCTCCAGATTCACAAATTTTCTATGGTTATTCAATCCGTTCTTCATCCATTGTCCATAGTTCGATTTGTCCATTATAACAATGCTGTTTCGTTTATCAGTGCTTTATATTTTGATACCTGACTCTCTGCTGATATATTTAAGCGTATTTTGGTGCTATTTTGATTTTGCACGTTGTTCTGTGAAGCCTGATCAAATAAAGTAACTTTAAACGAGTTTTTATAATCCATGGGTTCTGGGTAGGCTGCTTGTTTAAATCCGAAGGATGTATTCAATAATTTCGATCCATCGACTGTTTCATTGTTAACTGATCGAATTACGCTTGTGATAAGTAAACTACGAGTTTATCAATATAACCAAGAACTCCAGGTATGATATCTTACTTCAAAATAGCTGACAAATGCATCAGAAATCGCATTCTTTCAATAATATTTAACTTACACAATACAAAAGAGTCAATTATTATAATCAATGTTGCGATCTTGATATAAAAACCTTGATATAAGCACAACTAAGAATTATATAGTGTAGAAAAGGCAATTCATCCAGTAGACCGGTTTCGTCCTTATTGGGAACTCATCAATTACTGGTCAGAATTTGCCGCGGACAGGGCTCGAACCTGGGCACCTCTGCTTCGGAATCTGGTGCTCTAACCACTGAGTCACCCTGCCGCACACTGCAATACACACAATTTTCAGTTGTATACTAACTAATGTAACTTGGCTTGTCTATTTTTACTTATTATTTATTGATGATTTTATTATTGATGATTTATTATTGACGAAACCGGATGAACTGCCTTCTCTACACTATAAAATTCTTTGTTTCTGCTGACATATGTAAGTATTTAATGGACCAGGTGCTTATATCAAGATCGCAACCTTGATTAAAAATAATCTTTATCACCGCCCGCGCAACCAATATTCGTTTAATTGCACAAGATACACACCTGATTCTGGCCCCATACACTGCTTCATCTTATTTTAACTGTTAAATAATATAATTCGCTATCTTTGTAAGATTTCTTCGATTGATTGTGCAAACTGCGCATATAATCCTGTTGTAAGCGTAGGTATTTAATACATTGATAATAATGATGTACTTTGGACAATAACGTTCTTTGTGCTTTGCATTTTAACGTCACAAGTTCATGTAATTTTTAAAAGATTCTTGTGGAAATCAAGTTTTTATTAAATTCATTGTGCTCTTTCCAACCGATTCTTTCTTGTTTACTTATCGAGATATGATAAAATTTCATTTTAATTTTGCACATGGACATCTTACAGTGAATAGGGCAATACAAAATTCACGCGTCTGTAGGGTACATCAGATAAAATAGACGAAGTTGAGCGTAACGAAATTAATTAAATAAAATCTTTATATATATATATATATATATATATATATATATATATATATATATATATATATAATTAAGAGGAAACGGTATATAAGAAGAGGTATCGGAAATATAAAATTGTGGCTTACAGAAATAAATAGGTTATAGGTGTTTAAAGAGACTGAAAAATATTATGCACGAATGTAAATAAAATTCCTTTATAATATTAAACGTTTTCAGGCTGCCCTATAAAGAGTATGGGCTGGGGATTGTTCTCAAAATAGACTCGAATCACTTTTTTGTAATCCTCTACGTGGGAATGTATGATCCGTATTTGTGTGCTTATGTGCAGTTTTTACAATGATAGCAGCAATTAAATACCGTGAATGACTTTTGCAGGAAATTTAAGTTTAATTCGCTGTCTGATCATTTGTGTTCTGAATGTTCCTATAGGTTGGTAACCGGAATATCAAATAAGCCTTTCACATGAGCTCCTGCAAAATCAATGCCAGCATGTGTGCATAATTATTTTGATGTGGCTTATATCATCAAAATGTATAAATACGCGCTTACATACATAGTTTCTTACAGAAAGAAATATATAGACGCACAAATGCTTACATGAATGTACACAAATACATTTGAGCAGCAATTTGTTCATTGCTCCTATTGTGATTTTACTTAACGTTTTATCTACTCACTACCAGCTGCGCAATTAGAGTTCTTTTAAATGAAAAACCGTTCACATGAGAAATTTAATTTTGGGCATTTAAGCTGTAAACAAAATGTAATAATCTTAATTTTAGGTACATTCTATCTTGTTGGGTTTGCCTTTTGTCGTTTCATTTGTGCTTTAAAATTTAACAGGCGCTAGAGACAGCAAGAAAGCCTGAGAATTGACTTTTATCAATGTATATAATACATAATGTATTTATTTTATGCGGTTTTTTCTTCAGTTCATCGATTTAATAATAGTCTTGCGGTTTCGAAACGTCGAAATATTGAACAAAACGTGCTCTTTAAATCGGCCTCTAAAAATTTGCGCCTGTCTCGAAACGGTCATTCGGTAAACTCACAGAAAATCAGCTCTTCCAATTCAAAATCGCAGTCCTCATCTATGAAATCTGGCTCATCATCTCGATCATCTCTACCCTCACCATTATCATCATCACCATCGTTGTCGTCTGCGTCACGCGGAACTTCTAAAGACCTTTCAAACTCAAGCTCTATACGGCCCTATTTGGCCGATCTAAGAATGCAGAAGCGAGCTGCTGCTTTCGAGCGTACTAGCGCTACAACGGAAAAATCGGAACTAAGAGGCCTTTTAACGGGAAGTGTTATACGTCACTCTGCCGCGATTACTAAATCATCGATTGATAATGCTGAGACGAAAAATGTCGCTGAGAAGATTTCGCCTTCTGATTACAACATGAAAAGACATCGTGCGAATACAAATGAATGCCATCTTGTTAGCTATGCAGAGACGAGTGGTTCAGACAGTTCTGAACGCAGCCCCTCATAATTCCTTCTTTGTCCTGTCTGTATATATTTCATCTTCATTTATTTTTTGATTTATTGTATCATTGCTGTCTTTCTTTTGCTGCACTATTTACTTGATTTTAAGGTGTAGTTCTGTTGTCATTTATTAAATTTTTTTCTTTATGTCTTTTTATTATGTCATACATAGATTTTCCTAAAAATTGTAGGCAATAAGAACAAACGTCTTGTTGCTGTGATCAACATATACAGTGCTATAAGTTAAGGACGCCATAAAAATTAGCAACAATGTGTAACTATTAGCAGGTTAGCTTTTTTATCTCTGTATGATACCGAATTCTGAATGTACAAAAAAGTTAGTCCCATTATCACACATTGCGATAACCACCTTGTCCGAAATTAATCGAATTATTACTAAGTACGTTTTATGGTGGCTGCTCGAAACAAATTTAATAAGCACACGAAGCTAACATTTCTGTTTCACCTTCACTTGTCATTATTTGTGACGTTTTTCTTCCCGCTAAAGTGGGTCATACAGCAAAACACATCAGAGGCAAACAACATAGACACTGGTTTTATATATTTAGAAATCATGAGCTGGCTTTTGCAGTTTTGTGACAAAACTAGAAGCTCAGAAAACCTTTTTACAATGAAGCCAATAAAAGTCACCTGTATTGCTTGAAATATTTATATATGCTCAGTGTTTAATATAAATGTGTACCGTCCCGTATTCCAACATACCTCACCCAAATATATAGTGGTTAAAAGGCGTTATACCGGCTCCTACTTATTAGTTGTCAGTAGGTACTTAACGAATTTGCACGGAGTATCTAAATTAATCAGTTGTTGGTCCTCAAGTGTTCAGAAATAGTTTTAATTCTCAATTTTGGTAAACTATG
The DNA here is from genome assembly GCA_029291075.1 of Eudiplozoon nipponicum. NCBI lineage: Eukaryota > Metazoa > Platyhelminthes > Monogenea > Mazocraeidea > Diplozoidae > Eudiplozoon > Eudiplozoon nipponicum. Next base: position 19,019 of record JAQBSW010000571.1, read on the forward strand.
GCACACATTGAAATAAATCGTGTTGGTACCATGTACCAACTACTGTGTCAGTACCATGTACATTTTCGATACTAATGTTGGTATCGGGTACTGACACAAAAGCCGTAGTGTTGGTATCCTTTGCAGACTCAGTATATATCTATTATAAAGTTTGAGTTAGCGTTGAAGTTGCACTATCAGACTTTATATGATGTTAGCTTCACTACTGCAGTTTTACACATTCGTATAGGAGATTGTACCTTCCTATTTTCCCACATTCGTCACTCAAGTATATAGTGGTTAAAGGACGTAATACCGGATCCTACTGATGAGTCGTCAGTAAGGACAAAACGAATGCGAACAAGAGTATCTATCCTTATCAACGGTTGGTCCTCAAGTGACCAGGCAAAAAAGAATTTACTTTCCACCATTTTGCCGACAGTGCGACGGACTGATATACGTTTACGCACACGTGTGCTCTCTGACTTTCTATGTAATTTAAACGTAATGGCATTTCTTTTATCTGGTCGACATTGTAATCATGCCTTACAAATTTGTTTCTGGTGAATTCCCGAAAAAGGCTACCAAGACTAAACGCTTTGGGCCAGCTAAGAAGAATAGGCGCGGGAGATAAAGGAGTTCTACACCAATTATATCTACAAAGTGAAGCATCAGATTTATCATGATACAGACATTTTCTCCAAGGTTATACCAATAATGGACGGTTTCGTTTATTTATGTGACTAAGTTTGAAATCTCAGGTTCCGGATCCCATGAATTCTTGGGCTTCTAGAGATTTGATAGAGCTATTACCTATTCCAGAAATTTTTGTTCTAACTTCGTGTAAATTTATTGAGTCCAGTGAACAGAAGATGTATACGAGGTCACTGGCATGTTTGATTTTCCATATTCTATATATAAATTGAAGTTGGATCCTCATTAGTCGATCTGCTGTTGTACTCTAATGATGATAGGGGAAGTTTGAAACCTGTCAGTAAATCGTAATGAGGGTAGTTTTGCTGCTGTGCTATTGTTTATGCTAAATGGGTTTGGTTTGCAAACTAGTTGGCTAGTTGTAACGTGTAGATTTTAAAATATGGAAAACCCGTTTTCCTTGCAATTCTTACGTATGTTCTGGTGCGATTGATAAGATAAAACGATAAGTCGAATAAAAAGTTTTATCGAAGCCGAATTTGTACCAACTCTAGACTTGAATCCTAATTCATCGGTAAGTTTGATCACGCACTAGGTAGGCACGTTTTGTGAATAAAGTAATTGCTGAATCTGATCTAATCTCGCAGTTTTTTGGGAGACACATTTTTAAAATATCGGTCTTCTGTACAACAGTTGTATGTATTCACTTTGGTCGGTCAAATATATTTACAACAAATAAACTAACGAGGATCAAAATGAAACAAATTTAGGTTTGTAAAACTGAAATGCGGCTTTCGCCTAGTGGTCTCACATACTTTGTAACTGACACTATTCAGTGCACTGTTTGTATGCAGTCACTGCTTAACGTTTTTGCAACTTTCGCTAAATATTTATTTGCTATTCAACTTAGAAATCATTTAATGCGCGTATGTTGTTAAAAATTATTTTATCTGTTTTCGTACTTTAAAGGCCTGGAGCTGAATTAGTAATGGCCAGATTGTTAACCACCTTCTTGGTAATGGAAGATTCATTTCTCTCGATTTATATAGATTGAAAGCACATTCTTCGTTACTGGTACCTGGCGACCAATAAATTAGAAAATAATTTGACGACGGGTGCATCAGTTCCGTTGTCTAATTCTAACATTAGAGATTATATAGTACCTTCTTGACGGATAGGCCTTTTTTAAATGCATACAAAACCAGCAATACGCTAATAGTTTGTGTCGTTAACGTGTCGAGAACAGCTTATCAATCTGTACGAGAGTGTGGCAGTTATTTTATACCTTTTAATTTAAATTTCACTTTTTTATTTCTAAGATAAGTTCAATTTTAAACTGAAGGCAATTTGCTATTTAATTGAATTTCCTTTTAGATTTTTGATATCCGAATACTACTTTGTTTTGTGTGCTATCGTTGTCTTTTCGTTATAACTTTGTCTAGTTTTTTGCGAGAATAATTTTTGCTTACGGAAAGAATATCTTAAAAATGTTTAAATTTATTATTTCTTTTCTTTGGTGCTCATGTATTTATATTTGTTTGTTTTGTTTTGTTATCATCATTAATCATTTCAAACTTCAAATGTGTGGTAGTCCCTAATATTGTATATAATAAATAAAACTGTTATTGCTATTGCCTTTTCCTTTTTCTCTTTATCTTGAAAATATATTTTATAAGATTTCTCTTTTTCACCCCTTTTGCACGTTTTATCTTTATGGTTCACCGCGTTTGTTTTCTACCTCCCAGCTGGGTTTTTATAGTTACAAGTCTTAATGTATGGCTGAAGATACTGAAGTCTTAAAACTGATATGGGAGGGCAAACTCCCGATTTGCTTTCAACTGGCTCCGGAAGAATTTTCCTGTGAAGACATCGCACCACCTCCGTATTATGTAAGTTCTACGGCCAAATGGCGATTATTTGCGTGGTCTAAATATATATAAGTTTATTTTCTATCCGCAATCTTCGCATGTAGTTAAGCAATGCCGATTGTGTTTGCTGAGAGCATTGTCTTTGAAGACCGTTCACGCATACTTCACACGAGGTCCCCGAGGCAAGTAAGGTGACTAGCTGGAACAAAAAAAGACACCGTTCAGTGTTTTCGTAGCTGGATATAGCTATTCGCGCTTTTGGTCACTTGGTCCATCTGTAGCGTACTCTCACTGACAAACGTAAATATATGCAGACATCATGGGGAATATTGGAAGCCAAGTGAGAGGTTTTGTTAAATACTCCTTATAGGCTTGTTATATAGTGCATTGCACAAAACGGTCTTTATATTTTTCTTTTTTTTGCTGTGCATTGGCTCTTTGCCATGAAGCCAGTGGCTCCTCCTGCTAAGTGTGCTACTTTGCATAAAACATGCAAATAATGAATTAAATATTTCTTTAGCAGATGCCGCAGTAGAATCTACCTGATTTTGGATTAATTATCTTTTTTGATGGGCATGCTGTAGTGTAAACGCAAAACCTTATAAGTAGTGCAGAAACGCCTTTTTATAAATATAAAGAAGCAAGGAACATATGAAACATTTAATCAAACTAAAAACAAACTCGCAAAATTGTTTGCTTTTAGTCTTTGCAAAAGCAAATTTGCTTCCCTTAATGTTAGAGAATCCCGAATGTAGTGCCAGTCGACTAACATTGCCATAGAATGCACTGTTCATGATGAAGCCAGTTTGCGAAATTAACTTCCAAATATTTTAGAATTTATACATGTGCTATTTGTCGATGTACTTGCAACACCATTCGTTCTTCAGAAATTCATAATGCAAAGCAGTCAATGTGAACACCTATATCTATCGGACGAAAAAAGAAAGGTACCTATATTTGTGGTATTGATTATATCTTAAACTTGTTGGTATGGCCTATGCAAACGTTACAACAACTTTATCTACTTATGCACACACGAAGGTCCTTCAAATAGACCGTAATATTTTTCTAATTGTTGCATATTGCTAGCAAAACTGTTATAATTGTTAAATGGTGTTGTTTCTCCACTGCTAATTATTTATGCGCGATTAGGACACCGATTTTCTAAGCTACATAACCGAGATTTTGTTTAAGTATGAGAAGCCCTTCATAGTCAGAAGATAACGTTGATCGATCTAATTAATTGAATGGTTATGCACAAAGTAGTTTTGCAGTGTTATTTCTAAGGGATGATGGTATGCGTTTTTACAACTTAATTTTGAATTAATTTTCGATACCAATATTTTTTAGAACGACACTTTATTCTAATTAATTCGGATTTTATTGAATAACACGTTATTTAAAGACTAGGTTATAAATTTCGTTATTAGACCTGGCGTGGTAACAGATTAGTTCATATCGGACCATGATGATATGCATATAACAATTAGATACTGTTTTTGGCGTTAAAGTAATGTATATTCAATTGTATATTAGATGTTGCGCACCTAGTAACAAATTAGTTCAAATATGATCAGAACGGAAAATATAATCTCGTGCACATTCCTTTCGTGCTTACTAGCGACTCATCAGTAGGAACCGATATTAAGCCCTTTGCCCATTACATATTTGGGTGAGGAATGTGAGAGATTGTATCGTCCTATTTTCCCAACATCTAATACATAATATGATATGTAAATTCCAGCATGAAAAGAATGTAATCCCATCGGCGTATGACTTTTGTGCATACTTGTTACACATTTGTAGGAAATGCAGTTTATATTTGGTCAAGTAGAGTGAGGCACAATCCAACTGCTCAATATTTAATTGTATTTGTTTTAGTTTTCGCATCCACGAATTTATTGATTTCATTAATCGATGCATTTTATAAAATTAACAACTATTTTTTGTCTATTTATAGCTCCGTGTGCCGCGAGTGAGCTACTTTCCCTTATTGATGGATAAGGTATACCGCCACTTCTCCCGTTATATAACATCTTTTCGAGATTCTAGTTCAGGTAATCTTTCCATCTCTACTTTGGCTGAACATTACATCAGATTTATTCAGTTTTTTACTCATTTATTTTTTATTAGAATCAGCATGATTTTGACCATATCTGCTCAAATAAAACACATCCAATAAATAAGACCTTAATTTATCCTTCTAAGAGTCTCGATATAGCTTTATACTGCCTTGCAGATTACGCTTGACCTTGTTAAGGCTAGAGGCGCAACTTCAAGTTGACGGCTGAAGGATACTGTGGAAATCACTCGCATGATATTCCTAAGAATGTTAATGGCTATACTCGTAAAGCCGGCTTATCTCTCTAGGAGAATATCCATAACAAAGTCAGGCTACTGCATTGGATATATTGATATGAAATTTATGTTAATCGTTGCGGGTCCTACATTAGTTGTATTGTTCATCGGATAGCCATTTTTAGCTGGCCGAACTATCAACATAACAATTTATTTCAGTTCGTTCACCTGTCATGTTATTTTCTCGCCTGTTTTCTCTCAAATTGCATAGCTTAAAATATGCAGAGTATTACGCTACTTGCACAGCCGATTTGAAATGAAACTATACTGATATGCCAAAATAAACCAAGATTCCATTGGCTCTTTTTTCCTCCAGGTTCCTGCAGATATTTGCTTAATCCAGCGTCACTTAACAAGTAAAAGTACAGTGGAGTGGGATTAAGTAGTCGATATCTCGAATAATATTACCCGGCCAGTTGTCGGCTTTCGTCCTTATTGAGAACTCTTCACGTACTGTCAGGAATTTTCCGCATACAGGACTCGAACCTGGATATGTCTGCTTTGGAATCTGTTGCTTCAATCTCTCAGACACCCTACCAAATCGGCTTCATCTGAAGGAAAAGCTAACCAAAAACTTGACTTAGTATATGACTGAAAATTGGGTGTAGCGTGCGGCAGAGTGGATTAGTTGTTAGAGTATCAGATTCCTAATCAGCCGTGCCCATGTTCGAGCCCTGTCAACGGCAAATTCTGAATAGTACATGATGAGTTCCAAATAAAGCGGAAAATGGTCTACTGGATGCATGGCCTTTTCTACAATATAAAATGCATATTTTATGCTGACAAATTTATATACATGAGACAGGTGTTTATATCAAAACTGAAACTAGATTCAAATTTTGAGTCGTCATCCGCCTCAATTTCGGAGAAAAAAGGTCACAATTTTTAACCCCTTGGTGCTGTATCATTTATAGGCAATGGAAGAGATGCATTCTGCCTAGTGTAACGACGGATTGTTTGTGAAGAGGTTCAGATGATGAAGTTCTTAAACAAATACGTGCATAGATATTTTATCAAAGGCCTTGGAGGTTTTTGGAAATATTACAATCAAACCGTTATTTAAGAATATAATATGGAGTATTTCGTTTAGTAACATGGTCATATTTGTGGTACATAATCATTTTTGAGTAAATCCGTGTTGATGTGGGTCTTGGAATTAAAACAGTGGTTCATGGAGTCTGAAGTTGATATTATCCAGAACTTTAGTTGCTATTGGTAAGTTGCTTATATATCTTGATATTTTGGTTTTATTAACATTAATTTTCTGCTCGAAGCGCTATGTAGGAAGAATTGACTGATTACTAAAGAAAAGAATCCTATACCATTTCAGTCTAAACACTGCCTTCAAAGGGTGAACTTTTCCACAATTGTAGAAATCCAACTTCAAGCCAAACAGTTCCATTTTTACGCAATGAAATTTAACTGCGCATTGGCGAGGCAGTGCGCTGGAACTTAATTTCTCCGAATTCAAATAGACAAATGAAATTTAAACTTGTGAATTGTATTAGTGTTTGGGCCTCGGCATGTACGTTTTTCTCATGCGGTTTGTTTTTGCATAACGCTTATACGTAAACTAACTTAATCCTTTTGACTTTTATTTAGCAACTGTATTAAATGAAAGATATTTTTTCGAATTTAGATCTGAAATAAAACTCCTATTTAGCTGTGTCGTGTAAACGTATTATTATGATACATATTTTCTTCAGTATGTATAATATTTCTAAATTTATTTACTAACACACAACTATGGTTGAACCATGCGTGAGAAAGCATTATTGAATTGGTCGTTTGCTGCATATCTACATCCATTCACCAAACTCCTTCACTACATGCATATTTCATACGTTTGAAGACAATATAAATTGCGCGATTAATGAAATATGTTAGTTTTCAAGTATTTAACTGTCAAATTCTGCAACAAAATTTATTCTGTTACTGCATAATGTTTGCAGTTGCGCATTTTAAATTTAAAAAAAATACTACCAAGGAGTTTTCTACTGAGTATTAAGGCGACACAATGTAGATGACATGCATCACTAAACAGTTCTGTCAGCAGTTTTGCGATACTATATGACTGAAAAAGTTTGTAATTTGATTACTACATATTGACTTTGCTTAACAAAGTTCGTGGCTCTTGTGTTAAGCATTGATTTTGTTTATGTTAAATTAGAATTTTCCTAATACTTTAGGTAGTTTGTTTCCCATAAACTGTTAGACCATATAGAAACAGGGGAGTTTTTTTCATGGTCAGCATTATCAAAAATGGTTAATACATTGCCGTTTTTTGTGCGTTTTGACTGCTTTTGTGTGGGAGCCAGTAATAAGCCTCAAACTCACTTTAATTTTTGGTCGATTAATGTTGTGCAAATGAACAGTGCGCATTTCTCGAAAAAATTAATAATTTATTTTAGATCTCGTGTCAACAAGCAGCTAATGCTTGTGTCAATGTGATTACATGTTACATTCATACTGACTTCGGCGCATGCTTCGTGTCCTGAATAAACTATTGTGTTGCTAGGGCACTGCTCTTTGTTGCAGATATCACATCTTAGACAACTGTTCTAAACCGATGGCTTTGATATGTTTGAATGAGCTCATTGCCACTTCGGCGTTCGATGGCTATTCCTTGATGTTCTATCTACATTGTATTTGTCTAAAACGCATCTATAGCGTTTGCTTGTAGTTATGGTGCATGATATCACTAATAATTCCTATCTGCCAAACTCGTAGCAATTGCATTGAAAGACTGGATTCCAAAACATTAAAATCAATACTCTTATAATTGGGCACTTCCCCGCTATGTCAACCAGTTTATCACACAGTATCGTTCTGTCATTCTGCGAGAGACATGTAATTAGTTGAAAATTTGATTATGAACTCATTGTTTTGACGACATAGAATTTCTTCATTGAATCGAAAGTCTCCATTAACTGTGCACACGTTACATGAATACATATCTGAACAGCAAGTTAGGTCCCCTGCATGTTGCCTACATAGATACTTATGTTAATAAGGCATTTTTAATCTGACCCTGTTTGCCGCTAGCCATATGTTTTTTTCCAATTCAAGCGTATCTTAGTTAACACAGGTAAGGTTCGGCGTGATAAATCGATTGATATTGCAATTAATATTATCGGACTACGAAATAGCTGATCTCTTCTTCTTGCAGTTTCAGCCATCCACTGAAGTTGTCTCTGTAATATGATGTGTTGGATGTGTTAGTGGCTTTATCCGGCAGTGCTCTAACCCATTTTATCGATCTACTTTAACTAGATTTGATGGGAATGGTACATGAAAGAGTGACCAAATGCAATTGATCGTCACGTAAATTTTCCTCGTGGTTAATAATTTATTTTGTTTAGCTGAGCGAATATATCGATTGATGTAACGTTCTAAGCACTGACAACTATAGTTTGTCATATCTCGTCTCCAATTTAAAGACAAGATTCGGTGCTTATTGGAATGGACGTGAAATTCCTGAGTGGGTGATATGGTTGCTATAGGCAGCTGCAACTAGACTAATATGTTTAATGTCACAAGGGATCTGGATGGAAGAATTTGTTGATAACTGGCCTCCGAACGAGGTTCCAAACGATTTTTGAATCCTGATTAAGATTGACCAAATCGAAATTTTTAGAGATTTCTAGCTCCAAATCGTTCCTTAACTAGATAGATCTCTATATCTAGGTTATATCTACTCCTTATCGTCAAGCTGTCTTAGTTTAGTGGAGTTTCAAGATTATGCGGTAGTAGTTATGTTTTTGTTAATGGTGGTGTTATGCTATCGACGATGATTTTCATAATGAATTTCGCGAAACTACGACATTCACAGTATACTGTTGTTTGTGGTTCCTTTCGGCTTTAATGTAACATTGCTTTTTCACTTTGTTTTGTCCATTAAAAGCAGTTGTCAATGACATGGTTGTTGCTTTTGCGATCTTTGTAGTTTCCCTTAGAAAGAAATTCTTTCATCTTATTCTGGTTATCGCCCCAAAAACGAATAGTGATCATTTATCATACAGTGTTTGTTTTCATGTTTAGGCTTAAAATTTGCTGATTTCCATTAGATTCCTTACTAGTTACCATTCAGTTTGGAGTGTAAAACTAATTGATGAGGGCAGGAAGGTATTCACTTACTTGTCCTCAAAAATAGTTGCTTTATATTTTGCTGAAGGAAGATTTGAATAGAAAATTTTTCCTATATTACTAAAAATCATCTAACCCGTACCGGTGGTTTGAGGATGTAGTCCTCTTTAATTTGACTGTGTGTGCTTTATTCTCTGTGAACTTTCTATTTACTCTTGTACTAGACTGTTCTGAACCGATAGCTTTGATATGTTTGAATGAGCTCATTAAAAAGTATCTAACCCGTACCGGTGGTTCGAGGATGTAGTCCTCTTTAATTTGAATGTGTGTGCTTTCTTCTCTGTGAACTTTCTATTTACTCTTGTACTAGACATTCGAGTAAAATTTAAAATCGCGGCAATATCAAGCGGTCAGTCTGCTGAATGCCACAATTAAAGGAACTGAAGTGATTTCAGTTCATTAGGCTTATTAATTGCATGACACACTATCTACAGTTTTCTATTATTAGAACAGGATTTAAAAAATTCGCGTCTACTCGTCCGGACTAAACTGATTTTGTTTCCAAAATTGTTCTGTTAGTTAAAACTATTTTTCATATTTGCTATCGGATTTAACTGGATGAATCGCGCAACCTGCTTCACTACTTGAGAAGGAATACTTTCTAAGTCATCATTCTGTGTGACTAAAACTTTACAGAACTACAAATTGTGCTAGTCATGCGTAATTAGGCAATAACAGGTCTGCAGGGCAGTTTGATTTTCGGAGCCGTACTTGTGCTGCAACAAGGCTACTAACGGGCATGACTTTGCTCAAAAGGTTTAAACAAATTAGTTCATGATCACTTTGAAAATAATTGGATTATTACTGATTGTCAATAAACCAGAAATCCCCTGTCAATTGGTGACATACTGTGAGTTTTTAAATGAATATAACGTCCAATAACATATTAAGGCAAAAGCTATTCGAATTCAGCATGGGTTATTCAAAAAACAGATTAGGTGAGATTAAGGCATATGCCTGTTGTCTCACTGTTTTTGATGACTGTTTTTCTTCCTTGTGTTGAATGAAGAAGCCGGCGAAGACGTTGCAGCGTCTCTGCCCAGCGAAATGGGCCCAGGTGAGTCAGCAATACAATCGAATTATTCAAATTGGTCTGGTTCTCAACACCAGAACTACTTCAGTGCAACGATTTCCCAAGCCTGGATGGAGAAGCACGTCTGGCTCGAATCGGAGTGTGGCCAGCCATTAAAGTGGTAAGATGGTTTGTTCCATGTCGACCCCCTTAATAGATTGAACTATTATAAGCATTAACTTAAATGTTTCTTACGTGTAAATTCTCATTTTTCAGTTATTTTATTGCATTTGAATTTCGGCGATTAGCATTTCTTCTATCAGAGATTGAAAGCTCAACTCTCTGCTGTAGTTACTCGAAAGCGCAAGATTTTCATTAAATTCGTATCATCCACTTTTATTGTAGATAAGCTAAATTCCCTTAGATGATTTTGAGTTAATTATGGCGTTCATAGAATAAGTTATCTGATGTAAAGCAAAGCTTTAATCCCACGGATATATACGTTTCACGCTTACTGGCTAATCACCAGTAAAATGTTTTACCGTCTGTTTGTCCCTCAAAACTTGTGGGGTTGTGGCATAATAATGGAATCCACTGTCGAGTCTCCAGGAACTACGAAACTCGTGCAGCATTTGGAGTAAACCCGTAGTTCATGCTGATTTTGATATATCCGCCAGGTGAGGGGACACCACTTGTACCAAATTCCCAAGAAACTCCTCCAAAAGGAGTCAGCCGCAGTAAACAAAACAGATATATAGATATGTTAATTCTTCGTAAGAAATTCAAATATAATATGATGATTTCTTTCAGAAGTGGCTATTCTCGTCATATTATTCATTTATCAAGCTTCACATAAGTTCCAATGTAATAAAATATCAGAGATTGAAAGCTCAACTCTCTAATATTCACATTGACAGTTTTTGAAGGCTGGTTCTCCGATGTACAATTATCTTTGTATGGCCTTTGCCGGGAGTTTCTAAAATCACTCTTACATTTCGAATAATAAATCTGTCCATTACAATTCATGCCCTGTAATCTCGTAGCAAGTACTCGTGGCCTAGCTCTATTTAAGACATTTAAGTTATTTTTGTAAGTTTAGTATACATTGTTATATTTACTACGAGAAACATTTATCCATCATTTAAAAGGGCACAATGCCTCCAGTTTCAGATTTTGATATCCTTCGTAATTGTATTGCAATCACATTTGCTCACAATGCTTTCATTTTGATCTTCAACTTGGAATAAAAGTTATACGATTAAACAAGCGTAAATTGCATTGTTTGTGGCAACAGTTCTTTAAATAAATGTTCGGCTTCATAGAAATCATGTGAGATTACCCTATGTGAGAGCAGAATAACTTATTTTGCTTTCCTTATATACATATTACGGTTTAATCCTCGCTAGTCAGCTTTGTGCCGTACTCTGATGGTGACCACGTAGGATCTAAATGCGCCCAGTACCTTTGAATGGCGGTAATTTTGTTATGTTATTATAATCAAGGTTGCGGTCTTGATATAAACACCTGACCCATTAATTACTGACATATGTCAGTATTAACGAAGAATTGTATAGTGTAGAAAAGGCAATTCATCCAGTAGACCGGCAAGTTCTGGCCAGTACATGATGAGTTCCCAATAAGGACGAAACCGGTCTACTGGATGAATTGCCTTTTCTACACTATACAATTCTTCGTTAATACTGACATATGTAAGTAATTAATGGGTGAGGTATTTATATCAAGACCGCAACCTTGATTATAATAATTGTTATCACCACCCGCGCAACCAATGTTCGTTTAATTATATTTTGTTATGTTGTTCGACTGGTTAAATACAATTAGATTGGTGTTTTCTCCAAGTTCGAAAATTTGGTTTAAATAATTGTTACCACGACCCGCGCTATCATTGAGTGTTTAATTGTATTGCCTGTTAATATGTGAGGCGAAAACTGCAATCAGTTAATGTTCGTTACTACATAGAAATTGTGCAGCCGAAATTTCCGGTCAAATGCAATGTATGCGAGACTACAGATGAGAGCTGAATATCTAATTTTGCCTTCAATATATATGCAATGCGGTTTGATCCTCGCTAGTCAGGTTGCCGTCGTACTCTGATGATAATCATGGAAGGTCGAAACGCGTCAGTGCGTGCGACTGGCAGTTGTTTTGCTAGGGTGTTCTACGAATGGTTAACTAAAATAGGATAGGTGTTCGCTTTAAGCTCGCAAACTTGTTGCCACCATCCGCGCAATCAATGATTGTTAAATTTGACAATAATTAGGTCGAGTGTTAAGTTTGGTTTAAGCTCTCATTTGTACTTACTAGTAGATTAACCACTTGACTTCATAACTGTCGAATTCTTGGTGGCATGAGCTTGCCATTAAAAAAGTCTTCGAAACGGGAAGTTCAAATATTCGGAGTAAAAATAAAGATGGTAGATGCGATTACTTTGCTTCGCACAGCAACGGCAAGTAATCAATTAATTCCCTGTCGCGCAACAAGCGATTTTTAAAAAGAAGCGTATTTTTCTCCTAGAGATTTATATTAATATTTAGTCAGTATGAGACAAAAAATATATGTAGTAACAAATACAAGTCACCAAGTGGAACGGTTGCCATCTTTTTTGACGCTTCTCAAGTGCTTGTCAGAATTTGTGAGACCGGCGCTCGAGCTCAACTCATTGACTACGCCAACCATGCCGCGCGCTACTTGCGTTTTTCAGCCTTATAGTAATTTTTTCCCTATCTTTCTTTCAGGTGGAGCCTATTTGGCATATCTTTCGACCATTTTGTCATCTTAGCACAAATACCATACCACCTGAGTAAGTGATATCGAATTCAAGTTTTATGGAGGGATTTTGTAATATGTACGTTGCCAGTATAAAACAAGCACTATATGTTGTAGAAAATGCATTTCAAAAGTTCGTGGCTGGCTTTAGCCCGAACACGATGTCAAATAGGCCTCACATAAAGAAAGGATTGACCAAAATATATAATTATGTATATGACAGGAATTTGCATGTTTTGTGCGGTTTGCCTTTGATGAAGTACTAGATTCCGAAGCAAACGTTCCCTCGTACGAGTTCTCAATCGCTGCAATTCTGGCAGGTATCCAATTTTGAGAAAACCGGTGTACTTGATGAATTGCATTTGCTACCAAAAGCAAAGTCTTGTACGCCTTTAAACTTGAATATATATTCTTTATTATGTCCATTGCCTTCGAATATTACACAGTATATTTCTAATTAGGAAGAAAAAACATTAATAACAAAGTGGATAATGGCCATTTATTTCGAGAGTACTAAACTTCACTTTACAATCTTTCATTTATATACATTCTGGGTTTTCATTTGATTATGGGGTGGCAACAAATCTGACTCGGTTTTACTTCTATTTCTTGTTTTGGCTGATTAGTAAGTGTGTATGCGTTTGTGTCTGTGTGTGCCTGTTTGCATGTAAAGGTCTTTCTCGCTGTATTGCAAAGTGATGTCTGAGATCTGGTCATTATTGTATTGATGGCTTGAGAGTTAACCATCTGTTCGCATTGTTGGCTGTTACGTGTACGAGTGCTATTTTTCCGAGTGTAGTCTTTCGTTTCACCTTTTTGCGCAAATTTGTTTTCTTCACTTGGTAACAGCGCAGTGCGGATTGCAGTGTTGAACGCTCATATTGTTTGGAAATTTCTGTCACCGTATGTGCATCTGATTTTCCTCTTCAGTTTGTTGCCAATCCGATTGAATGTTTGTTGAGTCTGTCGAGGGCGTGTTCGGTCTTGCCTGGATACTAGTAAATTGTTGTTGAATTTTGTTATTCGTGGCCAGTCGATTAGAATATCATGTTGATGAAATTTTTGAATATTTAGGTCAGGTGTTTGTTGTTTTATATAAAGGGCTTCATAAATATATAATAATTTTTCTGATTTTGCTTTATGTAGAATTGAGAAATTGGTCAAATTGACTGGGTGCCCCGTTTCTAATATATGATCGGAAATAGCTGATTTTCCTGACGGTGCCAAGCCTTTGTTAATCAATTTCTGCTGTAAATGTTGCTGGATTCTGTTTATCAATTGCTTCTTCGTACGTCCAATATATGTGCTACCGCACATACATGAGAATTTGTAGACTATGAATGATTTGGAGAGAATTGGCAATTGATCTTTGGCATCCATATATATATTATCAGCTCGAACAAGAAATAGAAGTAAAACCGAGTCAGACTAGTTGCCACCCACATAATCAAATGAAAACCATTTACTGTCTTACACAATGTTTAGTTTATACTGGCAGTATACATATATTAAACTCCTACAATTATGCTTGAATTCAATATATATATATATATATATATATATATATATATATATATATATATATATATATATATATATGTGTGTGTGTGTGTGTGTGTGTGTGGAAAGATTTTCAGATACGTGCATGTTATACTATGTCAAATATCACAATTGAATACATGGTAATTCTTGTTACTTTGTGCCTGTTCGTCTGTACAAAATTATTTTGCTTTAACATCTATTTGTAGGCACTATCCTGTTGGTTTGCTCTTTGATTTGTTTGGGTCACCGGCAAAATTACCTTGGACTCTGAAAGTTCATTTTGACGTAAGTTTGCGATATTCATTTTGCTAGCGCTGCAGGCATAATTCACAAATATACTATTATTTTGGAATGCGAGCCTTAATAAAATTCATATTACCATTTCCATGTGCAATAAAAAATGAAATTTTATCAGCTTCAATAAACGTTCCTTTCTGATAATCTTCGAAAGTACCTACAAATATGCAGATATATATATATATATATATATATATATATATATATATATATATAATAACTCGTATTTTCATATGCTGAATTTATGAAATATGCTATAATTTACGAGACTGCAGATATTTTTACTATTCATTTTGGCTTTTTGTGCAATCTATTTATTTTCCTTAACCTTCCTCTCTTATGCTTATGTATTTATATCATGTGTTCAGATCAGATCTTCCTGATTCTGTTTCCTATGTTGTTAGCTAAAGTTCTTTTGTGGGGTTTTGGCATACTGCTGTTGTAATGAATTAAATGTCTGGTCCATTTGTATGTATGTATGTATGTATGTATGTATGTATGTATGTATGTATGTATGTATGTATGTATGTATGCATGTATGTATGTATGTATGTATGTATGTATGCATGTATGTATGCATGTATGTATGTATGTATGTATGTATGTATTCATCCTTTTCAACGACCATGAAAGTATTTTATTATGTACGTCGAACGTACAATTCGTATTCCAAGGAGTCTTATACAAACAAATTGTCGGCATAGGCATGGGTAGTCCTCTTGGACAAGTATTGGCAGACATACATGCATCATTTAGAAACAACTGGATTAAAACCATTTATCAATGGAGATCATTCTTACGTACGCTACGTTGACGATACTTTCATGGTCGTTGAAAAGGATGAAGATACAAATGCACTGCTACATCACATAAACAAGGTAGACCAAGCAATCAAGTTTACACTAGAAGAAGAACAAGACGGATATTTATCCTTTCTAGATGTAGGAATAACGAGAGATGAAGAAGGTACCATCTCAAGGTCAGTTCACAAGAAATCAAGCTGGACTGGGCAATATATCCATTATTTCAGTAGTGTGCCAAGGGCGTACAAAAGGAACCTGATAATAAATTTGGGCACACGAATACGCAGGATTTGTTCACCGAACAACATTGAATTAGAGCTAAATTTGCTTCGCGAAGCGTTGAGAAATAATGGCTATCCGGACTGGTTCATCGAATACAACTTGAGGCAACGCAACAAAATCGAGACCAATTTGGAGGAAAACAAAACACCCCAGAGAGTAACGCTTAGTGTTCCCTTTGGAGGTGATCTTCCAGCTGAGATCTTCAAAAGAAAAGTAGTTCGAGCGACTAAAGCACAGTTTCCATCAATACAGGTGAGAGTGGTGTTCAACACAACAAAACTGATGCGCACGAATGAAAAAGATAGCCTCTCTGTGACGTCAACACCTTTGTCTGTATACAAATTTCAATGTACCTGCAACGCTCAGTACATCGGCAGATCAAAAAAGAGGCTTGAAACTAGAATAAATCAGCATCTCCCTCAAAAACTATTAAAGAGGGGTGCAGCTCCTGCACAAAAATCAGCAATTTGCGAACATGTACTACTCACAGGTCATGCTGTTAGTAGTAACAATTTTTCAGTTCTGTACAAGGCAAAAACGGAAAAATGCTTCTGGCTTTTGAAGCTATTGCAATTAATAAGCTGAACCCCTGCTTAAACGTGCAGAAAGTAATTCAAAAAGAAATTAAATTGGACTGGAACAAAGACATAACTGACAGGCCTTCAAAAATAGCCTACGTTCCGCAAAATACGACACACCCGTCAATTACGGACGCACTTACAATGAAAGCGATGACACACCACATGACGTTACGCAAAAGGAGTGGTCTAAATTGCGCAAAACAAAGACAGACATAGCGAAGAGGGGATTGGTTACGACAAATGTACAGTTGGGATTGGATGAACGAATATATTAACGAATCCAGAATAATGGCTGTAGATACTGGTAGAAATAAGATTTATTAATAAATGTTATTCCATGGAATAAGTGAATCAGATGATTCTCATATATATATATATATATATATATATATATATATATATATATATATATATATATATATATATATATGGATGTGTTCGAATTTATGTATGACTGAGTTTATAAGTATGTATGTATTTGTGAATATATTTGTCCGTATGTTTGAGACGTGGTCCTGGGGCTACGCACCTCTCATATGCTTAGTTGCGAAATATGCTATAATGTGACCGTTTGAATGTTTATTTCCATTACAAGTTTGTTTTGTTGTCTATTCATTGACGCTTCTTGATCCCACTTTCTCTTGTTTTGCTTACGATGGCAGACCGTTTCCTATATTTTGTCCTCCCTTATAGGCGACAATTTTTTTGGTTTGGCTCATGGACGCACGCTATGCTGCAATATTGAAGATGTAGCCCTTGGTCTAAGTTTAGTTTTATGCAAAACTTAAGACCAATGGCAAAACATTTCTCTATGATTAATAACGTTATCGGTTACTACATTCTTTATGAATGCATGGTAATTTGAATGTATGTATGCATACATTTATTTATGTTTGTTTTTTGTGCATTTATGACTTGATAAAGGGCTCCTGCTCCGTGATCTATATATGAAACTATCCGTTTTTCTAAAATAGAGAATAGATTAACGACATAGTACATACTTTTTTCGAATTTTCCTTATTCTTCATTGATAATATTTTGGTTTTTGTCATTCTTTAGTTAAACACGTTTGTTTTAGAAGCAAATCGTACTGATTAAACTGTTGCCCACAGAACGTTTAATTGCCTAAAGGAGTTTATTTCAAGTTATTCACTGACGTATTGTTGATTGTAGAATGCGGTGACGTTTAGCTAGAACGCACTTTAGCCAAATTGGCAAATAAGATTGTGCTAGATATAAAGGTGATATTATGCATTTTCTATTTCAGAATTATCCTGAAGAAATCTTGTTGCCTCCACCAGCAAGCAAAGCTGCTATTGAATCTCATTTTATGGCAACTATAAAAGAAGCAGACGCTTTAAAGCATCGAAGCCAAGCGATTAATGGAATGCAGGTCAACAATTCATGATATATTTATGTGGCACTTACGTTTATTTTAATGTTTAATACTTTATATTGGATTTATGATTTAAATAAATTTTGTAGTTAAAACATCCAACATACCAAACTAAGTTTGCCGCCATATTTCTTAAATTGAGTGATAATACTTGCAATTGCTAGTGTAGCTCCAGAAAGTTTCATATGGCTTATTAGCCAGTCATTGTATCCACTATGTTACGTTATTGCAGGATGCTGTAATGATCTGAAAATCTATTTCAATTAGAGCCTGAATTTAATTATGTCGGTAGATATTTAAAGCAAATTATTGTGATATGCATTTTTTTAAATGACAAGCGATGTAGTTTTAGTTAAACCTAATAATTTTTCATGCTGGTACATAGGATAATGCCCTCCTCCTTTTTAGACAAATTAAATATCATCATGTATCCGTTGTTAGCTGTCAATGTTGGATTTTATAGCGTAAATAGGCTATGAAGTAGTAAATATTGAAAGCATTTCTACCTTCTTAGTCAAAAGACAGTTTATATCATTCTATTGACAGTAAACACTCAACTACTTTTTAGAATCCTTTGAGTTGCTCAGTTGTCCCAGAGTTCTCTGAAGTCTTCTCTATGAGAAAAAACATCTTATATAATGTTGTTGCGTCGTGAATAAAATCATTCTTTCTCAACGTAAAATTTGTCACAAACTCACCAAAATTTCTTTTTCATTAATAGTGATTCATATTTCGATCGACACGCTGGTAGTCCTTTTAAAATCCACACTCTCTATTTCAAAAACACACCACGTTTTGCAACAAAAACTAAGCAAGAAGTCAAAGAACGTCGCGAGTAGGATATGAAATTACACGATGAAACCTCACCAGATTTCATGCCCAATGCTTTAAACAATCAGCCAATCGAAGGCTATTATATATATATATATATATATATATATATATATATATATATATATATATATATATATATATACGCGTGAAAACTAAAATGAAGAAAAATATGGTTTACATTGATAAAAATGTATCAGAATGGAAATAATTTATAGACGAATTCTCATTTAGACTCTGTGTTAGTTAATAGTGTAGACTTTGGTGTTTAGATGAAATAAGGTGCGCTGATTGTGATACAGACGACCGGTGTGTCGATCGAAATGGCAATCTATAAATATTAAGAATAATTTTTTGTGAGTGTGTGATAACTCTTACGCCAGAATAGAATGATTTTCATAACAATTTCCTTATATTCCATTATTTCTCTTTCGATATATGTATGTACGCATGTATGTATTATTACATGTGTGTGTTTATATATATATATATATATATATATATATATATATATATATATATATATATATATTATTTAATGTATATATGCATGTTAAAGTTATTTGTCGTTCAATTTTATGATGATACTTATACTAACTTATCTACTTTGTATTAACCAATAGCCATCGAAGTTAAATACTGTTTGTTGCGGAGAACTAATATATATGCAAGTATGTATTAGGTGATGCGAACCTAGTAACAAATTAGTACAGTCGTGACCAGAAGGATAAACCAAAGGCAGCATGAACGGAAAGTATAATCTCATGCACATTCGCTTCGTGCTTACTGGCGACTCATCAGTAGGAGCCGGTATTACGCCCTTTAAGCACTATATATTTGGGTGAGAAATGTGGGATAATTGGACGAAAGTTCCTTGGCTGCTGACCTCAGTGCCCTAATAACTTTCAGCTGAATCGTTTACATAGACCTTGCCAAAACAGTTTTGGAATACATAGCCTATTTTGTTTGATGAATTTCGATTAATCATATTGTACCTTTACTCTTAATGGTGGCTTGGTATTGACGGAGTGGGTGCAAGTGTGCCAAACGTATTGACTGTTGTAGAATTTTTAAATTCTGGCGTTTGCAAAAATCCTCTGCGAAGATTGTTCTCAGAATTTCGTGGTAGTCTATTGACTTGTGGGAAAAATTATTATGAAACGTCTGTCTAGGCGCTAGTGAAGCATCAGTTTCGAAATGCTTATCTAAAGTTTGCTAACATGATGGGTGATGAGGATGGTGGCCGTGATGATGATGATGACAGCAAATAGGACTATATCCTTCATAATTGAAATTATTGTTAGATTAATGGTTTTATCTTCAACTGTACTATTGGTTTGTCATTCGTTTGGTTGCAACTATGGGGCAGCGCAATATGAACGTGATTACTTTTTATTTTAACGTATTTGGTATTTTTCTAAAATTGTTTGTACTCATTCAAGCACTGTCCATAATTTTCCGCGGACAGGGCTCGAAAACGAGCACATCTGCTTCGGATTCTGTGATTCTTAGCCGCCTTGCCGTAATAACCACGAAACAGGTCTACTGGATGAATTGGCTTACCTGAATTATAACATACTTAGTTTATATCCGCAAATAGTTGTATATAATGTTACGGGTGTTTACATCAATATCAAAATCTTGATTTAAATAAATGTTATCACCGACCGCAAAATCAATGACCGTTAAATTGTATAAATGTTCAATTCGGTACCACATATTTAGGCAGCGTGATTCGGTTATATGACAGATTGGGGGCGGCTAGTTGTAACGTTGGGCCTAGAGGGTTGTCATTTACGCTACATTTGAAGAAAAGTCCAATCAAAAGGAAATATTTAATCTATGGCTGATAATTGTGTGTAACTTGCGGCAGAATGGCTCAGGTTTAGTTACAGAATATGAAGCAGATGTGCCCAGGTTCAAGCCCTGTCCGCGGAAAATAAAGGACAACGTTTGAAGAGTTTCTAATAAGGATGAAACCGGGTCATTGGATGAATTGCCTTATCTACATTATAAAATGCTTAGTTTTGTGCTGACAAATATATATATATATATATATATATATATATATATATATATACATATATATGTATATATAAGGGGATTGATATTTAAATAAAGCTAAAAAGTCATTGTTACCAATCTATGATTTGGTTTCATTTATAGGCTCGCGATCATCGTCAGTTGTGGCAGAGCCTAACCGGACATCGCTATGATCAGTTCTGGTCAGTCAATCGTCGTCTGATGGAGTTGACCGTTGCCTCTACAGATGCACAGCTGCGCGCACAAAACTCTGCGAACGAAATTAGACCAACATCGGATACAGGCAAGTCCGCTTATTATTGTGTCGACATAGCTTTTGTTTTTTATTTTCATTATTCATTATTTGCTTTTGATATAAAATCTAAAATCGCATCTAGAATAAAGCCTTTCATATTGTTTAATTTTTTCTTTCAAAAAGGCTTATACAAAAACCGAGATTCCATGCTCCCGCGTAATTTTCTCCATTTCAGCCTGAGGGATTTCCCCATCTTCCTTCACCGCGAGAATAAGCAATTGTAGTTTTGTTTTCTCTTTCATGTCGTTAAATGCCGGTATATAAGTCTTTACTAGAGTAAAATTTGTGCAGGATTTTTCGTATTCTCAATTAAAATGAGATTTTGCCTAACTCTAAAAGCATATTGTCGGTATCCTATATAAACTTGTTGTATATTAAATATAAAGAGCTGGCTTTAAAGTCGCGTTGCTAAAGACTTTAGTCGAAGTTGACTCGGCTACTGCTTTAATTCACGTACGTATAGTATATTACACCATCCACCTGTCTCAGTTTTCTTGTCAACATATATAGTGAGTATTGGACGTAGTACCGGTTCCTACTGACGAGTCACCGTTAAACGAGAAACTTATGTATACATGAGATTATGTATTTATTCATGCTGATTTTGCCGTATCCTTTGGGTAATATTTGAACACTTATTAGGTTCGCCTTACCTAATAAAGAATTTTACCGCTCAATGGTTATAATTACAGAATTTAAAGAAGACGTGCTAAGGTTCGAGCTCTGTCCGCGGATAAATACTGCGCATTACTTAGAGTTCACAATTATGACGAAACAAGTCTACTGAATGACTTACATTTTATAAATTATACAATGCTTAGTTTTTTCAGACGAAACTTTATATAGAATAGGATTGGTGTCTATATCAATATCACAACCTTGATTTGGACAATTAGCATATACTAGTTCTCCACAACGAATTTGTAAGAATTGTCAATGCCGTTTGGTCGGACTCGCATCTTCATTTCTTTAGTATACAAATGCTTTTGTCGACTTAGTTTGTATAACTAATATCGCTACACTAACTGGTGGATTAAATTGCCACACTTTAGCGTAAACGCAATTTCATTTGGTAGGACCACTACTTGATAAGTCAAATTTCACACCCCACTTGCCAGGCCACCGAGGCAACTCCGGTGGTTGGCTGAAACCACAGAAGGCGTAAACCAGCTATTTCTTGGCTGAATACTTTTATTCATGATGTCAGTCATTTAAGCACGGCGCACCATATTCTCACTTACAACGTGACAAATGACTGGTTGAAAATATGTGGGGAATCTAGCGACAATCAGAGTTTAGTGCATAAGCCGAGATATCTAGGTCTTCGTTTATTGTATTATATGTTTTACGGTATTCTTATTCCTCCAATTATCAATTTGCGCTTAGAATCAAGCTCTCTTGCTGGCTCAATAACGGACATTGCTGCAGCCAGTCTGACAAGTAGAATGTCAACTCAGATTCTGTCAACTGCCGGTTCTTCGTCTAATTGTCTGCCGCAGTTGGGCTTTCGTTATATACCTTGTCGCTTTTATCTAAGCAGCCAGTCAGGAGACCAATTTCCATCGTCATCACTTTCAAAACGAACTGAACACAATAAGCAAGAAAATATTTTCACCTCTGTGGGTAAGTGGCAGGATACAATCTTATATGTTTATTGTAACAAACTATTCTATATTTGCATTCATTTTAATTAGTAATGTTCAAAGTTTTCTACGAAGTCTAGGATTACATACAAACTGCTCAGGCTGTCACATAAGCGTGTGTTTAATTATTATTTGTGTGATATAAATAAGCACTGGCTCGCTCTCTCCTAGTGTTGATTGCTAATATGTTTATGCGACCTTTCTACATTGAGTTTCCCCATTTTAGAAATTATCACTGTTGAACCTCCACCAGTATGGCTCAATGATTCATAAAGACGCACAAATCATCACACCAATTGCAAGGTTCAGTCTACTGTAATGGATAGTATGGTAGCATGATAAATATATACATTTTGTTGGTGTAAACTAACCATTACATAAATTTCAAATTCAATACATTAACTACACGGATATCGGTCATTTTTAGCACTCAGTAATCGGTTGATTTGCCGAGGCCGGAATTTAAACCAAGAGGTAATTATTTCATTGTCATAAAACTCATCCACTATATATATATATATATATATATATATATATATATATATATATATATATATATATAATGTATTTGTAAAATAGGCATGGCGTACCTAGAGACATATTGTTTCGTGAGTTTTAAGACAAAACGGTTTCTCCTTGGTACGATCCTCAGCCGCAGCAATTCTGGTATCTACTAAAGTGTCACTAAGAACGAAATCGGTCTCAGTAGATTAATTGTATAGTCTGTCTTATGTTAGGTTTAGTTTATATTGCGTAATGTAATAAAAATATTTCATAATGAATATATATATATATATATATATATATATATATATATATATATATAGAGAGAGAGAGAGAGAGAGAGAGTCTTACAATGATGAGTTTATTTATCGTCACGCACGTTGATCAATGTGACGTAATTATACCAAGACGCTGTTAACTTGTATTGGGAAGTGGTTTCAATTTGTTAGCATAAAAAACTCAAATTTGTATCCATCGTTATCTACAATAAGGTTTGGACCTATGGTAAACCTTATTTAGGCAAATGCAATATAATAGTTGATTCACGATTTTCGAAGTATAAACTGTGAAATTAATATCAGTGTTTGGCGTACATATGTAATTAAATGTCTTGTCTTTAAAAAATTCAAAAGTCAAACGCATGGCTGCTCAATTGGAATGAAAGCAAGATGCGCAAATATAATTCGATAATTGAATACTATTGCTTGATATATAGACGTACAGAACTGCATTAGCATAAAGAAGATTTTGTGTACTGGCATTAGCATGAAGCTTTTCTAGCACAATTCGAAACGAAGTCTCATTTTGTACCCTTTTTAATTTCAGGACTAATACTTTAATTTCGTTTATTTAGATCAAATTAATTTTTAATTTTGATTTTTCCAGTAAATCATTTGATCAAATGGAGTGCAAGAGGTTCAGTAAAATGTACAAAGTATTTTCAAATTCATACCTGTCAATAAATGTTTCATATATTTGAAAGCTAAACCTACCACACGAATTTAGTTAATTTACCTGATTATTGTGTTGCTAAACTGGTTTATTTAACCCACTATCAGCATGTTCTCTCGAGATATTTCAATGTTCATTGTGGAGTGTATTTAGACTTCGACCGCTCAGTACATCAAATTTAGACAAGTAATAGAGCCAGTGATAAATTCTGTTTAAACCACTACATGTTAAATTTGTTAGTCTTAACAATTAAAAATAATTTAATAAATGGTCGTATGTGTATATTTATAACTGTCATACAATCAATTAAATATAATTACATAAACGCATACATCTATATTACAGTTACCGCTTGTTCATTTTTGTTTAGATCATGGTTGCGATCTTTACATAAACACCTCTACCATTATGCACATACATTTGTCGGTATAAACTAAGCATCGAATAGTGTAGAAAAGACTATTAATCCAGTAGACCTGTTTCGTCTTTTTTGGGATCTCTTCGCGTACTGGCAATTTTTTGATTATATTTTCGATACAATATCGTGGATATCCATTCTCACAAGTAATTTGTTTAAGTGTGTTTACTTCATTTTCTTTATGTTTATATCATGTTATTCTAAGTTATCGTATTGTCATAGATTTTTAGAAACCTTTCGCAATAAATACTTAATGATGGAATAAAACATAAACATGATTTATCTCAAAATATAATGCACACTGCAGTCAAGAATTTAGTTAAACATAAATTTAAATTATTAAGAGTGAAGGCGAGCTTAATACCTCTGTTACATTCTAAGGTACACACATTATACTTTCAAAACATAAATGAAGTAAATGTTAAAACTTGTGATTTAATTTTGAGAAAATTAAATCGTGAAATGATAAATAACTAGTTAATTCACGCATCCATTAGAGTTAAAAAGTAGACAACATCCAAAAGTGTAGTTAATTTACCTAAATTAAACTTCAACGTTAAATAACTTAATATTAATTTCGTGTTCTGCCATTTCGATTCCGATCGATACCTCAGTTAAGCAATAAATTATTAAGAGGGTGGTTAAAATTGCATAATGTCTTCATGAATTCATTATGAATATAATTTCAATCAAGAGTGCGATATTGATATAAAAACCAATCGATATATATATATATATATATATATATATATATATATATATATATATACTGTCCATGCCTTTTAATGTTACACAGTATATTTATAATTAGGAAGAAAGAACACATTAATAACAAAGTGGATAAAGGCCATTTATTTCGTGAATACTAATCATCTCTTAGACAATCATACATATTCAAGTATGTACTAGGTGTTGCGAACCTAGTAACAAATTAGTTCAGTTGTGACCAGAAGGATAAACCAAAGGCAGCATGAACGGAAAGAATAATCTCATGCACATTCGTTTCGTGCTTACTGGCGACTCGTCAGTAGGAGCCGGTATTACGCCCTTTAACCACTATATATTTGGTCAGAAGAATGTGGAATAATAGGACGGTACAATCTCCTAGACGAATGTGTAAACCTGCAATAGTGAAGCTAACATCATCTAAAGTGAACGACAATGCGACTTCAACGCTAACTCACACTATATAATATATATATATAATAATATAATATAGTATTTAACTGTAATCATACATATTTATACATTTTGGGTTTTCAATTTATTATGCTAGTGGTAACAAATCTGACTCGTTTTTACTTCTGTTTCTTGTTTTGGCTAGTTGGTTAGTGTGTCTGCGTTTGTGTCTGTGTGTATGCGTGAAAAATGCGCACAAATGGTTAATTCTCAAGCCATCAAAACAAAAATGACCAGATCTCAGACATCACTTTGCGATACTTCGAGAACGACCTTTACATGCAAAAACGCATACACACAAACCAACTAGCCAAAACAAGAAACAGAAGTAAAAACGAGTCAGATTTGTTACCACTAGCATAATCAACTGAAAACCAAAAATATGTAAATATGTATGATAGTATAAGAGATGATTAGTATTCAAGAAATAAATGGCCTTTATCCACTTTGTTATTAATGTGTTCTTTCTTCCAATATAAATATATATATATATATATATATATATATATATATATATATATATATATATATATATATATATATATATATATATTGGTGTTTATATCAAGATCACACCTTTGATTTAAATAATTGCTATCACCACCCACGCAACAGATGATTTTTTAATTTTTTTATTATATTTGTTCTATTATATCGGGAAAATTCAGATCATAATCCTAACTATGTATGTTTAAAAGCGGATAAAGTGGAAACCTTGGTGAAGAAAACATGTAGAGTCAATTTAGGTTGACAATAATTTGGTTAGTCGGAAAATAAGAATGACTTCAACTTACAAATTACAACACAAAATTTTTTATTGTAATAAAATGGTTTCGTCTGGTTATAATAAAAACATGTAAAGTAAATTTAGGTTGACAATAATTTGGTTAGTCGGAAAATAAGAATGACTTCAACTTACAAATTACAACAAAAATTTTTTTACTGTAATAAAATGGTTTGGGGGCATTATAACTTTCTAAGGTAATAAGGTGCAATTCAAAGCTACTAACTTTGGCTTATTTTTAATTTCCAGCATTCAACCGCGTATAGGCTACCTACATTTCCTTGTGACAAAATTAGAAAGTACGTTTATGTATTAGATCACAATTTAAACAATACATGCAGCTTTATTGGTATTCTTAAGAAATAAATGTTATTGGCTCATTTTTGGTTGGTTGGTCCAGACATTATAGCAATGTACACTAATATACCATTTAAAGTTGAATTGCAGGTCTATATTTTGTGTCCGAATATTCAGTAATATTAGAAAATATTAGTAATTTATAATCCGTTATGAGGGATTTTCACTATGTGCATGGAAATCTTTTTCACGTTTATGAATGAATCGTACAAGCGAACCCGGTGTGTTCCGATAGAACAGCCCTTGGCGTTTCAGGTTATTGATATGTTCAGACATTATTTATAATAAAGCATCGAACGGACTCTCAAACCATTTTTCTTTAGATTCCTTGATGGCATTTGAATTATTTGGGCTCATCTCCGTTAAGAGCTATAAAACTATTTAAAAATAGCCTAATGCAATATGTGGTATGCAATTTTCTTTAGTGGAAGAAGCTTTAAATGAGGTAGCGTTCGTTAAAATAAAATAAAATGAGATAGTTTGTCAAGAGTGAGGGACCTATTCAGGCATGCCTATTTAACTCGGTATTCGTTGATAAAAGTACATATAAATGTCATGTACTAGAATAATGTGCTTTAAGCAAGCATAGAAAAATATATATTGAGACGGGATATCCAAAATATGTAGCAGAAAATACGAAAGACGGTTATGAGTTAGTTTTGACACATTACCCGTAGAATTACGGTTAGTTAGGGCTCGTACTTTTGTCTAAAAAATCATAAAGCTGACAGGAAAGTGCAACACGCTCCCCAAAAACGTGCTTACAAATCAACTGGAGGTGTATGAGGTATATTAATTTCAGTGCTGTGATTGTAATCTTATGCTTGTAGGTTAGAACGTGCGTGGCGAAGAAATCAAAACAGCATCTAATTAAAGGGCATGCGTATATGTCTGGCCTCGCTTTGTGCGCACATTTATGTAGCTATAATTTTCATCGTAAGCACGCTCATTTATTTAAACTCAATTTGTTGTGTAATTACTTCGCTTCCGAGGGGCGTGTTCTTAATTCTTCTGCTTCAAATGCACATGTAATTTAATTTAGATTATTATAATGTGATCGTTTTAATCATTGATTTCACAATTTACTAGATGATTTTTAAGACAAGTTTTATATTGGACCAGATTTGATAACATTCTTCTTCAGGCTAACCTTTGCATTAGATGGGTGAGCGCATATAAACTTAAACAGAGTTCTACAAACGTTGATGGATTTGCTTCACATTAATAAATATGTGTGACGCCGAATAAACATTGTATTGTATGCTTTTTAATAAAGATAGCGATCTTGATATAAACACCTGTCTCATTATGTATATACACGTGCCAGTGTAAACCAAGCATCGTATAGTGCAAAAAAAGCAATTCATCCAGTAGACCGGTTTCGTCCTTATTGGGAACTCATCACATACTGTCTAGAATTTTCCGTGGACAGGGCTCGAACCTGGGAACGACAGCTTCAGAATCTGCTGCTATAACCACTGAGCCACCCTGCTGTATAACTGAATATTGAGTGTAGCCTGCGACATGATGGCTCAGTGGGTAGAGCACCAGATTCCGAAGTAGACGTGCCCAGGTTCGAGCCTTGTCCGTGATAAATTCTGGACAGTACGTGATGAGTTCCCAATAAGGACGAAACCGATCTATTGGATAAATTTTCTTTTCTGCACTATACGATGCTTGGTTTATGCATGCTTATACATAATGGGACGGGTGTTGATATCAAGATCAGTACCTTAATTGAAAATAATTTTTGCCATTGCGCACGCAATCAATGTTCATTTAATCTGATCGTAAATGTTGTCTTATATGCAAAAAATTGCATAAAGCTCGTGTAATACATCGGTCTCTTTTATGGTAACACATTTAATGGCAATGTGTGTAGGGTATTAAGTTTTCAAATACTTTTTCTCGGACATGAATAAAAACAATTATATATTGAACAAAAACGCTTTCACTTCGTCTTGTCAACTTATTTACCAGAGAAATAGGATGCGTCTATCTTATTTCGTGCACAACAAGTTGGTCTGTGCTCCGAAAAGCGTGAATTCAATCTTCTGATGAGAAACCGGTACATATATTCATTCACAATATCAAGATATATAGGCTATGAAGTGTTGATTGCGTTCCACTTTGGCGACCACATATTTTGCAGCTGACATAATTTCGATTAAATCCAACACAAATCGTATTCTACTATTTGTGAAAGAGAAAACTCTACTGCAGTTTGCGTCTTCGTTATCTACAACTGGAGTTTTACCTGTTGACAATCATATTTAGGCGGATATTGTATAATATTGAATTCACGCTTGTTTGGAGCACATAACAGTTTGGTGTGTGAAAAATAAGATTTGTGATTTGCGTACTCACATAACTAAACATATCTTCTTCTCTGAAAAGTGCAATAGGCCAAGAAACGATTTTTAGTTTTAAGTAAGACTAGGCGTGTGGACACGCTTCCACATTTGTAGGCCATTGCAATAAATGTACGTTTCCAGGTCTGTGTTAAAAAAAACAATTTTTTCATGCACTGGCATTACCATGGGGCTTTTCAAGCACCATAAAAGATTGTTTAATTTTTCTTATATTTAGATTTTCTGGATAAATATTTTTTGCATTATTTATGTTGACCATGCGTTACATTTAAAATTGATATATGTGTTCTATTTTTCCTATAAATCAGCTCATAAAGTGGAGAGAAAATGCTTCTTTGCGATATATAAGTTTTGAAAAATCATCTGGTATAAAATTTGTATGTAGTTTTAAACCAAATATCTCACTTACTAAGCATATAACTGGGGAAAGTAAATTGCCACAGTCGGGTCCAAGCCTGGTATCATTTGTTTCAGAATCGTAAAGTTAATGTCTTACTCCACTGAAGCCAAGCGCAACATATAATTCAAATGCATATATACAGAAAGTTCCATGAAGTAATATATTTTTTATTGCGGATAATTAATAAATGAATTGTAATTGATTGCACCATTCAACCGTATCACATTTCTTGAAAAATTTATAATGGGTGGTAGGCTCAGTGCCGGTTTCTACTGGTGAGTCGCCAATAAATACGAAGCCCAAGTGTGCATGATTTGATATCCTTTGTTTAAGATTATTTCGGCATGACATTCTGGTCCTATGCGATCTAATTTGTTACCAGGTTCGCAATACCTAATACATAATTGCATAACTGAGCAAATACGCGCAGGATTATTTTGGTTTTCTTTTAATACTGTGTCACTATTATCCTCGCTTTGCCTTTATTGTTTTAATACACTTTATAATTCTTTTGTTGGTTTTTGTAAGATATTGCGTGCACCGGTCCATCAAAGGATCCATCTGAAAACTTAGCGGACAGTGTTAATAGAAAACTAAGTGTTCAGTCGAATGCAACTAGCGTGAGTTGCGATATTGAATTTCAGCAAAGCGACAGTGCCGCTGACAAGTCTGTTGAGGATTTGCGGGTTTTAACTAAATATCTAACCTTGCCGGCTGTTGGATGTTATGCACAGCGTTTGATTAGTCCTTTCTGGGAGACTGGTCGAGCTGTGACTCTTTTAGACGCGGCTACCAATGTTTTAATGCCTAAAGGAACGGCTCCAAGTATCAGTATGCTACGAACTGTGGATAATGGTCAGTTTTGTGATTGTATTTGTCCGTTTTTCGTATGACGACATATGAGAACTTGGTATTCTAAAATCAACTATTTATACCTAATCGAAATTTCGTTTGGTAGTTGATTTAACAGTCTTTCGTCGAACAAGCGATAGATGTGCCCTGCCATACAGTCTGTTTCTAATTTATTATTGTTCATTATGGAGGTCTCTCGTAAGGCATTCAATCTATTTACTACACTCCTATATATCTGTGCAGGAATTTAAATTAATAGTTGTATAATAGAATCAGTTTGCTCATTTACAATACCACTCTCTCAGACGTCCATAAAGTATCAGGATTGGCATCAATATGATAGACAGTGAAGTTATGGTTTTAGACTTCATCATCTAATAAAACACATGACTCACTTTATCTATACATGCGTTAATTTCGTTGTAACAAATTTCATCTCTATATAACTCGACAAATTGGTTATCAAAATAATGTCTTCTTCATTTAATGATTTAAAGGAGGATACGGATTTACTTTCATAGGGGAATGGAAATTATTTGACCCTAACATGTGCTATTTGCATTTGGACGAGCATTGCATGGATCATTAACAGATCGGTGATTGACACTGGTGTATAGTCGGTATCACTTCATTTTACAAACCTTGATTAAAGCATTCATCTTTTCTCTAGTCCAAACCGAAAATTGCACGCAATGTGCTGCTCCTGAGGTGCAGAGGATAAGGTGTATGACAGCAATACATTAGCGTGCAAAAACTGACAACTCACTACTGCCTCACTAGGACCAATGTTCATAGTTATGGGTGCAGTGTGAAATAGAACTAGGACATCCTTTTGTAGTGTGTAAAATAGTCTGTTACCAAAAGCTGGCGAGCGCTAGATACTTCGAAAAATTGATTTTGAGGCGCCAGTGGCACAGGATTTCGTCCAACAGCAGAAACGTCCTCCACGCCTGGAGCGCGTCCTCTCTTTCAATCTCTACTCATTCAACAGTAAATTTTGCACTTCATAGTCAAGCAGACCTCGATTCCTTATATAGCATAGTTTGGCTGTGTTTCGGTAGTAGCTGCATGCTTGTTGCTGACAGCGCCAGTTCGAATTTGCTCGGTCTGTTGATCGTCAGTTTTCAGAAATTTCTGTCTACTCGTAAATAGAAGCCGGGCCTTCTTGTTCTCACTGTCTGGTTTAAGTGCTTTGTCTTGATCGGGACGCACGAAGTCTCTTGCTGTCGCAGAGATATATATGCTGCTAGAATCCAAAACCACTATCAAAATGACTGTCCCGTTGTATTTTTAACACATGCAACGGTGAAATTTGAGGATTAGCTGGTTCTTTCTGTATTTTATAAGAGAATAAATTCAGCTGATAGCAATAACGAGCAGGGCTTCACGACTAATCTACAAATTCATCTCATTTTGGCGTTTCAATATACAACAAAGTATATATATATATATATTCTTTAAATCAAGTTTGCGAGCTTGAAGTAAACACCAATCCCATTGTATTTAACCAGTCGTCGAACAACATAACAAAACTACCGCCAGCCGCAACGCACTGACGCGTTTCGACCTTCCATGATCATCATCAGAGTACGACGGCAAACTGACTATCGAGGATCAAACCGCATTGAATATTTATGGAAAAAACACACTAATAACAAATTGAATAATGGCCAGTTATTTCTAGACTACTAAAATTCACTTTACAATATTTCATTAATATACATCCTGGGTTTTCAATTGAATAATAATAAATTGAAAACCATGAATGTATATTAATGAAAGATAATGAGGTAATTTAATGATCTAACAATAATATCAATTCATTATTAACATTTTTAATTCATATAAAATACATTGTATATTCTACGGGCAATGAACATAATAGAATATATATATATATATATATATATATATATATATATATATATATATATATATATATATAATTCAAATCGAGGTTGGAAAGCGGCATAAACTTAGCTTTTGAATTAAATCTGAATATTTTTTGGGCTGAACATAATCTCCAACATGGATTCATACATAAATCAGAGACCGGGAGTAAAATTTGATGTCTTATAAATCAATTGATGTCTAGAAAAATAATGCACAGAAGCATTAGTTTAAAAGTAGATTGGAAAGTTGTGCCAGTTTTAAAGTTGTTGTAAGGCATGTTTAGCACATCAGTCTTTTTTTAAAATATTTTCTCTATTTTTGCACGCGTAGAACTGGAGTTTTGGTGGTTAATATACCATAGCGTTTACTCGGACGGATTATGCTTTCAGAAAAAAATCTACTTAGTTTTTAGATGTGCTTATTTTGATAAACTTGACTATCTATTTGGCTATCTGCATTTAATCTATCAACGATTGCCTTTCGTGGTTGGTGGATTTGCACTGTCGGTTTCGCAATGATCCAATCGTTCCTTATGTCCAAGTATGCCTTGTGCTTGGCTTCGTGGTGGCAAGGTTCTGATTCGTCCCCCTCACTCCCTAGACCTCCACATCATTCGTACTACCAACTGTAAATGAGTTGCGATATAATCTTGGTTGTCTGGCGACATTGCGATACCTCATTCCTAGTACCATTTTCAGAATTCTAATAAAGCACAGCACACTGCTCAAACGATCATGTTTAAGTTATCTTTTAGCCCTCAGGGAATGAACTTGACATTCTACGGAATCCAATGTGACTTATTTTGCTGAAATCTGGTTGTGTAAGCAGTGTACTGTGTGTTCTTAGAACTCTGAAGATGGTAAAAAGAAATGCGGCACCGAAACGTAGTACAACCAAGTTTAGATGGAATTTCGTTAGTGCGAATGATGTGGACGTCTTCGGAGTGAGGGGGCGAATCAGCACCCAGCCTCCACGAAGCCGAACTCAAAGCGCACTTGGAAAAGAGGATCAATCGAATCTTTGCGAAACCGAGGGTGAAAATCAATCACTCACGAAAGAAAATCGTGGATATGTCAAATTGGATGATCGCATCGCAAAACCAAGAACATTAACAACTTTCAATTGATATCTGCATGTTTGTGGTGAAAATGGAGAATAAAATTTGGTTATCTTAACTCTGTTTTAGGTTTCCAATTTTGCACGCATGGCATATCTGTTCCCGTGGAGACACCAATCCAGTGGATTGGCGAGCATTTGGCGTATGCAGACAATTTTGTGCATGTTGTTATGTTTAGACGACAACAAGTACCTAGATGACTGCCTTCATAGAACTCATTTGTACCTATGGCATTATCCAGCTTGCGTGGACACTGTTACACTGGGTTGTGCAGACTCGCCTGCTAGTTCATTAGATTTGGCCACAAACTACGGTCACATATGGTAGTGGCTAAACAATTTGCGAACCTATCTATGAACTTTAATATGATGTTGCCTTGACGATCACGTTCTGTCTCAAATGCTTGAGTCACTTTGTATATTGTTATAATTACTATTCGGATTTTACTATTTCTTAAATTTTAACTGACAACTTTAAGTGAAACAGAGCTGATTTATCTTTTTGTTCAAATGTGGGCGCTTTTCTGTTTTGTACAATTTTTACGAAGCAACTGTTGCTTCTTGAGATTAATTAATGAGTTTGAAGAGCTAAACAGCTGTCAGTATTTTTAGTGAAGTTGAACCTAGCTTCATTCAGTAATTTCTCACCTGTAGACAGATGCCGATTCCGCTCAAAATAATCTGCAAAACTTAATTTCAATTCACCAAAGTCCTCGGCAACATGAACTAAGAAGTTTTAAACTTTATGTCCTATCACCAGTCTACGACGGAATGTTGACAGGATATTTAATAGAATCCTGAAGATTTTATTTGTTTGAATTACTATTTGATGTTTTGAAATTTCATTTATTTACATGATATTCGTTGATTCTCACATCAGTTTGCATATATCAAATTTAATGGTTGAGTCATCTTGAGATTTACCGAAACTGGCAATTTAAAAAAAGCTAAACTAACATCAGTCAGCATCAAATTTTAAAATTTATTTGGGCAAAGCTTACATTTAGCTGCCATTACTTTGGCAATGGAAATGTTTTTGTAAAATGTAAGCACTTGTGAGTATAAAGATGATACATGCGTTATGTCCAACTTATATGCGAAATGTCGCGAGGACAAAGAACGCCATCATTTATATCAATATAAGCAAGTATATATCACAGTTTCGTACGGATTTTTCACTGTTCCTATTGTTACGCGTAGACTATGAAAGAACTCGAAGTCTCTAATTCTTAGTGGGAACGATGATTTAGACTTCGAGCTTTATTTTTATAAGATGGTTTGTCACTGAAGGCTACCAAATGACTTATGTTTGTGTATTTAGTTTGTGGTTTTCAAAGGTATTCATAGCCTTTAGGCGGTTTTAGCATTAAATGGAACTCTTTAATCAACTAACGTTTGTATCTGCAATAGCCACGGGCACCTTGAATCCCGCTATTGGTTTGCGTGCATCTAATATGCTTTCGCTGACAGAAGCACAAACCTTCTCTGATACTTTAATTCAGAAATGTGGAATATCGGACAAGAAAGTCAAATAAGAAATTCGGAAAAATAAATCTGTCAAAAGCAATTTTCTATGGTCCATTTAAATTGGAGTCAGTTTTTTTCTGGAAGTGTAGTGTTTGAGTGCACTTTCAAACTGAGCTATACCGGCTGTGGAATTTCTGTTTCACCTAGATAAACTGGTATGTGGGATAAATTTGTTAGTTGCTTACTCAAGCTTGAAATATGCTTTACCAATTGGCATCTGAATATTCTTCTTTCTATGATAACTATGGAAGCATATTGTTTCAGTAACTTGTGTGGATGTTTTTTTCTGATTTATGCATTCATGCACTTAACTATATTTCGCAAAACACTATTCAGAGATTAGCTTTCATCCCAAGTTCACAATTAAAATCTATTCTACAGGCGATTAAGTTGTTTTTCAAAACAGATGTAACTTAGTTTTTAATTTTATGTTGTAAGAAACACTAAATTTAACAACATCGCAAATAATAGCATTTTCGACACCTCGAGAACTGTTTCCAGTTATGGGTTATTATTTGTGGTACTCGTCATCGTTTGGAAGACATACCAGTCCACTGTGCGTACAATAAATATACGGGAGTTTATATGCTTAGTGGCATTTGGTTGAAATTGTTTGGTGCTTTTTAATGAGATCAGCTTATTGCGTGTTAAAACGCTAGCATTCGTTGCGTAATGGTGTGCTATGCTTAAAAAAGGATATCGCTTCCTCCTAAACATTGAGCTAGTGGGCATTATTCTGAATGAGTTTCCGATAAATGTTAATATTTACGCAGAAATCATTTTACGCTAAATTTTGACCACCTGAGCGAAGGAGAAATGAGTATTGGTGAATTTCGCGTCTCGTGTATGCAGAATTTGGAAAGCTTATCAGATTTATTAATTTGAAAGAGTATATGGATTCTTTTGAGCTTCTTATTTTCAGACGCCAGTCTGCTGATATTGGTCGACCCCCTGTAATTACAAATCTTCTACGTGGACTAATGAGATTAATACTGTTTTGAGCTTCTTAACTGTAACCTAGTATCTTCCCATTCGTTTTTATCTGACACTGTTAGTTGCGAGCATCTTTTATGTGTAAAAGCAGATCATATGTTGTTTGTTAGCCCTTTGTATTATCTGTTACATTTACTGCATTCAATCGGTTGAATTGACCTCTGTGCAAGTTTTATCTCTAAGTCGGCACCTGCTACGAAATGTCACTGCGTTACGTGTATCAGTTGCCATTTAAGTTGATCCAGCTGGTAAAAAAGACTTTACCTTTTAATATTTTAATACAATTCATTATGCAAAGGCGTTGTCATTCCTTGTTGCCTCATTGTGCAGGCCAAGGGTTCTTTTCAGAATTTAAATGTTCATAACTATTTAGCATTGTTTGAAGTTGACTATGTTATGTTTGATGATTCAGATTTGAACGATTATCTTTAAACCAGAAACTTCTTTAAATATTGCAATGGATTTTTACATTAGGCGTGAGGTAGCTAGCGAAAAATTAGTCTATATTGAATCAGAATAATACGCCAAAATCTTAACCGCGTTCCTTATACTCACAAAAACTAAAATCGCCAATGGAATCTGAGGAAAATTGTAAATGGGAGTTGGTTGATTAATTTATTTTTATTCAGATTAATGTCTATCAATGTAAAATATATTTGCGATATTATTATCCTATATGTGTAAAATTGTGCCAAAATATATGCATACACACAAGTTCGCTTTTATGCATGCACGATTATTTTTAGATGTTGTGTATAATCTACGCTAAAGATATGCCTTTTAGAAATGAGTGTTACTTCAGCAGTTTTTGCGAATAAAATTCATTGAATTTAGATTGAGTAATCATTGATTGATATATTTGCTAAAGGTAAATGAGAGAAATGATCTCACTAACTAATAAGCATGAACGATTTATGTTGATATTTTTTTATCCTCAGAATCCTATATGAACTAACTTGTTGCTATTTACGCCAAGACAATGCATACATCCATATATGCCGGTTTTTCCAAAACAAAAAAGTATAACTTAATTGTAGTGAATTTAGTTTGAACTATTGGGCGTATTCGGAAACCTCTCGTGAAAGATTTCAATCGTGCCTAGTTGGATGATATTTACCCGGTTTAGTTATAAATAAAATTTTTCGTAAACTTCACTTTGGCTGTGTGATCCCTTCTCGTTCTTGATCTGTGCATTTGTGATATGTGTACGCTTTTCATCGATTTTTTAATGGAAAGAATTCTGATAGTTACACCCGTTTTATACCGATCTACTTAGTACCTATCATGTTGTATATTTGCCTGTTTTCCGCTATATGGGCTAAAGTTTGTTGTTACACTTTCGACCGTTCAGGACTAAAAATGTTAACGATATCAACGAGAACAGATTGCATAACTCCAAAAATATATAGAAGTTTTTAAGCAATTAATTACCCTGCTTAATCGTATCAAGTATTGAATTTTTTCTTATTACTCTTTCATGTTTGCCAAAATATGTACCGTATTCATTTATTTTGTTCCTGAAAATGTATTTGTGCTTTTTAATTTTTGTGAGTTTGAACGATTCGTCGTTTGTTTATGTGTGTTAATTTGTCTATTCTTTGTTGTTCCTAAAAATAGATGGTGTTTGTGAACGCTTAAGATTTTTTTCGATGTTCATTGGTTTCTATTTTCAGCTATTATTATTAAATGACCGATACCGCCTCCATATTTTAAAAAGAAAAAAATGTGTACAGAGACGTAGTAAGCTTATTTAATTGGCTCTTTGGATACGGAGATGGCTTATGGATGAATGTAGATGGCCCGTAAAGTGCGTAAAATCATTAAAAATATTTTTAATGCGGAACTTCGGCTGTATACTGGAAAGAACTGATAATTCGAAGCCTTTCGCCGAGAAAACCTTTTCTTTTTGACGTGCTGACGATATAAGTTAATTTTGTTAGTTTTTATTTAGTAAAACGATAAATTTAATTTTTTTAAATGCCGACTGAAGAGTGGAATAAGCCTTTAAAATTATAATTTCATTATTTATTTATAATAATTGTGCAGTTATCCAATTGATGCGTGTTATTTTTTCTTTATTATGGATAGTATGAAATTATACAGGTTCGTTTGGAAAATGCTCGTGATGTTTCAAAATCTTTCTCCATGCCAGATGTAAAAGACGAATCAAGTACCTTATATTGTAGACAATTTTGCAAGCAGTGCTCTCCGTACCAATTGAATTTCGTCGGAGGTTTTCCCTCTAGTTTTTATAAATTCAATTGAGATATCCTGCAAACGTCCCCATCTTTGTATATGCCTACAACGCGCAGGGTGATACCACA
Source organism: Eudiplozoon nipponicum (assembly GCA_029291075.1). Lineage (NCBI taxonomy): Eukaryota > Metazoa > Platyhelminthes > Monogenea > Mazocraeidea > Diplozoidae > Eudiplozoon > Eudiplozoon nipponicum. Next base: position 57,206 of record JAQBSW010000571.1, read on the forward strand.
TTTGACGATTACGGGACAATTGATAGCACTCATAGGTCGGTAAAATCTTGATTCCTTTACATTTCAAGTGGTATAACTTGACTTTTTAATTGATTAATTAGTTCCCACTGGTCGCTTGACTCTGAGGCCTCCTTACACTGCTTGACCTTAAACATATTTGAATAAATATTTTCCGATTTTTCCCCGATTTCTCTGGACTTCATTTCCAACCACACCTTCAGGGTTAACACCGTGGTCAAAGAGAAAACAACTTGTCTGCCCCAATATCTCGACGCAATAACTACTCGCTTATGCACAGATTTATGCGCGTAACTACCTTCCCCCCCAAACACACACAAACAAAATCTTTTACACCCATATATGTGTAATCTAAACTTAATTGACATTTAAAGAATAAACATGAATAAACTGTACAGATTAACATGAAAATTCGGAAATTTTTTATTGAAAAACATTTCCGGACCAGCAGTGCAAGGACTGCTTCCTTGCCACGGGAAAACTGAGAACACTTCAATCAGTTCACAAAAAGCTGTGCACCTGGAAATGTTATGCAAAAAAAGATTTTAGCAGCCTACGAGTGCTATCCATTGTTCTGCAACTGTCAATTGTGGTATCAGCTCAAACGATGACAGCAATACGCTAAATCAAACTCCTTTTAAAGAATATATACAAACAAATTACTTATATTTTGTTCGTATCTGTTTAAAGGCCATGCAATTACGACTTTATTAGGAATGAGAACACACTTATGTCACGGCCTGAATAATGTAACAGCGTTTGTTTGAAAGTTTTAATAGATCTTAAATGTTGAGTTGTGTTGCTCAGTGCTGTCCGTCTTTTTGTGGATTTGACCGTATTTTTATTGTGCGGGCCAATTGATAGCATTTGTAGGTCTGTGAAATCTTGAATCCTTTTACATTTCCAGGTGCACCAATTTAATTTGGCCTTCATTGATGGCTTCTCACTCGTCCCTTCTTTTTGAAGCCCTCCATTAGCTGCTTGTCTGAAAATGTCATTTGAACCAGATTTTCTACTCTTTTTGTTACAAATTTTAAGGACCTCATTTATAGTCACATCTTCACATTTTACCAGATTTGACACAAGTTTTGTCCTTCACATTTGTGTATGATCTCAATCCTGAAGATGTGACAGGAAATAAGGTCCCAAAACTTTGGAACAAAAAGAGTATAAAATCTTGATCCAACGTGATTTTCCGACAAGCAGCTGATGATGGGCTTCAAGAGGAAGGGACATGTGAGAACAAATCAATAAAGGCGAACAATCTATGCACATGAATATTCAAAAGGATTCAAGATTTTATTAGACCTGCTCAGCAGAATTTCGAATTTTTAGAATTAAATTTAATGTTGATGGCTACCTTGAAAATATAAATTTCACAAAATTTTACGCCAATATTCCTCACAGAGCCGATTATAATATGGCAAATGCAATTTCGCTCAGATCAGAGCAACATGTTTCTTTCATCAGTGCAAGCACGGATTTATTGATAAATTGTGTTTGTCATGCTAGTTACGAAATATTTTTCACTTCAGAAATTTATCAAATCGTTTTCACTTCCTTTTAGAGAGCTAGTGACCATCAGCGAGAAGTGAAAGGTGTACTGAATCGCCTACGATGGTCGGAAGAGGCCGATGATATACTGAACTGGATAACTGAAAAGGAAGCCACGCTACAAAGTCTTCTTATGCCGAATGAAACGCTCAAAACGAGTCAAGGTGCAAAAAGCAGCACATCAGCTTCTGTAGGCAAGAGTTTAGGAATGGAGTCCAACTATCAAGGAAGTGAAAGCTCATCTCAACGTACTACGAAAGGTAGAGTGCCACTTGCACCCGTCGAACGAGGTGGTCGTCAGGCGCCGTCCGGGAACGCAGAGGCGAATGGAGCCTCAACATTTAGTGGTAAAGAAGAATTCAATGCAGTTGAACAAGTGAGCGCTCGTCTGATTCTGTTGCAGAAACAGGAAAACTTTGAGGTTGGTCATGAGTAAGCATATCTAATTTTGTGCGTAATTGAGAAGCAGTATACTTGCCAATGTGTATTAGGTGTTGCGCATGAACGGAAATTTTAATCTCATGCACATTCGTTTCGTGCTTACTGACGACTCATCAGTAGGAGCCGGTATTACGCCCTTTAACCACTATACATTTTGGTCAAGAATGTGGGATAATAGGACGGTACAATCTCCTAAACGAATGTGTAAACTTATAGTTGTAGGGCCAATTTCATGCAAAGTCTTTGACAATACGACTTCTAAGCCAACTTTATATATATATATATATATATATATATATATATATATATATATATATATTCATTGTACTCTTTTGTGTGCAAAAACAAAAGAAATTTTATCAGATATAAGAAAATTTTCTTTCTCATGGTCTTCTCAAATATCTACTCATGAACATATCTTTATATATAAATTGGAAAGCAAAACAAGATAGAAATATATGAACAAAGAGAGTGTGAAAAATAGAAACCAATCAAATTGCGTGCGTCACATCCAGTTCAAGCTCAATGCTTGTACGTGCTTCTTCTGCTTACATAAATCCGGCTGCAATTTGTTCATCCATAAGGCTTCGTTTGTGGCTAGCTCCCTTTTGTTTTTGCATTTAGTAATTAATTTGAATGCTACGTCTGGATAACATACGTGCGATGTTTCGATGATGTGTTGCGCAATAGCAGACGTGTATTCACCATTTGATTTAAAACAGGCGTTCAAGTTGCAATGTTCTCTCATTCGAGTAATTAACCGTCTGGTCGATCGGCCTACGTAAGTTGATCGACAACTTGCGCCATGTATATTGGTAAATAATATTTGATATCGACATTGCGGCTCTTTCTCTTTGATTGCTGGTAAAGGCAAGTGTGTTATCCTAAATAACACTCGTAGTTTAGCTGCATTAAATGTACTGATAATGCTGCTTCTTTCTTTGTTCCATTCGGAGACTGCATCCCTCTTAAATGGGATGTTTAGGTAGGCAGTTTCTTTTCTGGCCCATAGTAGGTCTGTTTCTGAGTAAAGTAAATGTGCTCAATATATATACGGTACGTGGATGATATATTTCTTGTACTTAAAAAACGGGTCCGCAATCACGAACTTTCTTCAAAGTTTCAACAAAGCACATAAGAATATCGGTTTCAAGTCAGGTACGAGAAAGATGACTGTATCTGACTTTCCTAGATGCACTATTAAAGAAAAGCATTAAATTAAACAGAGACAATTTACCGCAAAACAACATAGTCTACACAGTATTTGCATTACAGCAGTTTTGTGCCATTTTAAATATATAAATTATCAACAGTGCGTGGTTGCTTTTCAAGAATTGACAGGTTGGTTAGTCAAGATTCTAAAGAAAATGAATATAATAAAGTAATTAACGATTTAATGCCTAATGGCTATCCCAGACAATTAATTGAATCAATTATTAAAATGGGAGTTAACAAGAAACAAACGTATTATGGGCCAGAAAAAAACAGTCTACCTAAACATCCTATTTAAGGGGGATGCAGTTTCCCGAATGGCACAAAAGAAAGTTGAAGCAGCATTGACATGCACATTTAATGCAGCCAAACTACGAGTGTTATTTAGGGTAACACACTTGCCTTTACCAGTAATCAAAGAGAAAGAGCTGTCAATGTCGACATCAAATATTATTTACCAATATACATGCGCAAGTTGTCGATCAACTTACGTAGGCCGATCGACCAGACGGTTAATTACTTGAATGAGAGAACATTGCAACTTGAACGCCTGTTTTAAATCAAATGGTGAATACACGTCTGCCATTGCGCAACACATCATCGAAACATCGCACGTATGTTCTCCAGACGTAGCATTCAAAGTAATTACTAAATGCAAAAAAAAGAGAGCTAGCCACATACGAAGCCTTATGGATAAACAAATTGCAGCCGGATTTATGTAAGCAGAAGAAGTACGTACAAGCATTGAGTTTGAACTGGATGTGACGCACGCAATTTGATTGGTTTCTATTTTTCACACTTTCTTTGTTCACATATTTCTATCTTGTTTTGCTTTCCAATTTATATATAAAGATAAGTTCATGAGTAGATATTTGAGAAGACCATGCGAAAGAAAATTTTCTTATATCTGATAAAATTTCTTTTTGTTTTTGCACATAAAAAGGGTACAATGAATATATATACCAAATCTTTAAAGGGTACCAACACTATATTTATTGTGTTATTACTCAATACCAACATTATATTACCGAAAAGGTACATACTACCAAATCTATGGTTGCCGTGTCGGTACATGGTACCAACAAAATGAATTTCAATTTATGCTAAAGTTCACCGAAATTGAGAATTTCAATTACATCTGGACACCTGCTACTGCAGCATCTCCATACACTCCGGCCTTTCGCAGCAATCATGACATCATTCAATTCAGTATTGTCAACAGCAGTTCCATGATGCGCATTTGGATGATCAATATCAGGAAATGGTCCATTAAGCGCAATTGCAGGAAGATCATGAGCAGCCATTTCTTGAGAATATTTGGAGGATGTCATCAGTCCATGGTTGATTATGTGCATTTAGCAGATGGACATCAACAGCTATTCTATGAATCGCATTTAAACAAAAAACATCAGAAAATATTTCATTAAGCGCATTGGAAGTAAAGGTATCGGTGGGTAGTTGGTGAATCGGATTTGGATGTAAAGCATCAGCAAGTATTCCATGAAGCGCATTTGCTGTCATGGTATCAGAAGATGGTCTATGCATCTCATTTAGAGAAAACACATCAGCAGACAACCTATGTGGCGGATTTAGAGGTAAAACACCAGCTAGCTGTACATGAAACGCATTTGAAGAAGGTCATCAGTAGTTTTACTACGCAGCTCATCTGTGTGAAGATGAGCAGCTGCTAAACCACGAAATCATTCGGAGGGAGATATCAGCATCTAGTTCACGACGCGCATTTGGAAGTATGCCATCGGCTGCTGGTCCACGCAGCGCTTATAGCGAAAGATAATCAGCATGATTCACATTTCCAGGAAGGTCGTTAGCAAATGGTCTATGAAACGCATTTTGAGGAAGGTCATCTGCAGCTTGTTCATTTAGCGCATTTGAACGAGAAACATCCACAGATGGTCACTAAAATATTTGTAGGAGGACATCAGGAGCTAGTTTATGATTTGCACTAGTAGAAATGTCATCATTAGTAGGTTCATTTAGCCTAATTGGTGTTGACTGATATTTGTCATGGGCCAATAATAATCTCGCATACCTTCTACTTTGTAAGAATGTAGACTGCACAGTTTATTTGTAGTGCTGATCACAATATTTTGCGGCTTTATCAATACTTTTATAATTAATTTATTATATAATGATTAGTTTTCTATTAATTTGACTTGAAATGAGACTACTTAAACAATCGGATTTACGTTTGCATCAATTTTGAGAAAGCAATAGAACTTACCAGTGGCCACCAAATTTATTGTCTACACTACCACACATGTCAGTCATTTGCTGGGCAACAAGTCCAGTTTAGCCCATGTTACACTACTTACTCATCAACCAAATCAACAAAATTGTCACTTGTATTTTAAAATAGCCGCGCTTTTCTAGTGCGGGACAATTGATAACACTCGTAGGTCGGTAAAATCCTGAAACCTTTGCATTTCCAGCTGCACTGATTGTATTAGGCTTTGATCGACGGTTTCTCATTTGTCTCTTCATTTTGATGCCCCCATCAGCTGCTTGTCTGAAAATGACGTTGGAACCAGATAGTCCGACAACTCTTTTCTGAACAGATAGTCGAACAACTTTGTCTAAAAAATATAGTCCGACAGCTTTTTCCTGAACAGATAGTCCGAAAACGTTTTCCTGAACAGTTAGTCCGACAACATTTTCCTGAACAGATAGTCCGAAAACCTTTTCCTGAACAGTTAATCCGACAAAATTTTTCTGAACGGATAGCGGACATTTTTTCCTTCAGAGAAAATTGCCACTTGTATATTTGATTTCAGTGGTTAGTTTTGATTTAATCAGGTTGTAGTCTTTAACTTCATTTATAAAATACACAAACTTTAGTCATTTAAGCCATGCGAAATACATTTCAAATAATTAAACGAGCACTGGTTGCGCGGGTGGTGATAACAATTATTATAATCAAGGTTGCGGTCTTGATATGAACACCTGATCCATTAATTACTTACATATGTCAGTGTAAACTAAGAATTGTATATAGTGTAGGAAAGGCAATTCATCCAGGAGACCGGTTTCGTCCTTATTGGGAACTCATCATGTACTGGTCAGAATGTGCCGCGGACAGGGCTCAAACCTGGGCACGTCTGCTTCGAAATCTGGTGCTCTAACCAATGAGCCACCCTGCCGCCAACTACACTACACACAATTTTCAGTCATATACTAACTATTATAACCTGGTTGATCTATTTTTTCCTTTAGGTAGACTGTGCCATCATTTAGACCCAAAGTTCCAGCTAACCATCCCATGTCCGAGGCAATTTCTGACCAGTTCATGATGAGTTTCCAATTAGGACGAATCCGGTCTACTGGATGAATTGACTTTTCTACACTACACAATTCTTAGTAAGTAATTAATGGGTCAGGTGCTTATATCGAGATTGCAACCTTGATTATAATAAAGCATTTTTAATGTAAAATTATGTAAAAATGGCGTACACAACTTAAACCGATTCACAGTTAATTGTGTGACATTATCGGACCATTATGCTTATAAAGTGTGTATGCATCTCTGTAATTATTCATTTTTGCTTTAAAAAAATTACGATGCCCATTGACTAATTAGCATACTACAGGGTTGTAATAGGCGATAAATAAAAAAATGCTACTAAGCGCTCGCATTCACATACGAAGGCAAGCGGCGGTGAATCAACTCAGGTAAGGTAAAACGGCTTACGCGAGTTGGTCCAAAGCAATTTATTTGAATTAAATAAATTTGGGCGAAACAGATGAAGGAAGCTGTGAGTTGAAGTTGAGCACAGTAAACAAATAGCATTTTTGTCGCTTCTCCGAAAACAGACTGAAATAAAGAACGCGCACCCACGCGTTGAGAGCTGTCTGTCAGTCGCAGATCACCTTCAGTATTGGCGGGACGCGCAGTCGGCCGACCGACGAGACGCCGATCTGGTGCACTGGGTGAAGATGCGACGCGATGCCGTCGAAACTGCCTGGCGTCGGCTTTTGGCCGAATGTGATACCATAGCACCCAGTATAGCCAGGGCGAGAGATCTGCTGACATACCAATCAGCGGTGAGTTTTTGATTGCAAAAGTCGCAAGATTGTTTTATTCTCTGACCTTTTTACGAAGCCATTTCAACAAAAATTAAATGTTGAAAAAACCTTATACTTTTAATTTGAATTGACAAATAAATCATGTATAGAAGATTATTTTTTTATGAAACGAGTATATACGTAATATTTAGAGAAGAACCGTCCAATTTTTTATCAGAGCTCAACTCGTCTACAATATATGGTACGGCATATAGTAATTTTGAAAATCATCGGTGATTAAGTCGTATGAAATACTTACATTACGCTACAACGAACAGGACGTGCAAAAACGTATATGTCAAGGAGACCTAAACACGGAGAAACACACGAGTAAACATAGAAAACCCATCAGTTTGAACATTTATTTATTGACTGGGTGGTGGTGGCAATTCTTTAAATCAAGTTTGCGAGCATGAAATAAACACCAATCCAATTGTATTTAACCAGTCGTCGAACAACATAGCTAAACTACCGCCAGCTGCAACGCACTGACGTGTTTCGACCTTGTATGATCATCATCATAGTACGACGGCAAACTGACTTGCGAGAATCCAACCGTAATGCCTCTATATGTAAAGGAAAATTAGATATGCGCCTCTCACCTCTTATTATCTCGCATACATTGTACTTAACTGGAAATATCGGCTGTACAGTTTCTATGCAGTCACAAAAATGAACTGTTTGCGTCTTTCACCACACACATATAAATAGGCAATACAATTAACTAGTAATTGATCATGCTAGTGATGAAAATAATTCTTTAAATCAAGCTCGCAAACTTGATTTAAAGACTTATTAGAAGATTCGAGTTTGCGGCCTAATAAATTTTGTCCTTTAGTAAATTTTGCTCGTCAGTATTGCTGTCTTACGTGCAATTGGCTACGATTCCAAACAAACCAAGCACAAAATTGAATGCAGTGATATTTAGGCACCGGGGGTCATAGTCGCTCGTCTATGAAGTCTCCAGAGAATAAGACGGGACACTCAGTTTACTTAGATTGAAGAACAAGAACTGGAATACTATTGGGATGATCAGACAATTTCTGAGTCGTTTTTATTTTTTTTCGAACATCAGCTGCGGTCTAGCAGAATGATCCAGAAAGTTTGGCGGAGTCTTAACCGCCTGTTGTTTCCAGGGGCTATTGGTAAGCAATTGGCCGGTAGATAGTGTTCAGTACAATCGTAGACATTGCGACGAACAGTTTGCATAGCTGCAAGCTTCAAATTAAATAAAATAACGATTCTTGGCTGTGTCTGTGGCTTGTATTTCTCTTCCGCCTCTCGTACCGCATCTGCAGCATTCTCGATGCCAGAAACTGGCCAACATAGACGACCTTCCAGCAAGGAAGTGTTGCATTGCCTTCACTAGAAGCAGCGTTGAAAAAATAATTTTAATAGTTGAAAGCCAAAGTGCAAACATGTCATACCGCAGTGCCGATAGCAAGAGAGTAAAAAATAACCTTACAGGCGTGAGCACAGGTCAATAAGCCATTAAAGCCGGCTTTCACCCATCGTACCATCATCATCATCATCAAAACAACTTGTGCAGCAGCGAGTCGAAAGCGACTGAGTAGAAACGCAGACATTTAGGGCCGTTAATTGTGGTAGCGTAATGTGACGCTGTGGCGGAATAAGTGAATTTGCTTCCTACCTGTCTTTGCCAGTCATAGTTCTGTCGTGTTTAGCTCAATCTTGCCTCTCGTGCTCTACCCGATCCCTTGTAGGCATAACGCCATTGACCGCATTTGAGGCAACACACAGCACACTGATGGTGTGTCAGCTGATTAATGTGGAAACGACGCTTTGTCGGATGCCAACACAACGGCAGGCTTCGACTCATAGATGGTGGTGGTAGCCAAATTTTCCTGGGCACTGGTACCGTTAGTTCTGCCGTCATTGAAATATTAAAATGTTATGCTATCGATTCTAACAGATTTCACTGTGTGTGGCTGGTGTTAATCTCCGCGCGAAGCGTTCAAGCGAGAATGTGAACCGCTTTTAGTTTTACGGAAATTTTTTTCTAGTCGAAAGCTCTAAAATTAGTTTTGTTTAGGATTACGTTAAAATTGTGCGTATGCTATTTCCCCGTATGATGAAATTCGTGAGAGTTTTGAAACTCAGAACTACCTTGTCGACCTTCACACGTATTGCATAAAAGTAAGTTTTATTGCGTTACCAGGGTAGACGCGGAGAACTTGAGCTGGAAGAGGACGGTCAATGCGAGTTGATTGCGCGCGTGCTGGTAATAATTCTTCAAATCAAGTTTGTGAGCTTGAAGTTAGCACCAATCCCACTGTATTTAACCAGTCGTCGAAAAACATAACAAAACTACCGCTAGTCGCAACTCACTGACGTGTTTCGACCTTCCATGCTCATAATCAGAGTACGACGGCAAACTGACTATCGAGGATCAATTCTTTATATTAAGTTTTCGAGCTTGAAAAATAACACCAATCCTATTGTGTTTAATCAATCTTCGGACAACATAGCAAAACTACTGCCAGTCACACACACTAGAGGTGATAGCCGCATATCTAATTTTACATTCCACATATAAGCAATGCGGTTGATCCTCGCTTGTCAGTTTGCCGTCGTACTCTGGTGATGTTCATGCAAGGTCGAAACGCGTCAGCGCTTGCAACTGGCGGTAGTTTTGCTTTGTTGTCCGACGATTGGTTAAATACAATGGGATTAGTATTTTCCTAAAGCTCGGAAACTTCACTCAAACCTATATTATACTGGATTTTTAAAAACTCAAAGTTCGCCTATTTGAACGAGCTGATGTGATTTCGTTTACAGTTTGACGTTTACTTGTGGAAGTTATTGTAAATAAATTTTGAGTGCGGTTTAATGAAATGAAGTTTGAAGGCATGGATGAACTCTACAGAAAACTAATGGCCGTATCCTCTTAACGGCTGTGAAGAACGTTTACCAGCATTAAAAGAACGCGACGAGTGGCCATTCTGCTTTTGAATGTGGCCAATGTGTTAGCCTGCGTCTTGCGGCCAACAAAATGTATTTCCGTTCTACTCCTCTTTTCGTTTCACAAAATGTTAACTGTTGACAGCGCGTCTTTAAAATGTCACTCAGTTTTTGAAATAAAGCGTAAGCTGTTATTCTATTGCTAAGGATTTTATTTATTATGTAATTCAATACACAGGCCGACGCACTGGACTTATGGCTACACGAAAAAGAATCAATGGTGGCCACTAGCCAGATAGGCATGGATGCGGATCACTGCAAATTGTTGATGGAGAAGCTACATGAACCAGTGTCTGGAAAACAGGTAAAGCATATATATGACATCTATTAAAATTGCATGCCTTAAAATAGTGTCATAACGAGGTACATGTTACCGAAAATGAGCCTAATTTTATTTTTATCGTTTCTTGTCTTTCACTTATAGGCAATATCAGCTACTACCGACATACAGTTATAAATTTATATATATATATTAAAACATGGGGAGTGTGAAAAAAATGAAACCTATCAACTGCATGCGTCACCTCCAGTTCAAGATCAGTGCCTGAACTTGCTTCTTCTGCTTGCATAGATCCGGCTGAAATTTGCTTATCCATAAGGCTTCGTATGTGGCTAGCTCCTTTTTGTTTTTGCATTTAGTAATTATTTTAAATGCTACGTCTGGAGAACATGTTGCGACATGTTTCGACGATAAGTTGCGCAATATATATATATATATATAGCAAAACGAAAAAAAAAATTTCATAGTTTTACGGTGCATCAATTGAGTCATCCAAGCCGCGAACTTTATGTAGTTTTCAATTAAGCGAATGCTTCCGTATTTTATCAGTTTTTCCTTGATCTAAATTTTCAAATTGCTTTCCCAATCTGTTATAGTTGAACAGAAAGTCTAATTTGGACGAGAGTTCTAGGCTCTAAGAAGATTTGCAAATAATTGTGACATTGTAGACAGGAAGGCCTCAGACGGTAGCTTCTATATTTTTTTAACTAATGGAGTAAAGTGAAAATATTTAAATTATGGATTGTTCATTGCTGAGATAGTGTACGAAATAGAACTGCACTTCGAAGAGTGTCAAGGCAAAGAAGATTAAAGTGAATGGCGGAGTTTCTTTGTGATATTCCAAATAATGGAACCAAGCGACGCGTTTCTCAATGAAAAGAAAATGATTATATTATTCTAATAGATAATCCTTTCAAATTAACACTGACAGAAATTATCGTAGATTGAAGTGATGAAGTGAAATTCCTGTTAGAAGTTTATAGACTGCCAAATTTGCTAACAAAAGCAAAATTAAACAAGTTGAATACTGGCAATGCGTTGAAAATGGTCATAATCATCACTTTACAGCAGCTATCAGCCAGTTCATCTTATAAATCTTTGCATTTAATTCGAAACGCCGACAATATACACAGTGACGAATAAAACTTCAAAATAAAAAAGACCAATGTATAATAAGGTCGCGATTAAAACTTTGTCTCCTTGGGCATAGTATCGATGTATAGAAATGTCCAAATCGAAAATATAAAGTTCATTTTCTGCAAGTTAATCTAAATGTAAGTATATGGAATGTATATTTGTAAAAACAACGTGCCTTTTAGGTGTTGCGAACCTAGTAACAGATTAGTTCAGTTGTGACCAGAAGGATAAACCAAAGGCAGCATGAACGGAAAGTATAATCTCATGCACATTCGTTTCGTCCTTACCGACTCGGTATATATATTACATAGAGTGAGTTAGCGTGGAAGTCGCATTTTCAAAACATTCTATGATGTTAGCTTCACATTCGTCTAGGAGATTGTACCGTCCTATTATCACACATTCTTGACCAAAAAAATATATAGTGATTAAAGGGCGTAATACGGGTTCCTACTGGTGAGTCGCCAGTAAGCACGAAACGAATGCGCGCACGAGATTATACTTTCCGTTCATGCTGCCTTTGGTTTATCCTTGTGGTCAAAACTGAACTAATTTGTTACTAGGTTCGCTACACCTAATATATACTTGCATAAATATTAATTCTCAGCAACAAACTATATTTGACGTGCCTATTAGCCAGCATATCAAATGCTTAGTTTATGCTTGACAATGTGTATTTCTGTCAATTCATTAGTGTCGCTGTGTGAACTCGTATATTACTCCATTGTATCAACATTTAATTACCCCGGTAGAACGACGGAAGCTTGGCAAGAGCGATACCGTGTAAAATCACGCTCACGATACAAAACATTCAATATCTTATAAAGAAAAAATTACATCAACGTAGTTAAAAAGACATGCTCTAATCGCTGTTTCGAGGAAGAGTTTGAGCACGCGAACATTATCCTTAAAATGTGAAATTAGTCTTATCATTTTAATGAAGTTAACATAACACCTCAACTGGTTCGCAAACCAAAGACGTTTGCAGAAAAATGTACCTGAATCAACCTATTTTGAGGAAGTCGTATAACATGAACTCATCGCATTGCAGAAACAAACTTTACAAATACCAAGTTCAAATTCAAATATATATATATATATATATATATATATATATATATATATATATATATATATATATAATACTTGTGACTCACCAAAATCCCATTTTTTTAACAATTTCATATCTACATGCAGTAGCAAGTGAATCGGACAAAATGAAAAGTAGTTACTTAATAGAATCAAACAACACCATCCGCAAGAATTCATTCATGAAGTAGACTAACCATTTGCTTGTTCAGAAAACATCAATGATTTGACCCAAAAGTAGACCATCTGAGTAAAATCTACATTTCGTTTGTACTGAATGCAAGGCTAGAAACAATTATTCCAAAAGAGACAATCGTTGCATAAAGCGATTTTGTCTAATTTGCATCAACAAAATAAAGTATTGGACTGATGGTGAATAAGAAGAGGCAACAGTAAAATTACCAGCAAGCCGAGCAATGTACATCTGTCGAGGCGTCACAAAGATTGGCGACAACAAATTGAGATAAGCTTAACAACGGGTAATTAACAGATGTGCCACAAAACAGGTAAAGGTTACTGACTTGAAATTAGCATGATCTGTGAGACTGCAACCAAATGCACACATTCGGACTTTAAAGAATAAAAATAACAAACAATAAGTCCTTTACGACTTAATTGTATATATCTTATTCTTCCGTAAACAAACATATTTAACTATTTGATTCATCATAAATACCACCAAAATTTGACAAGTAATGCTTAGTATGTATTAGGTTTTGCGAACCTAGTAACAAATTAGTTCAGTTGTGACCAGAAGGATAAACCAAAGGCAGCATGAACGGAAAGTATAATCTCATGCACATTCGTTTCGTGCTTACTGGCGACTCATCAGTAGGAGCCGGTATTACGCCCTTTAACCACTATATATTTGGTAGAAGAATGTGGAATAATAGGACGGTACAATCTCCTAGACGAATGTGAAAACCTGTAATAGTGAAGCTAACATAATCTAAAGTCAACGACAATACGACTTCAATGCTAACTCACACTATATAATATATATACCGAGTCTGTAAAGGATACTAACACTATGGCTATTGTGTTAGTAACTGATAACTTTTTTGAAATCGATGAGTACCGGATACTAACACTATGGTTTCCGAGTCGGTACATGATACCAACCTGATGGATATAAATTTATGCTAAAGTTCACCCAAATTGAGAATTACAACAATTTCCGAACACCTGTTACTCCAGTTAAACCATACACTCTGGCCTTCATCGATATCAGTTATCACATTTCGCGGTAAGCATGACATCATTCAATTCAATATATTACAGTTAAATACTGTTTGTTGCGAAGAACTAATATATATGCAAGTATGTATTAGGTTTTGCGAACCTAGTAACAAATTAGTTCACTTGTGATCAGAAGGATAAATCAAAGGCAGCATGAACGGAAAGTATAATCTCATGCACATTCGTTTCGTGCTTACTGGCGACACATCAGTAGGAGCCGGTATTACGCCCTTTAACCACTATATATTTGGTAGAAGAATGTGGAATAATAGGACGGTACAGTCTCCTAGACGAATGTGTAAACCTGTAATAGTGAAGCTAACATAATCTAAAGTCAACGACAATGCGACTTCAATGCTAACTCACACTATATAATATATATACCGAGTCTGTAAAGGATACTAACACTATGGCTATTGTGTTAATAACTGATACCTTTTTTTGAAATCGATGAGTACCGGATACTAACACTATGGTTTCCGAGTCGGTACATGATACCAACCTGATGGATATAAATTTATGCTAAAGTTCACCCAAATTGAGAATTACAACAATTTCCGAACACCTGTTACTCCAGTTAAACCATACACTCTGGCCTTCATCGATATCAGTTATCACATTTCGCGGTAAGCATGACATCATACAATTCAATATATTACAGTTAAATACTGTTTGTTGCGAAGAGCTAATATATATGCAAGTATGTATTAGGTTTTGCGAACCTAGCAACAAATTAGTTCAGTTGTGACCAGAAGTAATGCTTATTTCAGTGGGTGTTGAGAAAGCATTCGGAAGCGATAGAATACGTAAAAAACAATGAATCATCAGCGTTCATATAATTAAAAGAACATTGGTTGCGCAGTCTGTAAAAACAATTGCTATAATCATGGTTGCGACCTTGATATAAAAAACACGGACCATTGATTACTTAAATTTGTCCGGAAAAACTAAGAATTGTATAGAGCAGATAGGGTAATTCATCCAATAGACTAGTTTTGTCCTTATTGAGAACTCATCACGTACTGGCCAGTATTTGCCACGAACAGGGCTCGAACCTGGGCACGTCCGCTTCGAAATCTGGTGGTCTAAACACTGAGCCTTTCTGCCGCACAAATAAAGTTCCTGGACACGTCTGTTGCGGAATCTGGTGCTCTAACCAATGAGCCACCCTGATTATAGGAACAAAAGCAACGTTGGGAGAGTCGAACGTGCTTATTTTCCACAACCCGACAATGTGCTCCGACTGAAACCCACCACGATCACACCAAGCGAATTAGGTGATGACGCATATTAGGAAAACTATAAACATATACATTTAGAAATGATTACTCGCCTACTCAAAATATTAAATTCCACGCACATAGATGAAGTATATTATTCAATCACAAGAAGTTTCTTCCATTTAATCGTTAAAAATATATTCGCAATATTTAGTTTCGATGTTTTTTAAAAATTTTATTGGCTTTTTTCAAATATTTCGGTTTGAGTACCATGTGGTATCACTCTCCCAAAAAAATGTACTTAAATATGTAAATCGAGTTTGTTGTCTTGATAAATGTGTATATATATATATATATATATATATATATATATATATATATATATATATATATATATATGTGTGTGTGTGTATATGTGTGTTCTCAGTATAAGCTAGACATTTCATGCGGTTTGCAAGTTCTAATCATCAAGTAAAAAGTCATCAACCTTGTTGGGCTCTTAAAAAGTGCCTGTTGGCATTTCGAAATCTGAGACTTGATCCGGGGCAAATTTGTTTCGGAGTTTTACACTTTTTCCACTGAACTACCCTGGCTGGCAACTACAGGCAATTTTCACTAATATACAAAATTATGTGAACTTTGGACAACTTTCGTTTCAGGTGAGGCCCATTTGACATCGTTTGCCACATGCGATATGATATTTAATTCAAGTTTATGACATTCTTTTATTATATATATATTGTCCATACGATAACAATAGAAATACATAAAATGAGCCAGTTTCGTTATAAAGTAAATCCTTTAATTGCAGCGGATGAGTTTAAATAGCTTAAAGCGCATGTGTCTCAATTGCAGCCACGCACGCGGAAATCTTCGCATATACTTCGCAAATACACAAAAGGCGAAACGAGTGTACCTGTTAAATTTATTTGTGACATTTTGTTCATTCTTATATTGAGAACAGGTTTAAATGCATATATATATATATATATATATATATATATATATATATATATCGTTACCAGTTTCACCATTCTTTAAATAATAAAATACCCATTACTAAATGGAATCACATTTATTTATTAATCTTATTTTTACCAGTATCTACCGCCATTATTCTGGATACGTTAATATATTCGTTCATCCAATCGCAACTGTGCATTTGTCGAAACAAATCCCCTATTTGTTATGTCGGTCTTTGTTTGGCGCAATTTAGACCAAGGATTGGTCTAAATTGGGCAACACGATAACTGACATAACGAAGAGGTAATTGATTACGACAAATGTACAGTTGGGATTGGATGAACGAATTTACTAACGAATATAGAATAATGGCTGTAGATACTGGTGGAAATAGGATTTACTAAACAATGTTATTCCATTTAATAATGGTTGTTTTCATATATATATATATATATATATATATATATATATATATATATATAACCAACTGATCGCACTGCTGGCTGTTATGTGCACGAATGATTTTTCCCCGAGTTTCGTCTTTTGCGTTTCGCCTGGTTACTAAATTTTGATTTGTTATCTGGGCAACAGCGCAGAGTATGCGGATGGGATTATGGATTGCTCATATAGCCGTGAAATTTCTGTCTCTGTTAACCGTGGTAGTGATACAATAAAATAATAATGTATTGCGCGGGCGCTCATAATAATTCTTTAAATCAAGTTTGCGAGCTTGAAGTAAACACCAATCCCATTGTATTTAACCAGTCGTCGAAAACATAAAAAAAACTACCACCAGCCGCAACGCACTGATGCGTTTCGACCTTCCATGATCATCATCAGAGTACGACGGCAAACTGACTATCGAGGATTAAACCGCATTGAATATATGGAAATCAAATTTAGATATGCGGCTCTCACCTCTAGCAGTCTCGCATACATTGAACTTGACTGGAAATGTCGGCTGCACAATTTCAATGCAGTCACTAACATTAACTGTTTGTAGCTTTCACCACAAATATATATATATATATATATTCTTATAATTAGGAAAAAAAACACAAATAACTAAGAGGATAATGGCCATTTATTTCGTGAATACTAAACGTCTCTTATACAATCATACATATTTATACATTTTGGGGTGTTAATTGGTTATGTTTTTGGTGACAAATCTGACTGGTTATTACTGCTGTTTCTTGTTTTGACTAGTAGGTGAGTGTGTATGCGTTTGTGTTTGTGTTGTGTATGTGTGTTTGCATGTAAAGGTCATTCTCGCAGTATTGCGAAGTGATGTCTGAGATCTTGTCATGATTGTTTTGATAACTTGAGAGTTAGCCCTTTGTGCGAATTGTTCACTGTTATCTATACAAGTGCTATTTTTCCCAGTATAGTTAATCGTTTCACCCCGCTGCGCAAGGGTGCTATTTTCGCTTGGTAACAACGCTAATGTTGATTGTCGTGTTAAACGCTCACACTGTTTGGAGACTTCTGTCATCGTATGCGCCTCTGTTATCTCAACCTCACCTTGTTGCCAATCCGATTGTACGTTTGTTGATTCTAGTCGAGGGCCTGTTGGTTCTTGGCTGGATACTAGTAGATTGTTGTTGATTTTTGTTATCCTTGGCCAGTCGATAAGGATATCATGTTGATGAAACTTTTGAATGTTAAGTTCAGGTGCTTGTTGTTTTATGTAAAGCGCTTCGTAGATAAAAAGTAATTTTTTTTTCAGATTTTGCTTTATGTAGAATTGTGAAATTGGTCGAATTGACAGGGTGCCCCGTTGCCAATATATGATCGGAAATAGCTGATTTTCCTGACGGTGGCAAGCCTTTGTTAATCAATTTCTGTGGCAAATGTTGCTGGATTCTGCTTATCAATTGCTTCTTCGTACGTCCGATATATGTGCTACCGCACATACATGAGAATTTATAGACTATGAATGATTTGGAGAGAAGTGGCAATTGATCTTTGGCATCCAACCTCATGATTCTCTGTGTACTGAGTGTCATATTAACTTTAACACTGGGAAAGTTGTCCTTAGTTATTCTATTCAGCCGCCGTGCAATTATTGAGGCTGGTATGTCGCCTCTAAATGGTAAGTTTAGGAAAACCTGCTTGCCGGTGTCCTCTCTAGTACGAATTTGCCGTGGTCTAATGTTGACATCAATGAACCGCTCTGGGTAATTTTTCATTAGCAGAATATTCCTGAGGTAGCCCAGTTCTTCCTCAATCTTGTGTTCAGAGCAGATCTTTCTGATTCTGTTCGCTAGGTTGTTTACTAAGTTTCTTTTGTGGGATTTTGGCACACTACTGTTGTAATGAATGTATTGTCCAGTGAAAGTGGATTTTCTATGTATGGCCAGTGTCAAATCTCCGTTTGCTTCTCGAGTGAGTTTGATGTCAAGGAATGGGAAACTGTCGTCTTTCTCTACTTCGAGAGTGAATTTGATGTCTGGATCGACTCCATTTGCTTGTTTGAGGATTTCGGAAGGGTCTGCTGCTTCTGAGATGAACAACAAGATATCATCTACATACCTTTTGTAGAATGCGCACTGGTCAATTATACCTTTCAGACTGGTTTTTCCAGGTGATACATGTATACATCTGCCAGGAGGGGTGCGATGCAGCTTCCCATAGCTACACCATTGATCTGGCGGTAGTATATACCTTCGAAAGTAAATTGCACGTTTTTAGTACATGCTAATATGAGGTCTTTGATGTCATTGGTGTCTATAGGGAAGTCAATAAACTCATTTTTGATGAGATCACACAAGATCTCCGTTGTCTTATCCAGTGGTCTTATCCACCGCAAGATTGTACGGCAAACCAAAAACTCACAAAGCCGTGACAGCCTCAGGAGCTCCTTCGATGCGGCCCATTATGTCAATGATCAACGCTCCACAACATAAACCAGCCAAGTTTCTCTGCAAACTACTTGAACCAATACGGAGCATCATAAACACTAACACTATCAAGGACTCTTTCGAATTAGCAAATGAACTGAAGGGGAAGAACATCCTACAGAATAAGATGGTCTCGCTTGACGTCTCATCCTTATTTACAAACATACCACTGGATAAGACAACGGAGATCTTGTGTGATCTCATCAAAAATGAGTTTATTGACTTCCCTATAGACACCAATGACATCAAAGACCTCATATTAGCATGTACTAAAAACGTGCAATTTACTTTCGAAGGTATATACTACCGCCAGATCAATGGTGTAGCTATGGGAAGCTGCATCGCACCCCTCCTGGCAGATGTATACATGTATCACCTGGAAAAAACCAGTCTGAAAGGTATAATTGACCAGTGCGCATTCTACAAAAGGTATGTAGATGATATCTTGTTGTTCATCTCAGAAGCAGCAGACCCTTCCGAAATCCTCAAACAAGCAAATGGAGTCGATCCAGACATCAAATTCACTCTCGAAGTAGAGAAAGACGACAGTTTCCCATTCCTTGACATCAAACTCACTCGAGAAGCAAACGGAGATTTGACACTGGCCATACATAGAAAATCCACTTTCACTGGACAATACATTCATTACAACAGTAGTGTGCCAAAATCCCACAAAAGAAACTTAGTAAACAACCTAGCGAACAGAATCAGAAAGATCTGCTCTGAACACAAGATTGAGGAAGAACTGGGCTACCTCAGGAATATTCTGCTAATGAACAACTACCCAGAGCGGTTCATTGATGTCAACATTAGACCACGGCAAATTCGTACTAGAGAGGACACCGGCAAGCAGGTTTTCCTAAACTTACCATTTAGAGGCGACATACCAGCCTCAATAATTGCACGGCGGCTGAATAGAATAACTAAGGACAACTTTCCCAGTGTTAAAGTTAATATGACATTCAGTACACAGAGAATCATGAGGTTGGATGCCAAAGATCAATTGCCACTTCTCTCCAAATCATTCATAGTCTATAAATTCTCATGTATGTGCGGTAGCACATATATCGGACGTACGAAGAAGCAATTGATAAGCAGAATCCAGCAACATTTGCCACAGAAATTGATTAACAAAGGCTTGCCACCGTCAGGAAAATCAGCTATTTCCGATCATATATTGGCAACGGGGCACCCTGTCAATTCGACCAATTTCACAATTCTACATAAAGCAAAATCTGAAAAATTACTTTTTATCTACGAAGCGCTTTACATAAAACAACAAGCACCTGAACTTAACATTCAAAAGTTTCATCAACATGATATCCTTATCGACTGGCCAAGGATAACAAAATTCAACAACAATCTACTAGTATCCAGCCAAGAACCAACAGGCCCTCGACTAGAATCAACAAACGTACAATCGGATTGGCAACAAGGTGAGGTTGAGATAACAGAGGCGCATACGATGACAGAAGTCTCCAAACAGTGTGAGCGTTTAACACGACAATCAACATTAGCGTTGTTACCAAGCGAAAATAGCACCCTTGCGCAGCGGGGTGAAACGATTAACTATACTGGGAAAAATAGCACTTGTATAGATAACAGTGAACAATTTGCACAAAGGGCTAACTCTCAAGTTATCAAAACAATCATGACAAGATCTCAGACATCACTTCGCAATACTGCGAGAATGACCTTTACATGCAAACACACATACACAACACAAACACAAACGCATACACACTCACCTACTAGTCAAAACCAGAAACAGCAGTAATAACGAGTCAGATTTGTCACCAATAACATAACCAATTGACAACCCAAAATGTATAAATATGTATGATTGTATAAGAGATGTTTAGTATTCACGAAATAAATGGCCTTTATCCACTTTGTTATTTGTGTTGTTTTCCTAATTATAAGAATACTGTGTTAATTAAAACGGCATGGACATCATAAGAATATATGTATATATATATATATATATATATATATATATATATATATATATATATATATATATATATATATATATATATGTATATGTATATGCATAGCGATGATAAGTATTCACGAAATAAATGGCCTTTATCCACTTTGTTATTAATGTGTTCTTTCTTCTTAATTAGAAATATATATATATATATATATATATATATATATATATATATATATATATATATATATATATAATTCCATTAAATTACAAACGAATTATTATCACTGTCCGGTTGTATTTTTGATTTAATTGTTACTTAAATGCTGAATTTTTTTTTCTCAGTGCTGTCCTTCTTGTTGTGGATCTGACTGCATTTTGCTTGTGCGTGATAATTGATATCACTCGTAGGTCGGTAAAATCTTGTATCCGTAACATATCTAGGCGCATCGACTAATGACCTTGATTGATGGGTTCTCCCCTGTTTCTCCTTTTTAAGCCTTCCATCAGCTGATTGTCTGAAAATGACGTTGGAACAAAATTGGCCACTCTTATTCTTCTAAATTTTGTAGACTTTTTTTCGCAGTCCAATCTTCATGGTTGACACCATACGCACAGGAAAAACCAAATTGGTGACAAATTTAGTATCCTCATTTAAGACAGATAGATTTATATTTATTTTAATTCTAAAAGTATTTTTTATTGTATCCCCAATGTCCGATCTTCATACCTAATCTCTTTTTTTCTCAAATGTAAACACAAATTTATCCATATCACCCCCTCCCCACACAAAACAACATATATACACATATGTATACTACACTAAATTAACATTTGTGGAATAACTGTAAGCACAATTTATGGACTAACATACTCGCATATCCATGATTTCTCTATTTTTAATTGCTGTTCCGTTTCAATATTGCAGTAACCGTGAAATACTCCAGTTTACCTAATCCCATCCTGTTGGCAATAGGTTATAGAAAGAGAGGGGTTTATAAAACTGTTGAAAGAATATAGTATTATTCTATCTTTTGGACAAGACCGAAAACGTTTACAATTTGTGGTAGATCACCGTTAGAGAATATTTTGATTAATTTTCAGCCATGAATCTTATTAAAATCACCTAACAACATTTTATAACAATGACAGTCAAAAATAGATTGCAAAAAATAGTAAAAAGCAAATTGTCATTCAATCTAGCGTATGGCGTTCTATAAGCCTCCGTTAAAATAAAATTTTCAATTTTTATATCTATAGAATCAAGTAGTAAAAACAGTTTGGCATAAAGCAAAGATTTAATATAGTCAAGGATTCCTCCACCTCGTTCATTCAACGATCTATCTCTTATGGAGAAAAAATAGTGAGGCATTTTAAATTCACAGGCTTCAGCGTTCCTTTCGAGCCAAGATTCCACCAATTTAATAAACAAAAAATCATAGATTCCTACAAAATTACAGACAGATTTTTTTGGTTCTTTGAACATCTTATCCATATTTTCAATTGGGTGTACTGGCTTAATCTTGTCCGTTTCCTTATACATCTCCTCCGTGGTTATATTATCAAACCTGTCTTTACCTCGCCTAGCACCACGTTCAAAAGCGATGTTGGTGTTGGTGCTTCGTGTTTGGTCATAATCTACGTATCGTTGGAACGGAGTCACGCGTCTGTCTGTACCGCTCTAGGTGATTCAAACGTAGAATTTTGCTCTGATTTCTTCGCAACAGCCAATTTTCGTTACGGAATCGTATTGTTTACACCAATAAATACTCATTGCTAAATGTCGGAAACTCTCCTTTTTTGTTTTTCAACTCGATTTGAATATTTAGAGGCGTCCTGATGAACTACACTACAGCAGGTTTGGCGGTTCCTAAGTTTTGCCCACAAAAAAGCACTTCAGTAACGCAGTTTTACTCTTCCTCGTTATAATCTCCTTAAATCTTGCAAAATACAACTGCGTCAGCGTTTTCATTTAAATTAAACATATAAATTTAATTCTGATTAGCAATCCGCATCGCTACTTCGCCATTCAAACTCTTCAAAAATTTCTTCGGATTTGGCGTGCTTCGATCGCTTGTCAGTTCCATGAACTTCAGCCATAGCCTAACATCGCGCGTTGCATTCGCAATTTTCCTAGATAAATTGCCTCCCAGACCGTCAACGTGTTCCGTAAGATCTATTTTCGCGTTTTCCCGATACTTCCAATTTTTCCGTTATTGCCTCAATTTTTTCCCCCACAGATTGAACATACTACACCTGAGGTCGAAAACGACTTTCTCAATACCATTATAAGACGCGGTATGAGCCATTTCAAATCACGCGCGTTCATTAACGAAATAAATTGTTAATTGATTAATTGCATCTGGAATCCTATGCCAGCTGTTCCTCATTGTGGACTAGATTGTTTGATGACTGGTTAAATTCAATGGGATTGGTATTTATTTCAAGCTCGCAAACTTGATTTAAATAATTGTTGCCACCACCCGCGCAATCAATTATAGTTTAATTTAAGTATATATATATATATATATATATATATATATATATATATATATATATATATATAAAGAAGAAATTGTTTGAGCGACATTTCAGTTACGTACAGTTATGCAAGACTACTAGAGGTGAGAGCTGCATATCTCAAGTTTGCTTTCCATATATATGCAAAGCGGTTTGATCCTCGTTAGTAAGTTTGCCGTCGTATTCTGGCGATGATCATCGGAAGGTCGAAACGCGCCAGTGCGTGCGAATGGCGGAAGTTTTGATAATTTGTTCGACAACTGGTTAAGTACAATGGGATTGGTGTTTACTTCAAGCTCGCAAACTTCACTTAAAGACTAGATTGTTCATTGGATATATTGATCACATTTTAGCTTTTATGTTAAAAGGTTTTGATTGTAAATGCACAAATGTCGTTATTGCTTGGTTTTGATGTACTATCCAAGTATCGAGTAACGCGTAAAGAGTGTGTGAAATGCTTTACTGGCGTTAAAAACTATCGAACTAACCAAGCAGCAATTACCAAATGAATAATCGCAAATTAATTATGTCCGGATGTTGCCAATAAACTATAATTTTAATATTAACAACATTTCAAAATCATGATTATTTAGTTATTTACTCATAAAAATTGCGGTCATCGTGAACATATTGTTATGACGCTAACAATTAAACAACCATTGATTGCGCGGGTTGTGGTAACAATTCTTTAAATTAAGTTTGCGAGCTTGAAGTAAACACCAATCCAATTGCATTTAACCATTCGTCGAGCAACATAACAAACCTACCGCCAGTCGCAACGCACTGACGCGTTTCGACCTTCCTTGATCATCATCAGAGTACGACGGCAAACTGACTATCGTGGATCAAACCGCATTGCATGTACAATTAAAGCAACATGAGTTATGCGGCTCTAACCTCCATGAGTCTCGCGTACATTGTAATTGACTGGAAAGTTTTGCTTTCCAAATATATGCATTGCGGTTTCATCCTCGCTTGTCGGTTTCCCGACGTACTCTGATGATGATCATGAAAGGTGGAAACGCGTCAGTACGTGTGACTGGCGTGAGTGTTGCTATGCTATTCGACGTCTGTTTAAATACAAAATGGAATTGGTGCTTACTTCAAGCTCGCAAACTTGATTTAAAGAAATATTGCTAACAGTCTGTCTAATGCATCATCAAACGAGAATGCATATTCTCGTACAGCAGCATTTAGTTAAGTTATTACTCCATTAAGTATCTTAAAATAGGACGTTAGCAGGAAAACTTAGAGATTTAAATGCGGCGATCACAGGTTAATCGTGTCGGCAGCGTTGTCTTACTCCTCGCCAAGATAAAAGGCTCCAGATTTCTATTTAAAACAAGTATATGCATACAATTGACAACTTATCTTATGGTTGCCGTTCTATAAAACGATAACTTAGAGGAGTTGAAAGGGAAGCGTTAAGTAAGGCGACTGACGTCGAATGCTGCCTTAGTTCGTCACCGAGAGGTACAGTGAAGAAGGTTTTGAGCAGTAATATTGCCAAGGTTCTATAATAATTAATATTGTGTAAGCATGCATGCATGTTTAGGCGTTTACACGCATGCACATAGCATGCAATTATTTATATATGCATGCATACGTGCAAAGGTTTATAGATACCTAGATGCATCGATGCTTTGATACATCTATGTATAGAATTTGAATGTGTTTATGTATGTAAATGTGTAAATGCGCATATATATATATATATATATATATATATATATATATATATATATATATATATATATATTCTTATAATTAGGAAAACAACACAAATAACAAAGTGGATAAAGGCCATTTATTTCGTGAATACTAATCATCTCTTATACAATCATACATATTTATACATTTTTGGTTTTCAATTGATTATGCTAGTGGTAACAAATCTGACTCGTTTTTACTGCTGTTTCTTGTTTTGACTAGTTGGTGAGTGTGTATGCGTTTGTGTTTGTGTGTATGCGTATTTGCATGTAAAGGTCATTCTTGCAGTATTGCAAAGTGATGTCTGAGATCTGGTCATTATTGTTTTGATGGCTTGAGAATTAACCATTTGTGCGCATTGTTCACTGTTACATATACAAGTGCTATTTTTCCCAGTATAGTTGATCGTTTCACCTTGTTGCGCAAAGTTGTCGTTTCCACATGGTAACAGCGCCAGTGTGGATTGCAGTGTTAAACGCTCACATTGTTTGGAGACTTCTGTCATCGTATGCGCCTCTGTTATTTCCACTTCAGTTTGTTGCCAATCCGATTGTACGTTTGTTGATTCTAGTCGAGGGCCTGTTTGTTCTTGGCTGGATACTAGTAGATTGTTGTTGAATTTTGTTATTCTTGGCCAGTCGATAAGAATATCATGTTGATGAAACTTTTGAATATTAAGGTCAGGTGCTTGTTGTTTTATGTAAAGGGCTTCATAGATAAATAATAATTTTTCTGATTTTGCTTTATGTAGAATTGTGAAATTGTTCGAATTGACAGGGTGCCCCGTTGCCAATATATGATCGGAAATAGCTGATTTTCCTGACGGTGCCAAGCCTTTGTTAATCAATTTCTGTGGCAAATGTTGCTGGATTCTGCTTATCAATTGCTTCTTCGTACGTCCGATATATGTGCTACCGCACATACATGAGAATTTGTAGACTATGAATGATTTGGAGAGAATTGGCAATTGATCTTTGGCATCCAACCTCATGATTCTCTGTGTACTAAATGTCATATTAACTTTAACACTGGGAAAGTTGTCCTTAGTTATTCTATTCAGCCGCCGTGCAATTATTGAGGCTGGTACGTCGCCTCTAAATGGTAAGTTTAGGAAAACCTGCTTGACGGTATCCTCTCTAGTACGAATCTGCCGTGGTCTGATGTTGACATCAATGAAACGCTCTGGGTAGTTGTTCATTAGCAAAATTTTCCTGAGGTAGCCCAGTTCTTCCTCAATCTTGTGTTCAGAGCATATCGTCCTGATTCTGTTTGCTAGGTTGTTTACTAAGTTTCTTTTGTGGGATTTTGGCACACTGCTGTTGTAGTGTATGTATTGTCCGGTGAAAGTGGATTTTTTATATATGGCCAGTGTCAAATCCCCGTTTGATTCTCGAGTGAGTTTGATGTCAAGGAAGAGAAAACTGTCGTCTTTCTCTATCTCGAGAGTGAATTTGATGTTTGGATCGACTCCATTTGCTTGTTTGAGGATTTCGGAAGGGTCTGCTGCTTCTGAGATGAACAACAAAATATCATCTACATATCTATTGTAGAGTGCGCACTGGTCAATTATACCTTTTAGGGTCGTTTTTTCCAGGTGATACATGAATCTATGCAATTTCAGTTTTTCCCGACTTTATGGACAAGAATTTTTAATTGCGCGGGCGCTGGTAGCAATTCTTCAAATCAAGATTGCAAGCTTGAAGTAAACACCAATCCCATTGTATATAATCAGTTGTCACACAACTTAGCATAAAAAGCATTTTATAGTTTAGGCAATTGAACACCGCGAATTTTATTTTTATGCAAGATTTCGGTCTTTATATAAACACCTGATCATTTAAGTTCATACATTTGTCAGTATAAACTAAGTATTGTAAAGTATGGAAAAGGCGATTCATCCAGTAGACCGGTTTCGTCCTTTTCGGGAACTCATCACAAACTCGTCAGAATTTTTTCCGCGGACAGGGCTCGAACCTGGGCACGTCTGCTTCGGAATCTGCCGCGCTAACCACGAAGTCACCTTGCCGCTCTTGATTCGCTGCGTTCGATGCTTATGTAAATATTTAAAATTACGTAATAAATTAAATTTGACCAATTTAAAATTATCCTCCGTTTCAATTAATCAAAACTGAAACTAAGTTCTGAATATTTGTATTTTATGTCACGTATAAAAAAGAGGATAGATTTATACAAGTCCTGTTTCTTTTAACTTTACATTCTAATCTTGTCAGAATTTTTTAATGCTTAGACAATTCTAGCTGCATTTTGGTTACCTCGGTTAAAGTAATTTACAGACATTGACTATTCAAATAAATGTTTTGCACCTGGTAGTGTCCAGAAAGCTTTGGGCAAATTATCAGGTAAATAACTGAAAGCCAATCACAATGTTTCCACAAAAACGAACCGAAGCAAATAAAGTCAACTTGCATTTGCCTTATTGTATATTGCGCGGAAAATCCGGTTCCAAGGGCATTTTAAGACAAGCAGCTGATGGACAACTTCAAATGGAAGGG
Source organism: Eudiplozoon nipponicum (assembly GCA_029291075.1). Classification (NCBI taxonomy): domain Eukaryota; kingdom Metazoa; phylum Platyhelminthes; class Monogenea; order Mazocraeidea; family Diplozoidae; genus Eudiplozoon; species Eudiplozoon nipponicum. The sequence continues at coordinate 85,003 of JAQBSW010000571.1, forward strand.
ACAAGTGAGAGCTCATCAATCGGTGCACCTGGAAATATAAAGGATTCAAAATTTTACCGACCTACGAGTGCTATCAATTGCCCAGCACCAGAAAATGACGAAGGGATAATAAAAATAACTTGCATGTGTCTGAGTGCACTTTTGCACGGTTGGAATAATTATTGCAAAGTGTTTTAACGTACGTTTAGATACTCTTGCTACTTCGAGGTCTTTTATTAACAGTACTTTTTTCTTCGCTAAAGGGAAATGCGCTATTTGTTTGAAACAAAAAAATAGCTGTCTCATATTTTCTTCTTACATAACAAAAATAAATTATGTTTCAACACAAAAATAATGCAATGGAAATTACAAGGTCCACTAAAGCTTTATCCGATTGCAAAAGCTTTGCTGCGACTTCTTTTGCAGTTAGACTGCAGAATAAATTAGGAATTTTAAACTCATTCGGTTACTTAAAGATGATATCCGGTTCAATTACATACGACTGCCCTATAGACTTGCCTCAAATGCCAAAAAGTGACATTCAATCTATCCAGAACACGCACTGAAATTCAAATTTGATGTATTCGTACTAATATGATAATGTTTATACAGTAAATAAAAGATTTTTCAGGTAAGAAAAGGACCATTTCATGTTACCGTTTTCATTTTGTTTGTTTTATGATCACGATAACTATTTATTACTTATTTTCTCATCAAGTATCTAAAAATAATCAAAAAAACACAAATCAAACGTGGAATTTGTCGCATAATTGCAAACGTGTATTCCATTCTTAATCCGGGAAATAAAAGAGAACCTCGTGTAGTATCGGGCAACACGTCTTCCTGACTAATCTCATGGGAAGTGTACTTTGAATTTTGATTAAACTTGTAATAAATAAATAATGCAAAGCGAATTCGACTTATTCTTGCTAGTCGTCTTTGATAGTCTGGACGGCTGTTGAAGCTCAAACTAGAAGCACATTGGAACGTAGACGTGTTCCGCAGCAGAATGATACTGCAGCGGATATGACTATTCGCATACGAGCGAAATTATAATCTAGTCACCGGTGCTCGACTCAATAATTTTGGCTTAATTTGAAAAACCCTTTTTGAGAACATTTTTCATCAAGTTACGAAATACTGTCTTACTCGGTCTAAAGTTTTCTAGGTTTGTATGAGGCTACTCTTGCTGTGTTCGTAGAAATATACTCTGTCAGACACCTATTCTGTGTTTAGAGTGGTATTGAGTTATCAGCAGGTCTTATTCAGCTTGAATCGTCCAAAAATGCAACAATTACATATAAGTATAATACATCGATCGATAAATTTCTCATCTTACTGGTTCATTTGTTCATTTTCACTTCGACGATGGTGATATTATGTATGAAATACCTTTTCAACATCCCTTTTATAAGTTTGTTTGATTATGTGGATAAAAACGAGATATCTAAGATTTTTATAAATTCGTCAAGACGCACACAGACGAATACATGAGTGCGTATAGAGTTATACGCTTTTAAAATTTATTTATAACCTTTGAAATTCGACATAGCATTACTGAACGCATATCTGCTTTAACATGTGCTTCTTAGTTCATTCGATAATTTTCCGGATGTCTGGTTTGCAATCGTGTACTCGAAATAGCCATATATACGTATGTAAATGATTACAACAACATCAAGGTTACGAGTGCTAGGTATAGAAGCAATGTACCTCGCCAGAAGTTAGAAACGAATTTGCATTTACTGATTACAATTTTCTTTTCAGGTTGACGAAGTTAGCATGACGGAGTTCGGTCGGCTATCAGAGCGCGTCTCCGATAATCTTTATGGAAACGATTCGGGAGAACCTGACAGCAGACCAAATTCCAGAGCGTCATTTGTGGCGAACAGTGCCGCGGGAGGCAAGACACAAACAGCCGGACTCTACGAGAAACCAACAAGTCCAGCCAGTGCATTTAAGGTATTTTAGACAAGTTAGAACCAAAATTACTTTACAAATATTTAATATCTAATTGAAAAGCGCGCCTGATTGTCTGTTCATACGACGATACATTCTCGTGTTACAGCACATAGAAATAGTACAAAATTGGTTTATTCATATTTTCCTGGTTACAAGCAATTAGCCATTCTTCTTTCAGCTAATATGCATAACGTAACATGTTACAAGTTAGTTCATCGAGGACCAGGAGAACATGTCAAATTCGGCATCAAAATAAATTTTAATTTTATTGACGCTTTCGTTCTGGATGACCGATGAAGCAACTATATATATATATATATATATATATATATATATATATATATATATATATATATATATATATATATATATATATATATAAATACACTCGTTGTTGCAATATTTCCGAATTTGAATTCTAAAGTTGCTCCACGTTAATAATATTGATGCCCTCACGAAGGTAAGAGCTGTAATCAGACTTAATAAAGTTTATGCACTGTAAAACGTTATTGCGCAATACGCATGCAAGTTACGTAAGTCCAGTTTAACCCAAAGAATTATAACACGTCAAATTTGACATGCCCAACGACTGTCAAAACTGTTAGCAAGTAATTAAATTATGGTGAAGTGATGAAGTTAAGCAAAGGAAACAGTCTGTTCTAGAAAAACGACACAAATAACAATGATTAAAGTCTATTCTTAACTTAACTTTATAACGCTACAGCTAAAGTTCTGTGCAATGGCACTAACAAGTCAAAAGTTTAAGCAGTACTGTTAGGGCCAGGGAGATATTCACCGACTAAAGCCATGATGAATTGGGGAACCAGGATTGAAGCGGATATCCGGAAGTCATTCTAGACACTTGCTATGCGTGTCCTGTTCGTGGATTAGTGATCTTCTGTGTAGTTGAACGTAAATCAGTAGATTAGACGAAGCAAGATGTGTCAGTTGCTATTCGAGGTCTCTGTTGAGACTTTGCTGCGACAACAACCTGAAGGATGGCAAACGTAGAAATCCGATTAATAGATGAATCGATGACGATTGCCTGGATATGCAGCAACAAGAAGATTGGCGTGACTGACGGCTAGTTGAGTTAGTAGCCCAGCGTGAGTAAAAATTCAAATTAGAAGGCAGCAGATGGACGACAGCAATTGCAGGTTGAGAACTAGTCAGGTAGTGTTTCGTAGGAAATGCATTACCCTTGTATGTAAAAACTGTTCTTTTAGATTTGTGTGTAGTAACCAGCTAGCTTGAGCAGAACTCTCATGCATTATACTTGCCTTTGTATTTAGGTGGACTCATTTGGCATTGAAATGCGCCAGCGGACAGCGGCCTACATAGCCGCGCGTACAAGCGCGCTCTTAGACAGATGGGATCGACTTCGCGATAATCTGAACGTCTATCAATCAACACTGACGGCTGCCTCAAAGTTGCACGCGATAAGCGCGGAGGCGGACGGTTTGAGTCTTGGCAACCGCACAGATGACGAACAACTGGCCCACAGCAAGGTAATTTTCGACTACACCGGCTTAGTTGTCAGAATCAACTTGTTCAACGTATTACTTGCATTCATTAGGTGTAGAGTGATGACTAACTTCAGTTGAGAATATCAAAGTGCCGTTGGCGTGTATACTTCGCAGTTTCACCATATGTATGTGGCGTGAAATCTACTAGACACATGTCAATTAACCAGGCCAGAAGTACGATTCTTTATAGTTAAGGGTGGCGAAGAATGGGTCGGCATTGGCGGAGAGAAAGTGCTGTTGGAATTTCGTCACATACGGCCGGCCAATGGCCATAGAACAGACTAGCCACTTATTCCTTAACAGTAAATGGACGACATAGTGTTGATTTACGGCCCACACAAGAGTTAGAATTTAATGGCTATTCTTCAGTGAAACGCCATATATTAGGCAGGAATAATTCTACGAAGTACTACTGGATATGGTTTAATTGTCAGAAACTGTTGAATTGACAAATTTGGTCAACTCTTGAACAGCACCATTGTTCTATCAACAAATCGTACGTGATTTGCTTGACTCTGAGAATAATTTAAGCGATATCTGTAAGAAAATTGTTTAACTGTGCCTTTAAAATTTAATGAAGGTAAGTGAATGTACAAGTTTGGTAATTTCGCGTAAATAGAAGACAATTTGAACAAATCACGTTTTCATGCAAAGCCCATTGTCTCATTGACTTATTTTTAATAACCTTCTTTAAAAGGTTGTCTCTCCCACCTAGCCAGCAATACGCAATTAATGCCGTATTGGTATTATATGTGTATGGGCATCTTTAAATTATTTCCGATAACCTCTGTTTTCCGTTTGGAGTCGTTGAGCAAGTGTGACTAATATGGACCACACAATATGAAAATAAAATTTATGTTTATATTCGCGGTCTGTAGGAAGAATTGATTAATAACAATATAGCTCGCCGAAATTTGCAGAAAAAAAATGCTGATTCACTTGGAAACATGATAAAATAAAATTTTTAAATTCACCATCTAACTGATGCACATTAAGGTTAATTCAAAGTCGCGTTTGATTTCTATTCTAGCTCATTAAAAAGCCAGGTTAATGATGAAGATAAATAATGAGCAATTGCCTTCTTCCTCATTGGTCAAACTTAGATTGAACCTCAAATTTGAATCACGTCAAAGAACCGTTTTCGGTTATGGGGCTCAACTTGTTCATAATTATCTATTTCATGTGGCATTTGGTGCCAAATTTGTCGTGGAATTGAGAGACTGAAATTTCATCGAATTGGTTAGCAAAGCAAATTTCCATTCGTGCTCAATTTGTTTGTTTTAAAAACTTGTGATAATGGGTGAACTCAAGAAGGCGACAGCCGAGAATCGCCGAAATATCCTCAAGAAACAAAACAACAGGAAATCAGCCCGTGATAGTCAAAATGAAGAACAGGTAATCCGGGTACGACGTTCCTCATAGGTCCTACGGAGCTTGACCTTTTTACCTTCTGTGTTATTGTTATTCTAAGTTGTAATGCATCGTGCAATTTTCCATCGACAAATAGTGTCTTCGTTTTACTTTTTATGCGAAGCTATTGTCAGATGCCGTTAATTTAACACATTCTAGAAGCGCTTTTTGTTTACTCTAGGCGGTATTGATGGTTGTTACTAGTTCTCCAAATATTCAATTGTCTGTTACAAATTGGAAGGCATCACTCAACTATCCACAGGCAAATTAATTTCGGCGTATGCACTTCGTATTTGTTCCGATTTCATTTGGCGTAACAATCTGTTAGCGACTCATCTCGCTTACATAACATTTCAAATTCGGAGCGTAACAAAAAAAGAATCCACAAAATTATCATTGGTTATGCACTGTTTGAATTTGCCGATATTTAACGTTCGTGATTGTGCGCATTCTTCGTGTGTTTTGTTTATGCATGTGTATGTTATAATCGAATAGTAATGCAATCACAGCATTCCTTTATTAGCAGAGGTCGTCGTTGCTTTACTCCGAAAGTTCAACCAGCGTCGGATTTCCTTCAATTAACACTTGTTAGTCACCCCTGGATTTTGCTGTATGTGAAAGTGACGATTTATACTATTTCCAAATGTTCGAGAACGGTAATTAAAATTGCCAGCTTTCACACGCAAAGCGTTTACGAAAATTTCATTCGGTGTTTTCCCTACTTGCCTCTTTTGTAATGGTCAAATCTTTACGAACGATATATTGCTTCTCGGCGAATTTTGCTTGAAATGTATTTAGAATTCGGAAGTCGACACATCGCCAGATTCGTCAAAATTACCACCAGTTAACCGCACCCAGAATTTGCTGCTGGTTGACGTAACGAGTTTGCGTTTTTCTCCATGTGTTTGAAATATAATAAAATAAATGGAATCAAACAGTTTTTTGTTGAGATGCCTTGTAAGTGTTTTTCAGTATACGTTTCGTCAGTTTCATACTGTCTAACCTCTGGGTCGAAGTAATGCTTTTAAATAATTTTCCACATTCTAAATTTGCTTTTAAATCAAAGGACACAAGACTAATGTCTTTATGAGCATTGATTTTTATTTCCCGCTTAGGTTTCGTATTGATTCTGATTCTATTTCAGGCATTCATATCAAATCGATGCGTTTGCATTTAATTAATTTTGCATCCGAATTATGAAACATAATCATATTTGGTAGCATCAATGCTTGGAGTCCTCGCCCACGCGTTTATGTTATTTGACTAAGGGCTTTCTTTTTTTGCTCATTTCTGTATTGCTAGAGAATCAATACACTGCCACGAATTGCACTTGAATATTTTCTGTCGGGACAATTCCATATCAGCGCCATTATGATCATTTTTTAACAGAAATAAACGTTATCTTCGCAGTGAGTTTCTAGTTGAGGTTGATGACTCACTATTTTTAAACTTAAAAGCACAATGCAAACTTCATTATAAACATTAAATTCGGTGTTTTCCACGTACGACTCGTTGAAATCCCGACTTTCTTTGAGGAAGCTATCTACCGTCAACGCATTTCTCTCGAATTATATTTCGAATTCTAAATTTGATTGATTAACAGATTCCTCAATATTACCGATTGTTTTCAATCTGTTGACTTCGCATTTAATTGTCAATGTGGTTTTACTTTTTTTCACGTGTCTGAATAATATTTAATAATGAACAGAATGACAACTTTTTCATTGACATTTCATGTTGGTGTTTTACGCCTTAAATGTCGCTTTGGCCAGATTTAACGAAGCCATTATGTTCTATCTGCGTGTTGAGTTTGATGCTAATTACTTGTTCGCCAAATTCGTGTTTCTGTTTTTTTAAGACGGCAACTATCACAATAACTTTATTTATTGAAAGTAACTTCGGCGATTTCTCCTACACGCTTTGATTGAGTTCACATGTTGTTTAAATTATATTTGTAATTCAGCAGTTGAAACGTCGTCAGATTTCCAATCATTTCAACCTGACATCCGCAATTCCACTTTTATGTTCGTCGAGGAAGCCTGTCCTTCCTTCTACCTTGTCAATACCAATTTTGTCGATCTCATTGGAGCATATACTTCCATCCCACAACGAGTGATTGTTTTAGTTTGAAGTGATGGGTATTGACAGTTTTCGCGAATTGATTTGAAGATAACACTTATCACGCAACCTTCTTTATGAAAATTATGATCTTTTTTCCATGTAGATTTACATAATTTTAAAAACATTGCCACCGGTTCATTTCATGTGGTGGAATTTTGCTTAAAATATTTTCGTAACTGAGAATGTTGTAAAGCTGCAAATTCACAAATATTAACACTTGTTATTCGAGCTTCAATTCTTCTGTTGTTTGACATACAGTTTCGTGTGTGTGTGTGTGTGGGTGTGTGTGTTTTATACTCTAGGATAAAGGATCACATGTTTATTTCATGGTCAGTTTCTGTCAGTTTTTTCCTTATTTGTGCTATGATTGTCAGTAGTTTCTAACGCTCACACGCGGTATCCGCACGGTAAGGTTTCTGTTGGGCGTATTGGCGTATCTATTTAGTCGTCAGTGTTTGCGTACTGTTTTAAATGTGACAGCAATCACACAAACGTCTTTGGCAAGATATGTCGCGAAATTCTATGAGGTTGTCGAATTACGACTTTTATATATAGAATTGAATGATGTCATGCTTACCGCAAAATGTGATAACTGTTATCGATCAAGGCCAGAGTGTATGGATTTACTGGATTAACAGGTGTTCAGAAATTGTTGTAATTCTCAATTTCGGTGAACTATAGCATAAATTGATATCCATCATGTTGGTACCATATACCGACTCGGAAACCATAGTGTTAGTACCATGTACCTTTTCGGTACAATAATGTTGGTATCGGTTACTAACACAATAGCCATAGTGTTAGTATCCTTTACAGACTCGGTATATATATTGATAGTTTCTAATTTCACCATTTTTTAAAATGTAAGAACAAAACAACGTACTCCATGGAATAACATTTATTAATAAATCTTATTTCTACCAGTATCTACAGCCATTGTTCTGGATTCGTTAGTATATTCGTTCATCCAATCTCACTGTACATTTGTTGTAACCAATCTCCTCTTCGTTATTCTAGCCTTTGTTTTGCGCAATTTAGACCACTACTTTTGTGCAATTTAGACCACTCCTTTTGCGTAACGTCATTTGGTGTGTCATCGCTTTCATTGTAATTGCGTCCGTAATTGATGTATGTGTCGTATTTTGCGAAGCGTTGGCTATTTTTAAAGGCATGTCAGTTATGTCTTTATTCCAGTCCAATTTAATTTCTTTTTGAATTATTTTCTGCACGTTTAAGCAGGGCTTCAGCTTATTAATTGCAATAGCTTCAAAAGCCAGAAGCATTTTCTCTGTTTTTGCCTTGTAGAGAACTGAAAAATTGTTACTACTAACAGCATGACCTGTGAGTAGTACATGTTCGCAAATTGCTGATTTTTGTGCAGGAGCTGCACCTCTCTTTAATAGTTTTTGAGGGAGATGCTGATTTATTCTAGTTTCGAGCCTCTTTTTTGATCTGCCGATGTACTGAGCGTTGCAGGTACATTGAAATTTGTATACAGACAAAGGTGTTGACGTCACAGAGAGGCTATCTTTTTCATTCGTGCGCATCAGTTTTGTTGTGTTGAACACCACTCTCACCTGTATTGATGGAAACTGTGCTTTTGTCGCTCGAATTACTTTTCGTTTGAAGATTTCCGCTGGAAGATCACCTCCAAAGGGAACACTAAGCGTTACTATCTGGGGAGTTTGATTTTCTTCCAAATTGGCCACGATTTTGTTGCGTTGCCTCAAGTTGTATTCAATGAACCAGTCCGGATAGCCATTATTTCTCAACGCTTCGCGAAGCAAATTTAGCTCTACTTCAATGTTGTCCGGTGAACAAATCCTGCGTATTCGTGGAGCTCATTTTTACGTGCGCTACGTTGACGATACTTTCATGGTCGTTGAAAAGGATGAAGATACAAATTCACTGCTACATCACATAAACAAGGTAGACCAGGCAATCAAGTTTACAATAGAAGAAGAAAAAGACGGATATTTATCCTTCCTAGATGTAGGAATAACGAGAGATGAAGAAGGTACTCTCTCAAGGTCAGTTCACAAGAAATCAAGCTGGACTGGACAATATGTCCATTATATGAGTAGTGTGCCAAGGGCGTACAAAAGAAACCTAATTAGCGCGACACGAATGTGAACATGAGATTATACCTACAGTTCATGCTGACTTTGGTTTATGCCTCTGTTTATATTTGAACTATAATCGGTGTTTGCTCTCATTTACGTAAGCCCCAGTCCTTTTCCAGCGACGCCGTTCTGATTCGAGCGCAGATGTTGACTCTTATGAATATTCAATCACAAAACTTTTAGTTATATTTGCATCAAGGTTTCTTCAGTTCTCCGTCAGATTATTCATTTTTTGCTCTTATTAGTGTATTGCTGTGTACATCTCATCATAATCAATATATGACAATTTATTTACAGGCACGCTTCGTCTCGAAAGGTGACTAAACAATAGGAGTCAGAAAAATAATCATAAATACTGCAGAATGCTTTTAAATAATGCTAGAAATATTGATTAGTTCCAGAATTACCGGACAAATGCAAAAGCTAGCTTGGGATATTACGCCAACATCTACGGCTAAGTTGTTAATAAAATTGAAATTTCCGCGTCAACTGGTTTACACGCGCTGTTGCCTAAAATAAGGAAAGAATTGCGAAAAGAGCCTGATCGGTGATTTCGTTCTTTAGAGTATTTTGGCGATCATTTGCGGCCACCTTCTTTAGTTCGCCTACAATCATAGTGTTTAAAAACCCAACTAATGAAGCAAGTGAGATATCTCTTCTGGTCATATAATTGATAATTCAGACTGACCTTTCACTAGGTTGTTACATGCCACGTAGGCATTTTTGCATGTATCCATAATTGTGGTGTTCATCCAACTAAGTGAAACTACAGTGGTTGAATATGAATTTAACCATTTACACACTTCAAATGATTCGGTTTATACGCATCATGTAAAATGACGTAACTGAAGTCGCCCTCACGTTGTCGGGTGGGGAAGGGGGAGACCAATAAATCAGAAACACTCATAATTATCTCATGCCATGTTAAGTGATACAATTATAAATCATACAAGCCATGGATGTGTGAAATTTTACTCAAACCACTCACGTTGCACTCAGGATAGGCTTGTTTAATAACAATTTCTGTCATACCATTAAATAGGCACACGTACCACATGTGCATGTGTGTATACATGGCTAAAAAATGATTCAATTACATATAAAATTAATGTACATTTATGTCCATCTAAATGGAACTGCAGTCACTAGACATTAATTTACACTTTGCACGCGTCAGATTAATTTCTTTTTGGTTGAATTACTAAATTACTAGAATGATCTCAATAAATTGGGTGGAATGGAGGAGGTGTCGTATACAATAAAATAAGAAGCTTATTTAAGAAATGAACTGTAATAAGTGGGGGTTAGACGTAGGTCTTGTGTTGCGCATATGCTTTATAATAATGATTGCACAATTGTATCTGAACTTACTTCAGGCCGAGGTGTTGTCGATTGTTGACGTGATCCTGGCGCGTGGCAACTCGTTGGCCAATCGTTTGAACGGTGGTTTGTCCCCACTGATGACTGAACTGCCGTCCGTCGGTCAAACTGTGAGCTCTCGAAAGACATCTGCCATTGATTCGGATAAAAACGCGTCTCCTGTCGTGGATAAGCAGACAACACAGAAAAGCGTGGTGGGTTACATGTTTCGCCTTTAACATCCAATTAAGTCTCCTCTATGTTTAACAGTATAAAATTTGCAATCAAATACAAATTTTTTGTTATATTACAATCCATATATATACTTATATATATATGTATATATATGGATATATACTGAGATAATACCTAAATTCAGTATATATATTTCTAATTAGGAGGAAAAAATACATTAATAACAAAGGGGATAATGACCATTTATTTGAAAATAACTAAGCCTCAATTTACAATCTTTCATTTATATACATTCTGGGTTTTCATTTTATTATGCGGGTGACCACTAATCAGACTCGGGTTTACTTCTATTACTTGTTCTGGCTGGTTAGTAAGTGAGTATGCGATTGTTTCTATGTGTATGCCTGTTTGTATGTAAGGGTCTTTCTCTCTGTATTGCATAGTGATGTCTGGGATCTGGTCATTCTTGTCATAATCAAATGAAAACCCTGAATGTATATAAATGTAAGATTGTAGAGCGTAGTTTATTAATCTCGAAATAAATGGCTATTATCCTAATCTGCTGGCCGCGAATAATAGTATATATATATATATATATATATATATATATATGTGTGTGTGCTTATAATTGTATATTTATAATTTTTTCTGTAGTATTTATGAAAAGAACTGAACAGTGTGTAATATATAAGAAACATGATCTGGAAAATAAATTGAATTCGCTATCTCATTCAATGCTTAGCTTATGTCAAAATAATGTCAAACCATATTATAGCGTAATAATATTTTTTCACATTAAATCCTAAGTTCCTACTGCGTCTGTGCGGTTATATACCGTTGAGTATAGCAATTCAAATGGATATATTGAAATGAATACTAAACGGTGTCTATGCTAAAAGATGACAATACTTTTTTGGTTTCAAACGATACCTTGTAAGCCAAAATGACATCCAGTAGCTTATTTATTGAAACGTATTGAAACCCTGCACCATTTGCCATGAATTTGATTGCAGCTGCAGCAATCTCATGAAGTATTAGGAGTTTCACAATAGGAAAGAAACCATCCTCTTACAGAAGAACTGCAAGTTCTATTTTAAGCTATGCTAAACATATACCTGTAAAGCCAATTTGATCATACCCTACCACTATACGTTCTTCTTCGATAAATTTCGCCAGTAAAATAAAACATGGCATCTGAGAGTGAATTCAATTAGCCAAATAGGCCGATTTAGTGATTGAGCGCAATCAGCATTATCATTAGTGTAATAGAGGATGTGCATAATTACTTAGAATCAAATGCCACAGGAATTAAAACGCGTTATTGCATTCTTCCTGCAGCTAGCGATCGGAACCTGATCTCAAAGATTAATTAATTTACTATCTTATGACACGTTCAGTGTGCACAATAAACGTATGTAATTTTCTGTCGCTGCGCTTTATTTCAATGTATGCATACGTATATACGTTGTCAACATTGCATCAGGTAGAAAAGGTAATTCAATCATTCTGGAGGAACTGCTTTTACTATCTGATGCATGCTAAGCGAGAGAGAGAGAGAAAGATAGAGAAAAGTCTAATGGTTGTCTTTTGCTGTCATTTTTACATCTGACAGGAAAGTCAGTTCACTCAGTATGAATGAACTGACTTTCATACCAATGCAATTTTTGAGTTCATTCTGCTATATATACATATATATATATATATATATATATATATATATATATATATATATGTATATATATATAATATATATATATATATGTATATATATATATACATATATATATATTTATATATATATATACATATATATATATTTATATATATATATATATATATATATATATATATATATATATACATATATATATATTTATATATATATATACATATATATATATATATACATATATATATATATATATTTATATATATATGTATATATATATATATATAAATATATATATATATATATATGTATATATATATATATATAATATATATATATATATGTATATATATATATATATATATATATATATATATATATATATATATATATATATATATATATATATATATATAACGATTAAAACGTGGTCCATAAAAGTTCTAATTAATTTAAGAAAACTTGTTTATACAAGATATCAGGAAAAAATACAAATATTTCTCATCGTAGCACTTCTCGACCCTATTTAATAATTATTTTATAGTGGGGTTATTAGACAAATATAGAGACTAAATCAAATAATAAATTTCGCTTAAACAATTTCATTATTGGCGATAGGGAAGTCGATTTAGTGATGAAAACAATTTGGACATGGAATAAATGACACCAACTAATCTTGCTAGCAACGTATGAAACCCTACTAATTCTATTCGCCTACACAATGGCAAGCACTTCCTAGCATTAGGAAGACGACTAACGTAATAAAGTACCGTAGTCTATTGGTTCGGTAGCGGACTACTCTGAGTATACAATTAATGACTTTTGTTGAACCGTATTGAAGAAGAACAATCAGGTTAATTAAAGCCTACATTTTGATGTATAGTGCGTGTTCTGGCACAAGGAAATGGCAGTGTGGGGAAAAAGTCAAGTTAATTGTGCGAATTGTCTTTCAGTTTTTGCAAGCGTTGCTGTGAAAATTATTTTACATATATATGAACATACTTAGCAGTCCAATTAAAGGTTAATACATTTTTAAATAGAGCTACCAAAATCTATTTCCATTTCCTGCATTGTTTATCTTAATTTGTAAATTATTTCGAATAAATTCCACTTTACGTGCATGCATTAAAACAGCTTTTTCAAAAAATCTGCTCGCTACGGTGGAGCGTTTGACTTCCTTTCCATTGCGGAAGTTTTAATTGTTTCATGCGATTATTAATATATTTCAAGCATTTCGAAGCAATTCCCGCGGTCTTCTTGAATCACACGAAAACTGCGCATTTGTTTACAACCTGTTCGTATAAACATAGAACGTACAATTTTTAAGACAAAGGCATCGTGACAATTGTAAGCAAACGCATCGGCTCGATATAGTGACACTTAACTTCTATACAATCACTGAGACGTAGCTACTTAGTATAACATGTAATACTCATAGATTGCGCGTGTGGTGGTAAAAATCATTCAAATCAAATTTACCAATTTGATGTCACCACAAATTCACTTAAAAGTGCATACTTCAGTGTGATATGAACCTTTTCCAAGGTAGCAAAGGCAATAAGTCCAGTGAAATTAAACACTCGCTGATTGTGCGTATGGTGATAACCTATCATTAAATCAAGTTTGCAAGCATGAAGTAAACACCAATCGGTTTGTATTTCACCAAACATCGAACAACATAACAAAACTACCGATATTCACACGCAATGACGCGTTTCGACCTACCAGGATAATCACCAGGGCACGAAGGCAAACTAACTTGCGAGAATCAATCCGCATTTCATATATATGGAAAGCAAAATTTTGTGCAGCCGACATTTCCAGTCAAGTGCAATGCCTGCTATACAACTAGAGATGTGAGGTGCCTATCGAATTTTGTTTTTAATATATGGGCATAGCGATTTTGGCTTCGTTATTTAGTTTTCCGACATACTCTGATGATACCCAAAGAATATCGAAACGCGTCAGCACGCTTGACCGACGGATGTTCTGCTCAGTTATGCAATTGGTTAAGGACTATGGGACTTGATTTTATTTCAAGTTCGCAACCTTGATTTTTTTAAAATGGTACTACCAGTAGATCGTTTTCGTCTTTCTTGGAAACGCTTCAATTCCTTTTGCAATTTTTCTGTGGACAGAGCTCTAACTGGTACAAATTTTCTTCATTGGGTATAAATATACAGTCTGCTACCCAGCCCCATATTACATAAAATTGTATACCATCATAAGTTCCGGTTAGCCTTACATTCACGTGGATAAGTTAACACACTTACAAGATAATATCTTCCGTTTCGGGTTCGCTCTACAAAAACATTTTCAAATAATACTTGATAAGTGACTAATAATGACGAAACCGGTCTACGGGAGTATTGGCTTCGCTAACTTGACCAATAATAAGCATCCAATGACAGGCACATATATAAATGTTATGTATTAGGTGTTGCGCAACTAATAACAAATAGGCTCAAATTTAACCAGAAGGATAAACCAAAGACAGCCTGAACGGAAATTATAATCTCATGTGTACATTCGTTTCGTGCTTACTGGTGACTCATCAGTAGGAGCCGGTATTACGACTGTTACCAACTATATGCTTCGGTGAGGAATGAGAAAATATAGGACGGTACAATATCCTAGACAAATTTGAAAACCTGCAGTAGCGAAGCTAACATCAAGCTAACACACCTTATATAATACATACACCGAGTCTCTAAAGGATACCAAAATTATGGTTAATTTTTTAGTATCCGCTACCAATATTATGGTGCGAAGAGGTACATGGTACTAATACTATGGTTGCCGAGTCGGTACATGGTACTAATACTATGGTTGCCGAGTCGGTACATGGTACTAACACTATGGTTGCCGAGTCGGTACATGGTACTAACACTATGGTTGCCGAGTCGGTACATGGTACTAACACTATGGTTGCCGAGTCGGTACATGGTACTAACACTATGGTTGCCGAGTCGGTACATGGTACTAACACTATGGTTGCCGAGTCGGTACATGGTACTAACACTATGGTTGCCGAGTCGGTACATGGTACTAACACTATGGTTGCCGAGTCGGTACATGGTACTAACACTATGGTTGCCGAGTCGGTACATGGTACTAACACTATGGTTGCCGAGTCGGTACATGGTACTAACACTATGGTTGCCGAGTCGGTACATGGTACTAACACTATGGTTGCCGAGTCGGTACATGGTACTAACACTATGGTTGCCGAGTCGGTACATGGTACTAACACTATGGTTGCCGAGTCGGTACATGGTACTAACACTATGGTTGCCGAGTCGGTACATGGT
Source organism: Eudiplozoon nipponicum (assembly GCA_029291075.1). Taxonomy (NCBI): domain Eukaryota; kingdom Metazoa; phylum Platyhelminthes; class Monogenea; order Mazocraeidea; family Diplozoidae; genus Eudiplozoon; species Eudiplozoon nipponicum. The sequence continues at coordinate 100,658 of JAQBSW010000571.1, forward strand.
ACTAACACTATGGTTGCCGAGTCGGTACATGGTACTAACACTATGGTTGCCGAGTCGGTACATGGTACTAACACTATGGTTGCCGAGTCGGTGCATGGTACTAACACTATGGTTGCCGAGTCGGTACATGGTACTAACACTATGGTTGCCGAGTCGGTGCATGGTACTAACACTATGGTTGCCGAGTCGGTACATGGTACTAACACTATGGTTGCCGAGTCGGTACATGGTACTAACACTATGGTTGCCGAGTCGGTACATGGTACTAACACTATGGTTGCCGAGTCGGTACATGGTACTAACACTATGGTTGCCGAGTCGGTACATGGTACTAACACTATGGTTGCCGAGTCGGTACATGGTACTAACACTATGGTTGCCGAGTCGGTACATGGTACTAACACTATGGTTGCCGAGTCGGTACATGGTACTAACACTATGGTTGCCGAGTCGGTACATGGTACTAACACTATGGTTGCCGAGTCGGTACATGGTACTAACACTATGGTTGCCGAGTCGGTACATGGTACTAACACTATGGTTGCCGAGTCGGTACATGGTACTAACACTATGGTTGCCGAGTCGGTACATGGTACTAACACTATGGTTGCCGAGTCGGTACATGGTACTAACACTATGGTTGCCGAGTCGGTACATGGTACTAACACTATGGTTGCCGAGTCGGTACATGGTACTAACACTATGGTTGCCGAGTCGGTACATGGTACTAACACTATGGTTGCCGAGTCGGTACATGGTACTAACACTATGGTTGCCGAGTCGGTACATGGTACTAACACTATGGTTGCCGAGTCGGTACATGGTACTAACACTAGTGGTTGCCGAGTCGGTACATGGTACTCAATCACTAGTGGTTGCCGAGTCGGTACATGGTACTCAATCAGCTAGTGGTTGCCGAGTCGGTACATGGTACTAACACTATGGTTGCCGAGTCGGTACATGGTACTAACACTATGGTTGCCGAGTCGGTACATGGTACTAACACTATGGTTGCCGAGTCGGTACATGGTACTAACACTATGGTTGCCGAGTCGGTACATGGTACTAACACTAGTGGTTGCCGAGTCGGTACATGGTACTAACACTAGTGGTTGCCGAGTCGGTACATGGTACTAACACTATGGTTGCCGAGTCGGTACATGGTACTAACACTATGGTTGCCGAGTCGGTACATGGTACTAACACTATGGTTGCCGAGTCGGTACATGGTACTAACACTATGGTTGCCGAGTCGGTACATGGTACTAACACTATGGTTGCCGAGTCGGTACATGGTACTAACACTATGGTTGCCGAGTCGGTACATGGTACTAACACTATGGTTGCCGAGTCGGTACATGGTACTAACACTATGGTTGCCGAGTCGGTACATGGTACTAACACTATGGTTGCCGAGTCGGTACATGGTACTAACACTATGGTTGCCGAGTCGGTACATGGTACTAACACTATGGTTGCCGAGTCGGTACATGGTACTAACACTATGGTTGCCGAGTCGGTACATGGTACTAACACTATGGTTGCCGAGTCGGTACATGGTACTAACACTATGGTTGCCGAGTCGGTACATGGTACTAACACTATGGTTGCCGAGTCGGTACATGGTACTAACACTATGGTTGCCGAGTCGGTACATGGTACTAACACTATGGTTGCCGAGTCGGTACATGGTACTAACACTATGGTTGCCGAGTCGGTACATGGTACTAACACTATGGTTGCCGAGTCGGTACATGGTACTAACACTATGGTTGCCGAGTCGGTACATGGTACTAATACAGTGGTTGCCGAGTCGGTACATGGTACCAACACTATGGTTGCCGAGTCGGTACATGGTACCAACACATGGTTGCCGAGTCGGTACATGGTACCAACACTATGGTTGCCGAGTCGGTACATGGTACTAACACTATGGTTGCCGAGTCGGTACATGATACTAACACTATGGTTGCCGAGTCGGTACATGGTACCAACACTATGGTTGCCGAGTCGGTACATGGTACCAACACTATGGTTGCCGAGTCGGTACATGGTACCAACACATGGTTGCCGAGTCGGTACATGATACCAATACTATGGTTGCCGAGTCGGTACATGATACCAACACTATGGTTGCCGAGACGGTACATGGTACCAATAGAGTTGTTGCCGAGTCGGCACATGGTACCAATAAAGTGGTTGCCAAGTTGGTTCATGTTACCAATAAAGTGGATGTGAATCGGTACAAGATTCCAATACAGTGGATGTCGTGTTGTAATATGACACCAATATAGTAGTTGCCGAGTCGGTACCTCAAACCAATATAGTGGTTGCCGAGTCGGTACATGATACCATTACAGTTGTTGCCGAGTCGGAACATGATACCAATACAGTGGTTGCCAAGTCGGTACATAATGCCAATAGAGTAGTTACCGAGTCGGGACATGATACCAATACAGTGATTGCCGAGTCGGAACATGATACCAATACAGTGGTTGCCGAGTCGGTACATGTTACCAATATAGTGGTTGCAGAGTCTGTACGCGATACCAATACAGTAACTACAGACTCGGTATATGATACCAATACATTAGTCGCCGAGTTCGTTCATGATACCGATAAAGTGGTGGTTAGTCTGTACAATAAACCAATAAAGTGGTTGCCGATTCGGTACATAATACCAAAACAGTGGTTGCCGCGTCGCTACATGATACCAATATTGTGGTTGCCGAGTCAGAACATTATACCAACACAGTGGTTGGCAAGTCGGACATGTTATAAATACATTGTTTGAGAAAGGGGTACATGATAACAATACAGTGGTTGCCGAGTCGGTACATGATACCAATACAGTGGTTGCCGAGTTGGTACATGATACCAATACAGTGGTTGCGAGTCGGTACATGATACCAATACAGTGGTTGCCGAGTCGGAACATGATACAAATAGAGTGGCTGCCAAGCCTTTACATGTTATAAACACAGTGGCAAATAATACCAACGAAGTGTTTCGCGAATCCGTACATGATACCAAACAGTGATTGCCCAGTCGGTACATGATACCAATAAAGTGGTTGCCGAATCGGTACATGATGCCAATATAGTGGTTGCCGAGTTGGTTCATGATACCAAAAAATTGGTTGCGAGTCGGTACAAGATACCAATACAGTGGTTGCCGAGTCGGTACATGATACCAATACAGTGGTTGACGAAGCGCTTCGTGATTTCAATAGAGTGGTTGCCGAGTCGGTACATGATAACAATAATGTGATTGCCGAGTCGGTACATGATACCAATATAGTGGTTGTCGAGTCGGAACATGATACCAATATTATGGTTGCCGAGTCGGTACATGATACCAATATAGTTATTGCCCAGTCGGCACATGATTGCAATACAGTGGTTGCCACGACCGTACTTGATACCAATACAGTGGTGGCCAAGTCGTTATATCTTACCAATAGAGTGGTTGCCGAGTCGGTACATGTTACAAATACAGCGGGGGCCAAGTCGGTAACTGATATTAATGCAGTGATTGGCGAGTCGCCACATTTTACCAATACTGTGGTTGTTGAGTCGGTGAATGATACCAATACAGCGGTTGCCGAGTCGGTACATGATACCAATACAGTGCTTGCCCAATCGGTAAATGATACCAATACAGTGGTTACTTAGTTGTTTGATGATTCGAATAAAGTGGTTGTGAGTCAGTACAAGATACCAATAAATTGGTTGCCGAGTCGGTACATGATACCAATACAGTGGTTGTCGAGTCGGTACATGATACCAATATAGAGGTTGCCGAGTCGGTACATGATACCAAAACATTAGTTGTCAAGTCGATATATATTACCAATAGAGTGGTTTCCGAGTCGGTGCATGATGCAAATACAGGTATGGCCGAGTCGGTACATGTTACAAATACAGTGGTGGCCGAGTCGGTACCTGATATTAATGCAGTAATTGGCGAGTCGCTACCTTTTATCAATACTGTGGCTGTTGAGTCAGTACAAGATACCAATAAATTGGTTGCCGATTCGGTTCATGATACCAATACAGTGGTTGCCGAGTCGGTACATGATACCAATATAGAGGTTGCCGAGTCTGAACATGATGCCAATATAGTCGTCACCGGGTCGGTACATGATACCAATACAGTGGTTGCCGAGTCGGAAGTTTATTCCTATACAGTGGTTGCCAATAGAGTGGTTGCCGAGTCGGTACATGATACCAATAAAGCGATTGCCAATCGGAACATGATACCAATACAGTGGTTGCTCATTCTGTAAATGATACTAATACAGTGGATGCCGAGTCGGTATATGATACCAATACCATGGTTCCCATGTCGGTACATGATACCTATATAGTGCTTGCCGAGTCGGTTATTGATAACAATACAATGCTCCTCGAATCGATGCATGATAAAAATGCAATTGTTGCCAAGTCGGTATATCTTACCCATACAGTGGTTGTTGAGTCGGTACATGATAACAATCCAGTTGTGGCCGAGTCGGAACATGTTACAAATACAGTGGTGGCCGAGTCGGTACATGATACATATTCAGTGATTTCCGAGTCGCTACATGTTACCAATACAGTGGTTGCCGAATGTGTATATGATAGCAATACAGTTATTGCCGAGTTGGTTCATGATACCAATAAAGCGGTTGCGAATCGGTACAAGATACCAACACAGTGTTTGCCGAGTCGGTACATGATACCAAAACAGTGGTTGACGAGTCCATACATGATACCAATACAGTAAGTGCCGAATCGGTACATGATACCAAACAGTGATTGCCCAGTCGGTACATGATACCAATAAAGTGGTTGCCGAGTCGGTACATGATGCCAATATAGTGTTTGCCGAGTTGGTTCATGATACCAATAAAATAGTTGCGATTCGGTACAAGATACTAATACAGTGGTTACCTAGTCGGTACATGATACCAATGCAGTGGTTGACGAAGCGCTTCGTGATTACAATAGAGTAGTTGCCGAGTCGGTACATGATAACAATACTGTGATTGCCGAGTCGGTACATGATACCAATATAGTGTTTGTCGAGTCGGAACATGATACCAATATAGAGGTTGCCGAGTCGGTACATGATACCAATATAGTGATTGCCCAGTCGGCACATGATTGCAATACAGTGGTTGCCACGACCGTACCTGATACCAATACAGTGGTGGCCAAGTCGTTTTATCTTACCAATAGAGTGTTTGCCGAGTCGGTGCATGATACCAATGCAGTTAAGGCCGAGTCGGTACATGTTACAAATACAGCGGGGGCCGAGTCGGTAATTGATATTAATGCAGTGATTGGCGAGTCGCCACATTTAACCAATACTGTGGTTTTTGAGTCGGTGAATGATACCAATACAGCTGTTGCTGAGTCGGTACATGATACCAATACAGTGTTTGCCCAATCGGTACATGATACCAATACAGTGGTTACTTAGTTTTTTGATGATTCCAATAAAGTGGTTGTGAGTCAGTACAAGATACCAATGAATTGGTTGCCGAGTCGGTACATGATACCAACATTAGGGTTGCCGAGTCGGTACATGATACCAACACTAGGGTTGCCGAGTCGGTACATGATACCAACACTAGGGTTGCCGAGTCGGTACATGATACCAACACTAGGGTTGCCGAGTCGGTACATGATACCAACACTATGGTTGCCGAGTCGGATACTGATACCAACACTATGTTGCCGAGTCGGTACATGATACGAACACTAGGTTGCCGAGTCGGTACATGGTACCAACACTATGGTTGCCGAGTCGGTACATGGTACCAACACTATGGTTGCCGAGTCGGTACATGGTACCAACACTATGGTTGCCGAGTCGGTACATGGTACCAACACTATGGTTGCCGAGTCGGTACATGGTACCAACACTATGGTTGCCGAGTCGGTACATGGTACCAACACTATGGTTGCCGAGTCGGTACATGGTACCAACACTATGGTTGCCGAGTCGGTACATGGTACCAACACTATGGTTGCCGAGTCGGTACATGATACCAACACTATGGTTGCCGAGTCGGTACATGGTACCAACACTATGGTTGCCGAGTCGGTACATGGTACCAACACTATGGTTGCCGAGTCGGTACATGGTACCAACACTATGGTTGCCGAGTCGGTACATGGTACCAACACTATGGTTGCCGAGTCGGTACATGGTACCAACACTATGGTTGCCGAGTCGGTACATGGTACCAACACTATGGTTGCCGAGTCGGTACATGGTACCAACACTATGGTTGCCGAGTCGGTACATGGTACCAACACTATGGTTGCCGAGTCGGTACATGGTACCAACACTATGGTTGCCGAGTCGGTACATGGTACTAACACTATGGTTGCCGAGTCGGTACATGGTACCAACACTATGGTTGCCGAGTCGGTACATGGTACCAACACTATGGTTGCCGAGTCGGTACATGGTACCAACACTATGGTTGCCGAGTCGGTACATGGTACCAACACTATGGTTGCCGAGTCGGTACATGGTACTAACACTATGGTTGCCGAGTCGGTACATGGTATCAACACTATGGTTGCCGAGTCGGTACATGGTACCAACACTATGGTTGCCGAGTCGGTACATGGTACTAACACTATGGTTGCCGAGTCGGTACATGGTACTAACACTATGGTTGCCGAGTCGGTACATGGTACCAACACTATGGTTGCCGAGTCGGTACATGGTACTAACACTATGGTTGCCGAGTCGGTACATGGTACTAACACTATGGTTGCCGAGTCGGTACATGGTACTAACACTATGGTTGCCGAGTCGGTACATGGTACTAACACTATGGTTGCCGAGTCGGTACATGGTACTAACACTATGGTTGCCGAGTCGGTACATGGTACTAACACTATGGTTGCCGAGTCGGTACATGGTACCAACACTATGGTTGCCGAGTCGGTACATGGTACCAACACTATGGTTGCCGAGTCGGTACATGGTACTAACACTATGGTTGCCGAGTCGGTACATGGTACTAACACTATGGTTGCCGAGTCGGTACATGGTACTAACACTATGGTTGCCGAGTCGGTACATGGTACTAACACTATGGTTGCCGAGTCGGTACATGGTACTAACACTATGGTTGCCGAGTCGGTACATGGTACTAACACTATGGTTGCCGAGTCGGTACATGGTACTAACACTATGGTTGCCGAGTCGGTACATGGTACTAACACTATGGTTGCCGAGTCGGTACATGGTACTAACACTATGGTTGCCGAGTCGGTACATGGTACTAACACTATGGTTGCCGAGTCGGTACATGGTACTAACACTATGGTTGCCGAGTCGGTACATGGTACTAACACTATGGTTGCCGAGTCGGTACATGGTACTAATACTATGGTTGCCGAGTCGGTACATGGTACTAACACTATGGTTGCCGAGTCGGTACATGGTACTAACACTATGGTTGCCGAGTCGGTGCATGGTACTAACACTATGGTTGCCGAGTCGGTGCATGGTACTAATACTATGGTTGCCGAGTCGGTGCATGGTACTAACACTATGGTTGCCGAGTCGGTACATGGTACTAACACTATGGTTGCCGAGTCGGTACATGGTACTAACACTATGGTTGCCGAGTCGGTACATGGTACTAACACTATGGTTGCCAAGTATCAAGCAATATTGGAAGAAAATATACATTTGGGTTTGGCCGTCGTTAATAAGCATGAAACTCTGGTGTACTGTCTCTGGAATATTTATCTGGGTCTGCCTGCACTAATTTGTAACTAGGTGGGCAATAACTAGTATATATCATTGCGCATAAATTAGCTCACCACAATAAAAAATATCGCAATATGCATATATGTTGTTGAATTGTTACAAAATACCTGGTCGATTGTTCAGAAATGGGGAACGCGACTGAGTTGATCTCAGAAAATGGCGCAGCGTCGACGGTAAAGTAAAGTGTCTATCCATAAAAGATAGACTAAAACAAACTTTATTGTGTAAGTTCTTAGGATAATGTGGCGTCGAACCGCCTCTGCACTCAGGGCGGACGGCGTTCAACTGGCGTGTATTAACACTGGAAACGCTGCACGATTCAAGGTTGCCTATTTTGACAACATCATTTTATTAGTAAATGTTTCGCGACACTTTAATTTCAGCATCGCTTCTTTGAAGATGTAGGCCGATTAGACACGTATCGCGAAAAAGACGCCTCGAATCGGTTAGAAAGAGCGGACAGTCTGTTTCGCGCCGTTCACCGCGTTCACGCTAGCAATATCCACGATGCTCCGCATCTTGCAAACACACCGGACTACACTGCACTTTATGACAGGATTAACAAGTCTCTGGTTAGTTTGTTTGTGATTTCGTAAATATTGTGTCATGAAACTGCGCTTTTAAAGCTTCAACTGTTTTGTCTAATAAAAAATTATTGTCTTACCTGGAAAATATTATAAAAATGTCAATTTCAGGCTCTAAGTGATATTTTGTTTCAATGTGGCGGCTTCTCAGTAAAAAAAAATTGGCTGCTACCCGAGATGCCAGCCATATTTGCAGCCTTGGTTGCTGCAAATGAGTTGGCCATCCGGGGTTATATTAATAGATTAATTATTTTTATGAACTAATATTCCTCAGTTAATGTAGCTTATGAGCAATCGGTCAAATTTATTCAATAAGTATTTCATCCATTATTATCTGATACAAGGCAGGTAACGAGAAAATGTCATTAATTGTTTTCACTTGTCAATTTCATTTTGAAGCCCTCCATCAGCTGCTTGTTCGAAAATGATTTTGGAACCGGACTTTCCGACTGTTTAAAAATTTTTCTGATTTCATTTATAGTCTAATCTTCACGACTGACACCATATTCACACGAAAAAAACAACTTTTGCGAATATGATGTCAACCCTGAAGACGGGACTGCAAAGGAAGTCCCGAAAATTCGGAAAATTTCGGAAACTCTGGTTCCAACGTCATTTTTAGACAATCGGACAATAGAGGGCTTCAAAATGAAGAGACAAGTGAGAACACAGCAATCAAGGCCAATAAAAATTGTTACATTTCCAAATGTAAAGTATTCAAGATTTTACCGACCTAAGAGTGCCATCAATTGTCCCGCACAAGAAAACGACGGTGAGATTACAAAAGCGATGGGTAATTGTCCATAGCTCCGCAACTTTGTGTCAAGATATCTACTTATCACCTACGCAGTGAAAGATTTTTTAAACGGTACAACTGGTATAGATGATAACTATGCGTTGAAATATTCTTCGTACAATCGCCAAAATAGTTTTATCCGTTTCTTTACAATTTGGAGTATATTAAGAAAAACACTTCCGCTTTCCCACATATCGAGCCGAGCTCTTCACGGTTTGATCCTCGCTAGTCAGTTTGCCGTCGTACTCTGATGATGATCAAGGAAGGTTAAAGGCGTCAGTGCTTTGCGACTGGCGGTAGTTTTGTTATTTTGTTCGACGACTGGTTAAATACAACGGGATTGGTGTTTACTTCAAGCTCGCAAACTTGATTTAAAGAATTGTTACCACCACCCGCGCAATCAATTATTGTTAAATTGTATTGCCTATATATGTTTATGTGGCGAAAGCTGCAAACAGTTAATGTTCGTGACTGCATAGAAATTGTGCAGCCGGCATTTCCAGTCAAGTTCAATGTATGCGAGACTGCTAGAGGTGAGAGCCGCATATCTAAATTTGATTTCCATATATATTCAATGCGGTTTGATCCTCGATAGTCAGTTTGCCGTCGTACTCTGATGATGATCAAGGAAGGTCGAAAAGCGTCAGTGCGTTGCAGTTAGTGGCAGTTTTTTTATGTTGTTCGACGACTGGTTAAATACAATGGGATCGGTGTTTTTTCAAGCTCGCAAACTTAAAGAATTGCTACCACCACCCACGCAATCAATTTTTGTTAAATTATATTGGCTTTACATGCTTTCTGAAACTTTTTCAATTATCTAATCCTGTTTCAAAATATTACAGTGGCACATTTTCAATTTCGCGGTTTAGAAATATTTACATGTTGAATTTTTACGTTAATCCGATGCGATACCTCTGGCCATATATTATATTTGTTTACTTTCTTTTTTTAATGCCCTTTTTGCACTAAAAGGCCAACTTGATGGAGAACCTCAAAAAGGAGAAAGAGAACTGTACAACACAGCAGTCAATGTTTGAATCGCTGCAGGAGGCTAACAAACACATTGACGTAAGTCAAATGCGCTTCCTTGATTTTAGCGGCTTGCATACGTTTAGCGAGCATCTGAATTTCGATGGTATTGTGCATTTATAAAGCTCACACACTCAAGTGATAAAAAGTAGTACAGAAAAAGTAATTTCCGATTACATAATTAGGCTAAAAACCTCAAATTTGATTGTTGATTAACCTAGAGCATTGCATGAATTTCGATCGAATCTGCACATTTGTGCTTTAATCTTTTTTAGAAATTCCAATTTATACCTACGATTGACCATGTTCGCCATGCGGAAAACAATTTTCAGTGTGCGACTTCGGTGTCGTACAGGACAGGTTTAATTCTTTCCATGTGCAAAAATAAAAATAAATTTTATCAGATACAAGAAACACTTCTTGCTCATTTTCTTTTAAAATATCTAAAAATGAACATATCTTTATGCATAAATTGAATGAGAGAACATTGCAACTTAAACGCCTGTTTCAAATCAAATGGTGAATACAAGTCTGCAATTGCGCAACGAATCGTTAAAACCTCACACGTATGTTCTCCAGACGTAGCATTTAAGATATTTACTAAATGCTATAACAAAAGGGAGTTAGCCACACACACGAAGCTTTATGTATAAACAAATTTCAGTCGGATTTATGCAATTAGAAAAGGCATGTTCAGGCATTGAGCTTGAACTGGAGGTGACGCACGCAACTGATTGGTTGTTCCCCTATTTCACACACTCTCCATGTTTACACATTTCTATCGTGTTTGACCTTTCAACTTATATATAAAGAGATGTTCACTTGTTGACACTTGAGAAGAATATGAGAAAGAAACGGTTCTAGGATCTGATAAAATTTCTTTTTATTTTTGCACATGGAATAAGTTTAATCACCGTGAGCAAATTCAACCTCGTTCAGCCCATGGATACGGAAATTCTGAAAACTAATTTCGTGCCTTGGATAAGAGCGACACCGAGATAGTTTACTTGTATTTTTACGCAGCATGCAGTTTTATTGCTGAATCGCATAAAATCACATTCTCGTGTTTATACATATTAATAGTGACCTAATTTATGATGGCAATATCTTACATATAATATATATATATATATATATATATATATATATATATATATATATATATATATATATAGTCAATATAATTTAAACATTGCATAATATAGCCATTGCTATACATCAAGAGGACCGGTATTGTTATTTTTGTGCATTCCTTATGTGATTTCCTAAATTTCCACGACGGGTCGTCGAATGCGAGCATATTGGCTTCAGAGTCCTGCGACTTGTTCACTGCACCATCCCAGCATCGTAGTACATGCAATTTTCGGTTTCATACCATGACATGTTGTTTATTCAGGCTTGTTTTCGGAAGAAACCTTGTACGTGGCTCAATGGCCTAACGTTCCCAAAAATGTATCCTTAATTGAACAAACGTGATTTATTAAAACACTTCATCTGATCATGTATTTAAGGTGGAACTTGTAATACTTTTCAACAAAGTTGCCAAGGATTAAAAGTACATGCCCTGAAACTCAAAATTTAAGTCAACTTAAGGGAGTCTTCATTCTTATAACAATATTACTTACAATAACATGTCCGATTACATCAGTTAGACAGGCTATTTTATATCATCGAAAAGGCTTTTCACCCAGTAGGCCGGTTTCGTCCTTTTGGGAACTCATCAGGTAGTGGCCAGAATTTGCCGCGGACAGGGTTTGAAATTGAGCATGTCCGCTTCGGATGCTGGTGCTCTAACTACTGAGCCACTCAGCCCCACATAACACACACTTTTCGGTTAGAGCACCAAAGTGCAAAGCAAACTTGCCATAATTCGAGCCATGTCCGCGGCAAATTCTGGCTAGTACGTGAGGACGAAACCAGACTGCTGGATGAATTGCCTTTTCTACACTATACACTTCTTATTTTAAACTGACAAAAGTATGTAAAAAAATAGTCGGCTGTTTATATCACCATCGCAAACTTCATGAAAATGTAATTTTTATCACCGCCCGCACAACCAATGTTCGTTTAATTATATAGACCGGATCTTTATTAAAAATATTATTTCAGAGTGCTCAACAATTGATTACGTGGTCAGACAAGCTGTGTGCCGACATCACAACAGGAGAATTTGCCGGACATTTTTCTGCGCTGAAACTTGCACGCCAGACACAGGCCATTACGCCCAGCAGGCAGACTAAACAAGAAGGCGAATCGAAAGCAAGCGTCGGCCTAGGTGAAAAAACTCTGACGGAAAAAAATAAACAGCTTAATTTGAATTTAGCTCCAGGGTTCACCGACGAAGAGAGCATAGTCAGACGGCTAAATCTGCGTTTGAGTGAGATGCGTTCACAATTAGCGGACAGGAAATTACAACTTGACAACCTTAAAGAAAAATTAAAGAAACAGGTTAGTTTCAAATATTTAATATCGCGTTCAATTTTTCGAATATCGGTCACAAAGTGCATACGAAATCGAAAGTTAAGGCGAAAGGGTTTCTGCAACTTTCTACCATTTTCAAACCTGCAAAAATTTTGATTTTTATTTTCTTTAGAGCAATGCTGCTGTTTTCTACGCTAAACTGGTGCTATCTCTCCAATTTTACTGTTATAGTTAGCTTACAAACTGCGATCGTTTCTTGTTAATTCGGGTCCGGATTCTTCGTTAAGGTTATCGTCATTAAAAGTGTTTTTCTGTTGCCAAATCTTGTGGTTCAATTATCGTATACATTAGCTTGACTTAATTCAAACTACCATTCTGCACAAGAGTGTTATGTTGGCGAATTTGCAAAAACCATGCCGGATAGCTGTCAGGCTGCGTTTTAAGACGAATTTCGATCATGCCTTTGTTGGAAGTTTACCAGTTTGTGGCCAAAATTATCTCCATCTGACAGATTATTTCTTAGAGAATTGCCTGCAAGTTAACACAAACTCATCTGCATGTTTTACCACTAATATTGTAGATTCATCGATAATCATTTATTAAATCATAATCCTCTTGCCTTGCGCTAAGTTCTTAACTTTCTGTTCATTTTCCCTTTGGTTTATCCTTCTGGACATATTTAAATTAATTCGCTACTAGGTGCGCAATACATAAAACATAATTGATTATATATATATATATACTATATATATATATATATATATATATATATATATATATATAAATTAGTTCTCCGCCACAAAAATTGTCCAAGTTCTGAACTACTTTGAGTTAGAAATACTTTGCTACCAAATGACAGATAGACGATTCCCCACGTGCCGGGTTTCGGTAATGGGATTTTCCCCATAAATTTGGTCTTATTACATTTAACGGCATGATGCTCCAAGTTTGGTAAAAAAAAGTATGTGCAGGATTAAACTCGTTGTTGAGATGCTCAAGTAAGCCAGATCATGATCTATCATAGATGGCGTTTTGTGTAATTCATACTAGATCCAGTTGGAAGGTGAAACGTTTGCTTATTTGCCACAATTAAGTGTGTTCAGAACAGGCTCATTATTTTGGTGCAACGTGATTGCCGTCTAAAGCAGAACAGAAAATCATCGTGCAGTCGCCTTCTTCTGTCCGTTGCAAACTGCGAAGCGCACATAAATATTTAAACGTACAAGGGAGATTTTGGCCTATTATCATTTACCTGTAATTCAAAGGCAACAGTTGTATTGAACTGTAAATTTGTAAACTAGTCAGAAATTTGTATTAGTGAATTACGTCCAAAGCCGTTAGAACCAATGCAAGTCTCAATTTAAGTGCGTTTAAAAGGATAGTTGAGCATTATCCTTTTAAGTGAAATATAGGTGATCGGCTACGTCATTTCAGTAGTACAAATCGCGTCACAAATATTTCTTTTACATAATAAGTTGTTTTCTCGAATTTCGCATTTAACGATTGCTTTACTTTTAAATTTCTTTTCTTTAGATTAGGGGGCTTCTCTTACCTCATGTTCTTAAGAGGTGGACTTGATTTTGAATTTAAAACCTGTCAGTATCATAAAAAATTATTATTCTGGATGTAATCGGATTAAATCAAATCTTTTGGAGTGCGAGCCTGAATAAAATTCATGGTACGCTTTCCTTGTTAAAAACTATTAATAAATTTTATCAAATACAAGAACCGTTTCTTTCTGATATTCTTCTCAAGTATCCAGAAATGAAAATCTCTTTGTATTCAAATTGAAACGCAAAAGAAGATATAAAAATGTAATACTAATGGAGAGAGAGCGAGAGTGAAATAAGAGAACAACCAATCAATCTATCAATTCCTGAATTTGCTTCTTCTGCTTGCATAAAACTGGTTGCAATTTGTTTAACCATAAAGCTTGTATGTGGCTTATTTCTTTCTCTTATTGCACTTAGCAACTATTTTAAATGTTACGTGTGGAACATACGTGTGAGATCTCAAAGAAATGTTGCGCAATTGCAGACGGGAATTTACCATTTGATTTAAAACAGGTGTTTAAGTTGCAATGGTCTCTAATTCATTTTATAATTAAAGAGTTGTTCATTTGTAAATACTTGACAAGAAAATAAGAAAGAAGAGGTTCTTCTATCTGATAAAATTTCTTTTTATTTTTGCACACGGCAAGGGTACTATGAAATCTAAATAAATTGAGAATGAATTCTTTATTTAAGGACCGTACTTTGAAAACCAATTAGTTTTGCTAGAAGCCTAGTATTTAAACAAACATTGATTGAGCGGAAGTTCATAACAATTACTTTAATCAAGGTTGCGATGTTTTCATAAGCACCTAACCCATTAATTTATTACATTTGTCAGTATAAACTAAGAATTTTATAGTGGGGAAAAGACAATTCATCCAGTAGACCGCTTTTGTCCTTATTGGGAACTAATCATTTACGTCCAGAATTTGCCGCGGACAGGGTTCGAAACTGGGCATGCCTGCTTCGGAATCTGGTGCTCTAACCACTGGGCCACCCCTACGCTCACTAAACGATTATAGTAACTGTTATCAACGTCCGTGCAACCAATGTTCATTTAACTATATAAATGTTCATTTCATTACCCCATGCCCTTATAGTGTGATGTCTGTTCGGTAATGACGGCTTGTGGATGGTTACTTGGAATTTTTGTCTAAATTGATACTTTATGAGCTCCAACTAAAAGAAAAAAAAGACTAAGTAAATTACATTAGTTGGTATATTACTGAAAATTCTGTGTAGTGAAGTGTACAGCAGGGTGGCTCAGTGGCTAGAGCACCAGATTCTGAAGTAGACGTTCCCAGGTTGGAGCCCTGACAGTGGAAAATTCTGGCCAGTACGTGATGAATTCCCAATAAGGACGAAGCTGGTCTACTGGATGAATTGCCTTTTCTTCACTATACAATTCTTAGTTTATACTGACAAATTTGTGTTTATAATGGGTCAGGTGTTTACATCAAGTTCGCAACCTTTATTATAGTAATAAGGCTAGTATATATTACTTAGAACAGCAGAAATATCTGGTTAATTGTGTAAGGATTCAAGCAAACATTTTTGGAGTTTGGGTCATTTAGATTGGACTTTTACTCCGGTTGAAAGAAACACTTAAAAATAACATTTAACAAACTAAATATCTGTGCCTTTGCGCATACGCTCAAAGAAACTTGATTAATCTGTGCTATATCCTTTAATTTCGAAGTAAATAAATACTTGAGAGCAATCAGTAGATATTCAGATTGAAAAAATTATACTAAACAATAGATTACAATATTTTTACAGACTAAATGCAGTTAGAAAACTTCACATAATCTTTGTAATTACAGAACATAATCATTTCTCTAATCGATTTATAAATCTACCGAACTGCTATTATACTGTATAAGCAATAAATGCTCTAGAAATGAGAAACAACTGCCGTAGCTAATGTAAAGCTTTAAATTTGAAAGTTGGAACCATTAGTTTTAATAAGAGAAAAGCGTTTGTGTGCTTGAAATTTGTCACGGTGACATTCTTCTATTCAGTAATTAAATAATACGCGTGTCCTTATGGAGAATAACTGGACGTATTCCGGAAATCGCATTCATGCAAAATATCTGATACTTTTAGTTGGGGTATATGATTTGATTTTGAATGAACAAACGAAATGTGTATATTATCTGAATACAATTTTTTTGGTTTTCATGTATGAATATGTGGTTGTGTATTTGTATGTGTTTGTAAATATGTCAACATTTACTTTAAGTCAAGTTTTAGAGATTGAAGTAAACACCAATCCCATTGTATTTAACCAATCGACGAACAGCACAGCAAAACTACAGCCAGCCGCATACACTGACACGTTTTTCTTCCATGATCATCATCAGAGTTCGACGGCAAACTGACTAGCGAGGATCAAACCGAAATGATATATATAATTGGATTGGTGTTTACTTGAATCTCGCAAACTTGATTTAAAGAATTGTTACCTTCACCCGCGCAATCCATAAGTGATGATTTTTATTGCCTACATATTTATTTGTAGCAAACTCTACAATAAATTAATGTTCGTGACTGCATAGAAATTGTGCAGCCGACATTTCCAGTCAAGTACAATGTATGAGAGACTACTAGAGGTGAGAGCCGCATATCTAATTTTGCTTTCCATATATATGCAATGCGGTTTGATCCTCGCTAGTCAGTTTGCCGTCGTACTCTGATGATGATCATGGAAGGTCGAAACGCGTCAGTGCGTTGCGACTGGCGGTAGTTTTGCTATGTTGTTCGACAACTGGTTAAATACAATGGGATTGGTGTTTACTTCAAGCTCGCAAACTTGATTTAAAGAATTGTTATCACCACCCGCGCAATAAATTAACTTTGAATTGTATTGCCTATATGTCGGCCTGATATATAAAATTTGTATAAAATGTAACGCTGCTAACTGCTTTAATCCAACACTGCTGAAGTAGCGGATATTTAAGGAAAGAGGAGATTGTTAGCAAAATTAGACCTTTGAACTTAGTTAAGCAAAAAGGCTTTTATGATATAATGAGGCATTTATACACATAGAAATGATTGCAAATTTCATCTTCTGCTATTTGCAACTCATTTTCGATTCCAATTTTCTTCTGCCGAAAATAGCCCTGCTTTCATGAGTGCTGGATGCTCTATCACATATTTTTTGAATGAAATACATACCTAATTAGGATTTAGTTTTATACAATTTAGGAAATGCATTCGAGTATTTTGTCCTACTGGAATGCGTTATTTTGTTCCGAAGACATTCCGTTTAGAATACCGACTAATGTAGCCTAAATTGTTCGGAAAAAATACGCAACTGTGAACAATCCTGCGTTAAACACAACACAGATTTGCCAAAAACATTTTTTTAACAACATAACTAGTTTTTTGTCAGTGCTCCACCACCCATACCGGCTGTCTAGATTAATGAAAATGACAGCTGGTGTAGATAGGCGAGCACCAAAAAAAACCAAGGCAACTTGTCATAAGACGGGATGCCAACAAAATTGCTTCAAAAGCCTATATAAACAAGCAAAGAAAAAGCACAAACCAGTGCAGGATATTCCGATTTATCACGTATAGTTTGTTTGCACAGTTCACTTTTCATTATGTAATGCTATAGCAAAAAGGAGAACGCGGTAGTAGTCAGGTTACAAGAGATAGTGGCGATCAGGATGCCAGCGACATCAGCGTTGGTCGCTTATTGGCTGCATTTAATCGTCGACAACTGGAGCGTGTGCGCCGTGCCGTGGAAAGAAGTGTGCTAGCGGCCGAGACCGCAATCCCCAGAGCTGAGGCGGAACTGGACTCGATTGGCGAGAAATTACTTGCAGAAGAGCGACTTTTGGTGAGTCCAGTTTAGCGTGTCTGTCTTGCACACCTGGTCTTATATTTATCTAGTTACTTTCAATAGTTAAACTTTATTTTTTAAAGTCAAATCGAACTGAATATCAGCATTATAATGATTATGGTCCGTTTATTAAATGTTCGTACGGGATCAGGTAGAAATGCGGAAATCAGTTTACTAAACAGGTTGAATCTCCGCAATTTCACGTCGCGGGTTGTCGCTTTGCACTATCCGTTTCGCAAAGAGCCGATTGACTCCCATTTCCAAGTACGCGTCAAGTTTGTCTTCGTTTTGGCTGGGTGCGGATTCGTCCCTTTCTTCCGAAGGCTTCAACATCGTTCACACTAACCACTGGAAATGAGGTACGATCTAATCTTCGTTGACTGGCGACGTTCGGATCAGCATTTCCCGTTCCATCATCAGTCCTTCAATCACATCACAATACTCACAAAAGCAGATTTAAGCAAAGAAGACAAACACGACGCGTACTTGGAAACGCGGATCAATTGGATCCTTGCGAAAATGAAAGTGCAAAGCGACAACCGGCGAATGCAAATCGCGGAGTTTCAACATTTGAAACTCGCAACTCACAACCATTCAAGAAGTATCTACACAACAGGTTAGTTACAATTGCAGCCTGTGCTTTGTTTCAACAATGCCAAACACCAACTGTGCGCCTGGAAAATGTAAAGGATTCAGGATTTTACCGACCTACGAGTGCTATCAATTGTCCCGCAGAAGCAAAATGCAGCACAAAACAATAAAAAAACAGCGCTACGCCAGGTATAACAAAATTTAATCATGTCAAGTAAATTTTATCGACTATTATGCACATAAATTGCTAAATTATTATTCTATTAACAAATGCATATACGATTTCGCCGGTGCGGTTTTACAATAATATTATAAATTAATGCGGAAATCTAGTGTGACCGCATGAAATTTGACATATTATTACACTACTGACTAATACTGGAGTAATTATATTCTACAATAAAAATAATTGATTTGCCTGTGGGATGCTAAAAATTTTTCAAACCACGTTTGCGTGCTTGAGGTAAATACTAATACCCGTTTATCAAAAATTCACACAAAACTGAAATACTATTGCTTCATCTACATTGATAGGTGTACATATGAAAATTAAATTATAAAAATAAATAAGTTGATAAATGAAGAGTTACTTAAAATTTTCTTACGATTTGGTAGTTATTTTGACATTTTATATCTATAGAAAATGTGGATTCTGACGGAAAGAGTCGACAAGGCCGTGTAAGATATTATAAAATGCACTTTGTAACACAATTTTGGTGAATGCTTGGCAATCGAGCTATGGTGATAGCCATGGAATGTCTAAATTCGTCAGTTAATTTAACTGGTTATTTTTTGATCACGGCAGCAATCTTGATATACACACATGACCCATTATGTGCACACTTGACAGTATAAACAAAGGATTGTACGGCGAGGAAAAATTAATTCATCCAGTGGCCCGGTTTCGTCATTTTTAGGAACTCATCACGTACTGGCCAGAATTTGCCGCGGATATGGCTCTTATTTGGGCACGTCTGCTTCGGAATCTGGTGCTCTAACCACTGAGCCACTGGTTGTTGCTATGATATTTCACGCGCCTTACCGATAAATATTATTGGTGTTTATCGCAAGTTTGCGAACTGAACTCCAAAAGACTGTAGCACCAAGTCAGCAATCAGTAATGCGCAAGTGAATAGCTTCCACATACGTAGCGAGAGGGGCAAATGCGTTAGGTAAATGTGTGCAGCTCTCCTACCAGTCATTTATACCGTGTGCAGGATAACAACGAATGAGGACTGAATTTCGAATTTTCCTTAAAATTTAGGTGCATCCTTGTTGATCATCATTCGTCATCTAGTCAACTCATACCAACATTATCCAAGATTGAATGAAACGCGACATTCCGCAAAACCGATCTTAGTCATTTACTTAGGTTACAGTTGTTTTCGGCAATTTACCAATAGTACATCCTTATTATTATTACTAACTTTATTACTATTACTATAACTAATATTATTTGTAGTAGTAATACTCACATTAATATTATTCGACATTATTATTATTATTTACATTATTATTGTTATTATTATCATTATTATTATTATTATTATTATTATTATTATTATTATTATTATTATTATTAATGTTGTTATTGTTGTTGTTGTTGTTGTTGTTGTTATTAGTATTATGCTATTATTATTATTATTATTACAGCTGTTGTTGTTGTTGCTGTTGTTGTTGTTGTTATTATTATTATTATTATTATTATTATTATTATTATAATTATTATTATATACAAGATTAATGCAATTATATATATATATATATATTGATAGTTTACTTCACCATTATATATTGATAGTTTTTAATTTCACCATATTATATATAGTATATATATATATATATATATATATATATATATATATTCAAGGTAACAATAGAATCTTTCGAAATGACCATATACTTTAACGAGGCCTTATAATGTTTCCAAGAGGACACAATTTACTTGAGCCTTTTTAGATTTGAAAGGTCATTAATAGGAGAATCTCTACTAAAGTACAGTTAAATTCGTATAGTACAGGAAATTACATAGCCTAACTTTATGCAGGTAGAATCGTACATGCTTAAAAATTTCAAAGCCCTATAAAATTAAAATATTCTAAATATGGAACGGACTTTTTTACATTTAAAATAATGATAATCTAAATCATTTAAAAAAATAAATGTATATAAAAAGTAACACTCATTATTTGTACATTTTTCGGGTTGTGGAAAAATGGTATATATTGCTGGTCATACTGAAGGTTTAGATATTGTAAATTACCTTTAAACTGAAAATGTACAACACAATGTCGTTTTGTAGAAATACGTTTAATAAACGGCAAAATTGGCACTATTTTATAATTTATAATGATTTCAATTTCATTCAAACTTTTGGATCTATGATGGCGCCGCAAAATTTTGTGTGTAATGTTGCAGATTTTGAAACAATTCTAAATTCATTTTACTCACAAGTTTGCACGTTCATTTTTCTGATATCGATAAGAAAGCCAAATATATATGTTCCGTCCTATTATCCCACATTCCTCGCCCAAATATATAGTGGTTAAAGGGCGTAATACCGGCTCCTACGGATGAGTCGCCAGTAAGCACGAAACGAATGTGCGGACGAGATTTTACTTTCCGTTCATGCTGCCTTTGGTTTATCCTTCTGGTCACAACTGAACTAATTTGTTACTAGCTGCGCAACACCTAACACATACTTGCATATGCGGTAATATTCGGCAATTGTATTTATTAGCGTATCGGCGTTGTTTATCGCCGAGAGCATGCCTGGCTCGCGTCAATAGAGGCTCAGATGGAGCGCGCTTTTCACCATAGGCAGCCAATCACCGCTAGAAATGGCCTAACCGCTACAAGCACATGCAGTATCCAGCTAGCTCACCTGGAGAATGAAGTGTCACCAACAAGCAAAGCGAAATTGGGTGGTGCCCCACCAGTTTCTGTGACCGCAATGAGTTCCCCAGCAGGAGAATTGGCGAGGCAAGACGAAGTTGACCAATCCCGACAGGCGATGTCAATCGGTGCCTGTTTGAACTTGTACGACAGTTTGGATTTCGCGTTGAAGCACAGAGTCGACCTGAATGAGGCGAACGAGTTTAAGAAAATACAAAGTCAGTCATCGACCAGAGACCATGAAGAGGTACTGAGTAGACTCTTTTCACTTACTATATTAATTTATTTAAAAATTTATTAGCGACAATTTTGAATTAATCAACGACACGTGGTAAAATAATCTATGAATTCATTTCATTTAAAGAGCACGCCACTCCTCTACAAAACTTGGTAAATTCAACCACATATTCGAGCGCCACGTTGAACTTAAATATACCAAAGTTTTAACCGTTCAAATTGAATGCACGTAAATGTTCTTTGAGTATACAAAATGAACTATTAAAGCGCAGGTTAACATTTCTGTAGTAAATACGTTCAGTGGAATATGCGCAATGCACATGAAAGAATTAAAGTGTTGCATGTCAGCACCTTCGGAACCCAAAATTTGAGCCAAATCCAATTTTTTTCTGCAAAGAGCATTCGCGGATGAGCGTCGAGCCCCATTAAAGAGTTCCCGGAATTGAAAAAACACCTATGAGCGAGGGATACTATTTTGATACATTTTAACAGCAGTGTTTTGTGTATGGTTATTTTTTAAATTACAAACTCACTATTTGCCCGATATGATTTTTGTGAAATGAAATTAAATTATGCACAGCAGCGCTTTTCCTCCATCGGAACTGAACATTTTGTTCCTGCTGACGATAATATGTAGGAAAATGCATTTGGAGATTGAACTCACGCTTTTGGAAGCACATACCAAACTGGTTGGTGCAAAATAAGATTGGTGGTGCAAATACGTATGTAACTAGACATGTGCTGTCCTGTTAAACAAATCGCTTTCGATTTTAATTAAGGCTGGATGAATTACAATGCTTTCCTATTTGGAAGCGAATTTGATAAATCGACTTTGTCCACAAATGTGCAGGTTTAAACATTTTTCTCGCACTGTAGTTAACATTGGGCCTTTTGCAAGCCCCGTGCAAATCTGTGTCAAGTCACAATTCAGCGTTGTTGAAAATGTTGAACCGAAATATATTTTTTGTACATTCTATATGAATTGCTTTTATATTCAAACAAAATTTATTTTAAGCTTATCCACTCAGTAACCTAGTTGATACGATGCAGCAAAAATGCTTCTACTTAATTTTCTTTTTATGTTTTAAATGCAGAACAGATTATAAGTTTTGTTTTATTTAAAGAAATCATTACTTTTTTGACGAAATTCATTGATTTATCATATTTTCTCCAGTGTGAACGACTTATTCTATGAAATCCAACGTATAGTATGTGAAATACGATAAGTTATTTTGAATTCTTTGTGACGAAATGTACCTGCCTACGATGTAAATTTGATTCAATCTGGATACAATCACAACACCGTATCAAATAAATTATACCTGTCATAATTAAATGAGTTTTTTTTTAAATTTAAGTATATTTTATTATACTGCGGCCATTCAGTCACCACAAATATAGTTATTGGTTTAATTAGTGTGGGAATATTCAGTTCAGTTAGTGTTAATAAGATCATGAAAAGGCTGACTATTACTTCATAGCTTTGAACATATAACGCTTAGATGCTCACCGTTCAAAGCGCACGATGCATCCATCAAGCGGAATAAATGAGACATTTCACTGTTGTAAATCAAGGTTTCGTAGGAGGCAAAACCAGAGAAAAGTACGATGTATCGCAATACAAACCGTTGAATGCGCGGGTTGTGATAAAAAATTTTAAAATTAATCCAGTTTTTGGATTTTCATGTAGACATCAAAGCTACTTGCAACAGATCTTACGACACAGAGATTCAAGTTTAACGTGCATGAGCCTACAGGTGGTGAGAGCCTCACTTGAAACATAAGAAACCACAAACTCACTTGTCGAACATCCGCGTTACAAAGTTCACATTCGTGAGGCTAACATAAGACTTAAAATTTGTCGGTCACGTGTATTTCACTGTAGTTTTGATAGGTTGATTAAGTTATTAAAAATGCTTGTCCGTTTGTTCAACGATAGAGAAATTCATTTAAATAGCTTTCCAAACCAACGATGTGGTTATCCACGAGGTTCAGAAACCTTCAAAGGCCATTAATTTAGAAGAAAGTTTTTGACAAATATTTTACTCCAATTTCGTCTGTTGTGTAATTTGGCTTTCTTCCAGAAAAGCACATCAATTTAACTAAAAAAACTGTGAAATTAAGTAAGTTGGACGTCGTAGCTCACAGAAAATGCATCTCGCAGAGGATCTCTAATTCCACTTCAATGACTAATGTTTCATGCGATTGGAGGAATGGAAATGAACATTTTGTTAGAGGTTCTCCTAACCGATTTTCACATTTCCTACACCAAGACATCAAAACATCAACCATTAATTTATAAATACGTTCATACATTCCTAAGTTATGTCGATAATAACGTTTAAGTATTCAATTAACGTTTATACATTAATAACAGGCTAACAGTATTCAGTAGTATGAACCATGTTCCGTTTAATACATTGCATTTCATCGATGTGTTTTAATTTAAAAAGGCAAATAGCATTGTATTCCATAATCTACTCGAGGGTAAATCACAGTATGGACAGTACATCCGATATTGTTACGCATTCCAGTTTGATAAAGAAAAAAATCTAAAGCGGTTTACCAAACTGACACTATAAATTAAACAACAATTCTTTACGCGGGGCGGCCATACCACTTAGTTGAATCAAGTTTGCGAGCTTGAGATAAACACCAATCCGACGGTATCCAACCAGTCGAACAAATTGGTAGAACTTACATTAGTCACACGCATCGACTTTTTTCGGCCATCATGATCATCAGTGAAGCACACAACGGCATAATGACTAACAGTGATCAAATCAAATCTTAGATGTCCGGCTATCACCTCTACATTGCACCTGATGGAAATTGTCGGCCGCACTATTGTGATACAGTTTTTAAACTACTGTTTTGGTATACTTTGCTTTACGTATAATTCTACCTCGCAACAGTGAGATAAATATTTTTATTTATTCACATTTGGCTAGAGATACAAAAATGATAAGCTCATGACTAAATAGAAATTGAGGAGCGGAAATTTCAAATGAAGACAAATTTGTGCCAGTTTACAATGATTAAGAGTCGCATATGTGATTTTCATTATTTTATATGGGAATTGCGGTTTATCGACGTACGTGTGACAGGATAGTTTCGCTATGTTATGGAGTAAGATTAATGCCAATCTGGAGCTGGCCAAAGTTGGGAGACTAGCACTGAATACAAAATACATTTTATGCTTAATCCTGCAGCATAGCTGAATTATCGTCGTGGTCCGAATGGCAGCAAAGCGACAGTTTACGAAGACAACTACGTAAATATTTAATCACTGTTTTCACGAAAACTCGTAGAAATAAATTTGGACGCATTATTTTTAGTGTCTACGCGAACATGATGCTTGCTGTTCTCCGCATACGAAGTTCTCCGTTAATGATACTTGTGTTTTTTTTCATTTTCACCTCTATGAATGGTATCACGTTAAATTGCGAATTCAGAGAAAGGTAAGTTGCATGTCTTAACTCAAAGCATGTACAAGGAGTTTGTTTTCAAAAGATTTGCATGCGTATTTGCTAGCTAATAAAAGAAATATTAAAACGAAGCATGAAAGTCTGGAAAAGATTACTGATAAAGAACGATGCATGCACTTTTTATAAGCTGCAAATGCAGCAGTGTATCTTAACCGTTTACTGAAAAAAGTAACAGTTAAATAATTCAGCGACAGAGTACACTTACGAAACTTCACCAAAATCTGTGCATAGTTATGTATTTGACTATGTGGTATTTGCACACGATAATTTTTAATTTCGCGATTTCCTTGTCGAAATTGCTATTTCCAAAGTCAAAATGGTACGCGCATTTTATTGAAACGTCAATCATATATTCTTATCAGTCATTCTTTGTCCAGATACCTGGGCAGCACGCAACATCTCCACACATTTCTACCGAAACTGTGCGTTAACTGAAAAAAATGGCTAAAGAAAACATTTAGAACTAGAAAACCCTAATTTTAGTACTGTTACGTATTCTCATAACCAGGGTGGCTCATTGGTTAGAGCACCAGTTTCCGATGCGGACGGGCTCAGGTTCGAGCCCTGTGTGCGGTAAATTCTGTCCAGTACGTGATGAATTTCCAACAAGGACGAAACCGGTCTACTGGGTGAATGGCCCTTTCTACACTTTATAATTCTTAGTTTCTACTGACAAATGTAAGTTATTAATGGTTCACGTGTTTATGTCAATATCGAAACCTTTAGTATAGTAATTGTTATCACCGCCCGCGCAACGAATATTCGTTTAAAGATCTGAATGAATGAGCATTAAATTTGCGGAAGAAGCAATATAATATAATATTAAAACTGTTAAGGACACCAACCTCACGTATCGTACGTGGACCTGACATTATATCATTTGTTCATGTTGATTTTCAATTGAATTAGTATGAAACAAATGCACATATGCTAGTTCAACGCAGCGGAAGAAATTAAAATTAGCTAACGATGGAAAAACCAAAGACAATAGGTAATTCTGCACGGTGGTCCTGCGTTCTGGAAGTCATATTAAAAGCACAACTGTAAAGGCCGCTGTACGACAAATATGTTTCCGAATAAATAAATATCACTTTTATAACTACCCAGATATGACTTACTGGATGGATTGCTAATTTGCTGGATAAGAAATGTAGAAGTATTTAAATAAACAAATCATTATGGAATGATATATACACTGAGAGATGTATTTAGAATTATATTGGTGAGTACATAATCTGGTAGATAGATAGATGGATATTAAGATAAATATATAAATAGAAAGAAATAAATTTGAATATATATATATATATATATATATATATATATATATATATATATATAGAGAGAGAGAGAGAGAGAGAGAGAGAGAGAGAGAGAGAGAGAAATGAAGATGAATATATACCGATAGATAGAAATTAGAGAAAAGGATAGATTGTGTGATTTTCCATATAGATAGGTTTATAAGTGTATATATATAGACATATATATATATATATATATATATTGTTGCCATATATATATATATATACATATATTGATATTGGTAAAAAGATATATTTGAAATAAGTTTTATATATATATATATATATATATATATATATATATTACATATATATATATATATATATGTGTGTGTGTGTGTGTGTGTGTGTATATAGTTAGTTAGTTAGAAGCTTCACTGCTACTACTTATTGTCTTTGTCGAAACTAATATAGTATATTTAAATATATTTAAAAATGCCTTCCCCAAACCTAAATTCAGTAGATTGAAAAGTCAGATTATTACGTGCATAAGTATTATTTTCATTGCAGAATAATATTTCGCATTGAATCACACTGTGAAGATTAACAGCTAGAGTATAACGTGCTGGTTAAATGAAAAAAGCCGTGCAATTTTTAAGTTTATGGAGCCCATATTTTTCCTAGCAACATTTTCACTAGCTTTAGAATGTTTTCTAACCGGTATTATTAAAAGTCATCCAGTTAAACAGTCCAAACTGAAACGTAGCCAGTGAACGAAGATTAGGTCGGACCTCGTTTCCACCGGTTAGTAGTGAACGATGTTGAACCCTTCAGAAGAAAGGGAGAATTCGCACGCAGTCATAGAAGAAGACAAAACAGATGCGGCCTTGAAAACGGGGATGAATTGGATCTTTGCGAAACTGATAGTGCAAAGCGACAACCCTTGAAAACGCAAATCTCGGCCTTTCAGCATAGTTCTGCTTTCGACGGGAACTCTTGCGAATTAGCCAAATGTGCGAGTCTGTGGCAGACTCTTCGGTCGATCACCTGATGTACAACATGTAAACTGGAACCGTCATTGATCAGTTTCCTTCCCTCCTCGCAGACTAATCAAAATTATTTCCATTCGGAAATGTCAAAACTCTTTTTTTACTCGATATCACGGCATGCGTGTTCAATTGGTCCTCGTCAAACGCGGTTCATAATTAAGTTATTCATTTGTCGACCTAGAGAGAAACACCACCTATGCGTTTCTAATCAGTTTCGCTACACAGAAAAACTACTGCCAACCGCATGAACTGTCGCGTTTCAACTCTCCGTGGCCCTCCTCCGAGGGCGAATTCAAACTTACTAGCCATTATCGAACGGCAATGCAAATATAATGTATCGGTGCGTTCCTTATTAGTTTCGTGATCTTTTTATCACTATCTGGAGCCATAATCAGTGCGGCAGTTTTGATGTGATAACTCTGATCAATATCAATTTCCTACCATGCTTTATATCAAACTCTATACCTTTCTAGTTGACATGTGCTTTTCGTTTTTCTCAATTTACCTATTTATTAAAGATGTCTTTTTTAAACTCAAATTTATTTTTAATCATGTGAAACATTTAAGCCATTTCTGCATAGAATAAACGCCAAATTAGACTCAAACGTTGCCAAAAAATTGTACTTCCAAGCCCAATTATTTAACCATGATCTTCAGATCAAGTTTTCGAGCTTGAAGTAAACAACAATCCCATTGTATTTAACCAGTCGTCGTATAACATAACAAAACTACCGCATATCTAACATTGATTTCCATGTATATATTCAATGCGGTTTGATCCTCGCTAGTCAGTTTGCCGTCGTACTCTGATGAGGATCATCATGGAAGGTCGAAACGCGTCAGTGCGTTGCGACTGGCGGTAGTTTTGTTATGCTGTTCGACGAATGGTCAAATACAATTTGATTGATGTTTACTCCATGCTAGCAAACTTGAACAGAATACACACAGCATTGCCTCAGCATTCATTAACTTTAGAGTATCAAAAGGAAAGCCAAAGCAAAACTGGTTAGCTTATACGCTGATTAAGGCTTCTTGATCGATGCTCAGGCAATTCCTAGAGTCTGCTGCACATTAGTGGTTTTCTTACATGTTAACTTTTACGGTCTATTGCCAACCTTGAACAGGTCCGTGAGATGGAGTTGAAATTGGCCTCGATACGCGAGCGGGCAAGTGAGGCCCGAACCAGACTGACTCAGTTGCGCAACGTCACCAAGGTGTCAGCAAATGCAATGTCTTGGCTGAACATGGCTCAACAGCAAAATAACTGGTTAGACCTCAAATACGCCGGCTGCCTTAGACTAGCAGCACTTTGGCGGGCTGCAAAAAGACCACTTCTCGGGCTGATGGGCGATACGCTAGAGAATACTGGGAAACCTATTCAAGATACAGGTGAGGCTGAGATGGGGAGTAAGGCAAGATGTGACATTTCCAATATGAGTATCACAACTTGTGATGAGAATGTAGCATCAGATAAAGAAAATAGGCGAAAAGGTGAGTAAACTGTCTGTCATCATTCTTTAAATCAAGTTGGCGAGCTGGAAGTAAACACCAATCCCATTGTATTTAACCAGTCGTCGACGTTGTTACCACCACCCGCGCAATCAATTATTGTTAAATTCTAACTTCTTCACGTATGTACGGTTTTATATTCCTTGCTCGAATGATAATTATGGAAGGTTGAAACGCATCAGTGCACGTGACTGACTGTAGTACTTCTACGTTTAGCGACTGATTATCCACAATGAGGTTGGATTTTATCCTAATCACGCAAATTTGATTCAATTAATTGATATCACTCACGCGCAATACGTGTTTACGTCTATTAGAATATTCAATTTCATAAATTTGAAGCATTACACAGCTTTGTTAATCATAAATCGGAATATAACTTTTTTGGTTGAAATAATGCATGTTTCGTATTTATACAAAAGGCGGTTAAAATTTGAATGAGTAAATTTTCAAAATTACAATTCCATCAATTTCGTTCTTAGGCATCCTTCATCAGACCAATCATTTGACAACGAGTTCAAAACTGTGTTATATTAATTGTGGCAGATGAAAATATTAGATTCAATTACTTTATAGTTATTGCGAACCATGTAACAAGCTAATTAAATAGTATGAAGAGGGTATTTTGACTAACTTCCAACTAGGTACGCAGCACATAAGGCATACTTACATTTATATTAACCTTTTGAAAAAATAACACATAGCTAAGCCACATTAAATGATATCATGATTGCCACAATATCGGATAATTGATGGGGATCGAAGCCAGAATATAGGGTTTTGCCTGAGTAGTTGGTGTAGAGACTTGGTTCTTATTCTCAACTTTCGTGAAATGTAGCCTGCTTCCAAAAACATGGTTTTAATACGCTCTACTGTTTCGTTATATATTACATATAGTGAGTTTACCTTAAAGTCACGTTGCTACAAACATTACATGAAATTGACTAATACTTGCAATGCATATATATATATATATATATATATATATATATATATATATATATATATATCATTGTACCTTTGATTTATGTGCAAACACAAAAAGAAATTTTATCAGATACAAGAAACATTTCTTTTGCATAGTCTCCTCAAATATCTACTGATAAACATATCGTTATATAAAACAAGATAGAAATATGTAAACATAGAGAGAGTGTGAAAAAAGGGAACCAATCAATTGCGTGCGTCACATCCAGTTTAAGCTCAATGCCTGAACATGCTTCTTCTGCTTGCATAAATCCGGCTGCAATTTGTGTATCCATAAGGCTTCGTATGTGGCTAGCTCCTTTTTATTATTGCATTTAGTAATTACTTTGAATGCTACGTCTGGAGAACATACGTGTGATGTTTCGATGATGTGTTTCGCAATAGCAGACGTGTATTCACCATTTGATTTAAAACAGGCGTTCACCTTCTTCTCTCTATCTCCTGTCTTGTTTTGCTTTCCAATTTATATATAAAGATATGTTCATTAGTAGATACTTGAGGAGATAATGAGAAAGAAATGTTTCTTGTATCTAATAAAATTTCTTTTTTTGCACATATGAAGGGCATAATGAATTTTATTAAAGCTCGCATTTCAAAAGAATATATATATATATATATATATATATATATATATATATGGGAGATTTAATCACAATATTACCACATATCGTGTCGGTTCCTAATTATGAAACGCTATTAAGTATGAACCCCATGTGTACGTTACATAATACCTTCCGTCCATGCCGATTTCGGCTTATCCTTCTGGTCGTATATGAAATAACTGTTTACTATGTAGATAATACCTAAGTCGTAATATTTTTACAAGCTGCATAACAGGAAATATCTAATCGGAATAATGAAATACAAAGATACGTACGAAGATTAATATTTTATCTATTTAGAATTTCACACTAAGTGTGTATAAAATTTTCAAATTGCAAAAGTTCTTAAATCAAACTGTTTACTCACATCTTCAGCATATGACAGCATTGCGAAATAGTTTACTTAAAGCCCGCCAACTTGATTAAATAATTCAGGAATAATGGAAAATTTTGGACAAACCATGTTGATTAAAGCCGTAGTATTCTGCTAATCCCACTTTGCTCTTTTTGACTTGGCAATTTCCCAAAATGTCCTAGGTTTGATAGCAAGTTTTAAAAAACGGCAACAACATTTATATGTTGAATTATCATTATTTACTAAATTTGAGAAATTGCGTTAAGATTTGTGCTTCTGATTAAGTTCGGCGAAAGATTGTAAATCCAAGAAATCTTAGAAATCAAACTGAATTTGGAAGGAAATTTGCCGTCAGTCACACGCATCGTCACGTATGTACAGGCCTAGTTATGTGCCGTATCGAATAATATTTCGCTCAGTCGTTTACACTCATATGTTCGCTATCGGTAAAGATGTTGGTTGTAAAAGATTACATGATCAATTCGAACTGGAAAAAAACAGATACAATTGCAATAGCTTACAAGGGAATGATTGGAAAATTTATCACAAAATATGAAGCACTTGATTTTAAGAGGCAATAGCCGGACTTCGGCGTATATAGATTCCTATCACGTGATGTCCACCTTACCTGACTTAAAATGAATTGACTAAAAATATGGTAGTAATGACGGACTGTTACAAAGTTCTTCCAAATCAGGATCAACACCAGGCCCAATACCGGTGATAACATTATTATTAGCAATATCACCACCAAAGGCAGAAGTATGTGCCTCCGATCAAAAACGAAATCATGCGACAATACTTGCAGCTAATAGCAGACAGGCAACCTAAGTGAATAAGACTAATTCCTCGTGGGGCACTAATTTTACGACCACACGTGCACAGATAAAGTAACTCAAATATGTTTTGATCAGAAAAGTTATTTTTGCACAGAATACAGTATTATGCAAGCTGTATGCAGAACATTTAGAGGGTAATTGCTGTTTCGGTCTAGAAATGAAATGTACAGCAGATAAAAAACAGGCGTACAGTTGCATAACAGAGCCGAACTGCAAATTAAATGTGTCAAAGTAGAAGGAGAATACGCATAGTCATAAAGTCAATAATATACATATATATATATATATATATATATATATATGTATATGTATGTATATATATATATATATATTGTCACCAGTTTCATTGCCAAAATTCTACTCTGAATCAAACAGCAAACGAAGCGGCGTTGGATAGCATATGTGGTGGTGGGGACCGAAAACCGTTGAACGCTAAGCAGAGACTTGAGGAGGAGATGGCGATTGCCAGAGAGATAGACACGAGCACAGAAATACGAGATGACGAGATTGTGGAACCGGATGCTACTGTGGACGAGATTACTGCCAGTCTTTTGAGAAAACAGGCGAAGCATTCGCACCAGACAACCGAGGTAAACTTATTTGTTTTTTAAACTTTTGAAAAAATTAACAATTGCTACTATGCATAATTCTTAGTTCACCCTTGTTGTAATTTGGATACCTGGTCTGAAATCACCTCACGTTGGGAAACCTTTGATGCTCGAATTTCCTTTAAGGAAATCGTCCAATAGTTTCTGACTTCTCGTCAATATTGACACTGTTCTTTTATTTATATATATATATATATATATATATATATATATATATATATATATATATATATATGTGTGTGTATATATATATGTGTGTGAACGTTGAAAATCTAAATATCTGAAACCAAAACAGTTTTAATTAGGTTATGTAATACTTTAATTTTTAATTTATTCTGCGCAATTTCGTGATTTTATGCAGCTGCCAGTCTGCAAATTTGAATGTGTCATAAGTTTCTATTGAGGCTTCCTTTAAATAGTATAATCGTCATGGAAGTGTGAAAGGATTTTAGAATAAAATAAAAAAGTCATTATATCACGTTAGGTTTTTAAGAGCTTTCACGGATAGTTTTGAGCGTTTGTTTGTACGCGTGTGAGCATATTGCCTGTGGAAGTTCATTGGAGCAGTTTCTGCGACCTGGTGTATATTCCGCGCGAAAAGTCGTTGCCACGACAGTGTGTGCAGTTTACGTAGGAATGATTTGTGTGTAGTTTCTGATGTAGATGACTTCGCTAATAATAATACATTTCCATTACGTGATCTGTACGCATATATATATATATATATATATATATATATATATATATATATATATATATATTCTTATAATTAGGAAAACACAAATGACAAAGTGGATAAAGGCCATTTATTTCGTGAACATAAAACAACAAGCACCTGACCTTAATATTCAAAAGTTTCATCAACATGATATTCTAATCGAATGGCCAAGAATAACAAAATTCAACAACAATCTACTAAAATCCAGCCAAGAACAAACAGGCCCTCGACTAGAATCAACAAACATACAATCGGATTGGCAAAAACTGAAGTGGAAATAACAGAGGCGCATACGATGACAGAAATCTCCAAACAATGTGAGCGTTTAACACTGCAATCCACACTGGCGTTGTTACCAGTGAAAACGACAACTTTGCGCAACGAGGTGAAACGATCAACTATACTGGGAAAAATAGCACTTGTATATGTAACAGTGAACAATGCGCACAACTGGTTAATTCTCAAGCCATCAAAACAATAATGACCAGATCTCAGACATCACTTTGCAATACTGCGAGAATGATCTTTACATGCAAACACGCATACACACAAACACAAACGCATACACACTCACCAACTAGTCAAAACAAGAAACAGCAGTAAAAACGAGTCAGATTTGTTACCACTAGCATAATCAATTGAAAACCCAAAATGTATAAATATGTATGATTGTATAAGAGATGATTAGTATTCACGAAATAAATGGCCTTTATCCACTTTGTTATTTGTGTTTTCCTAATTATAAGAATACTGTTAAATTAAAAAGGAATGGACATCATAAAGAATATATATATATATATATATATATATATATATATATATATATATATATATATATATATATCCAATACTTCTTTTGAATTTTTAGTGTATTTTGTTTCAGCGGTCTGCATGTGTTCTACTTCACGTGATTTCTTCATTCAATTAAAATTATCCTGTGTGGACTTGTAGATATGTAGCCGGAACTTCAATCTCTAAATTATTTTGCATAATTTACTTTTTGCTTGAAGAACCAATCCCTACTTCGTATATTGTCACATGCCTTTCTGAAATATTATTCTAAATTATTGAAAAAATGTTTGATCAGGTTTATGGCCTGTATTTCTAATGTGATATGTTTCTTACCGAGATCCCCTTTGCTACTAGAAATTTGCATGTAATCTTCTGGGGCAATTGGTTTTCAACAGGGTAAATCAGCTGCGGTTACAGTTAAATACAATCATGTAGAAAATTACTGACTGGGAGGATGTAGGAAGCTGAAATTTAGTTTATGCTTCTATGACTCGTGGGCCAAATCTTTATTTTCCCACCTGCTTATTCAGGCTGGTTTTCTTCAATTTGAAAAATGGCATTACCAAACAATGGTATTTTACTTTTTCATTAAATAAGCTTATAATACAATTATAATGTCTACTTGATTTAATCAAACATCGATTTAAGCTACAAATGCACTCACGGTTATAAAAGTGCAAGGTCAATTTTTGCGCCATTGCGCTCATTAAGACAACGTAAGTTTAATGGGCCATCGTCATTCATGAAAACTGTTAGAGAACTTGCATTTAATGAAGGAAAAGTGATATTGTACTGCCTTTAACAAGTGTTATTAAACGATCTTGACGATACGC
The DNA here is from genome assembly GCA_029291075.1 of Eudiplozoon nipponicum. Lineage (NCBI taxonomy): Eukaryota > Metazoa > Platyhelminthes > Monogenea > Mazocraeidea > Diplozoidae > Eudiplozoon > Eudiplozoon nipponicum. The sequence continues at coordinate 135,420 of JAQBSW010000571.1, forward strand.
CAAAATCAGTACGAACGGAAGATGACTTCGCTAATAATAAAACAATTTCAATACTTGAACTGTGTGCATATATATATATATATATATATATATATATATATATATATATATATATATAAAGATATGTTTTTGTATATATTTTTTCTGTGTGTATTTGTGTATGTGTGTGAAAGTTTTTAATCCCAATATCGGAAACCAAAACTGGCATTCATGGAAACTGCTAGAAAAAATTGCATTCTATGAAGGAAAAATGATATTGTACTACTTTTTAATGTGTGTTATTAAACGACCTTGACGATACGCCAAAATCAGTACGAGCGGAATGTGTGGTCCCTTTTTAGCGTCGTGTTATGTACATACTGCCTATCAATCAGAGCTTGCTGGCAAGAGTTCAATAAATTATGTATAATTAGAATTACCTGCCATTTTCAATTTAATTTTATTATAAAACAGGCCTATAAAATCCGACTAAATAAATGGAATATTCTATCGCCAGTGATCAGCTGGACTGTAATATAGGGTATTTTATGCAATAGGTTTTAATACATGAAATAGGTATTATTTATTTTCCAATATAGGCCGGGAAAATGACAACGCAAAAATCGGAAACACAAACGTGAAAACAAAAAAATTATGTTTTAATATTTAATAAACATAAACGTATATGTGGCTCACTTAACTGCGGAGAAATAATTCTGCAATTGACTACTTCCGCAATACGCATCAATTATTAACTTTTTATTTAAAAATCAACCTTAAACTTGGCTGTGAGTGTAATTTCTATGAATCTCTTCTTCGTATTTTGCTTAGAATTTTTACAATGTTCGTTTAATTATACAAATGATTATTTCAATACCACTTCCCCGTGTATCGTGGTGTTTGTTCAATATTAACAGATTGACGATTGTTGGTTGTAACATTGCGTCTAAATGGTTGCCATATGAAATACACCTAAAACAAAAAAGACTAACAGTGTTACATTATTTAGTGTATGACTGAAAATTGTGTGTGGTGTGCGGCAGGTTAGCTCAATGTTTAGAGCACCAAATTCCGAAGCAGATGTGCCCAGGTTCGAGCCCTGTTCACGGAAAATTCTAGCTACTACGTGATGATTTCCCAATATTAAAGAAAAACGATCTACTGGATGAATTGCCTTTTCTACAATATACAATTCTTAGCTTATACTTACAAATTTTTTTACATAATGTACCAGGTGCTCATATCGAGATTGGAACCTTGATTAAACTAATAGTTCTCATGCAGTCGATCAAATGCTTTCCTAGGAGATCTTAAACTGATTAAATGTGCTTTTGTTTAATATTAATTGTAAAAGCTTATGCATTTACTTACACAAGATAAGTTTGCAATTTTTAATGCGGAACGAAAATTACAAACTGTGAAATTTATTTATTTATACAATGAAGTTTGTGTATTTGTAAAATTGACCGCAAATCCACAGCCAATAGAGTCTCAAATCATTGCATCTCTTCACTTATTTGCAGTTAATATTTGTATTTATTTATACCATAAAGTGAAAGTAATCCAATGTGATTCCATATAAAATACTATTGTTATCTCGTTCCGTAATCCAACATACTGCTAAAAAAGTACAATTTATTAGCCAGATATTTTCTACGCCTTGTACGTAAACTTAAAGGTCATAATTTCAAAAACTCTCGTCGTTCAGTGTTTAAATATGCTTCATTTTAATCTAATGGTAAACATGCTTTTAAATTGCTAACATTTCGTTTTGAAGGAGGAAATATTTAAACCGATAAAACGCGAATATTACTTTTTTTTAAATTTGCAAATATAAGAAACCTTTAAAACGTTTACATTTCGCGTTAATTTTTATTTTTGACCTAGCACTATTTCGATCCTAAGTTTGTGCTTCAATTTTAACGAGCAACACATTTAGTGAATAGTTAGAATGGCGTAACTTGGAATCAGGTATGCGCAATGGAGATATAAACCAAGCACACATTATTGAACCAAAGTTTACGTACTACTGTTTAAATCAATATTGCGAGCTTGAAGTGAACAAAAATACCATTGTGTTTAACCAGTTGTCCAAAAACATTAGAAAACTACCTCCAGTCGCACGCACTGACGCTTTTGACCTTCCATGATCATCATCAGAGTAAGACAGCCAACTGACTCGCGAGGATCAAACCGCATTCCATATATATGGAAATCAAATTTAGATATGAGACTCTCACGTCTTGTCTTGAATACATTCTACGTGACTGGAAACGTAGGCTCCACAATTTCAAAGCGGTTACGAACATTAGATGTTTCTCTGATTTTGTCACACACAAACTTATATATATATATATATATATATATATATATATATATATATATATATATATTCTTTATAATGTCCACGCCTTTTAATGTTACACAGAAGTTTCCAAACAATATGAGCGTTTAACACTGCAATCCACACTGGCGCTGTTACCATGTGGAAATTATAAATTTGCGCAACAAGGTGAAACGATCAACTACACTTGGAAAATAGCACTTGTACATGTAACAGTGAACAATGCGCACAAATGGTTAATTCTCAAGCCATCAAAACAATAATGACCAGATCTCAGACATCACTTTGCAATAATGCGAGAATGACCTTTACATGCAAACACGCATACACACAAACACAAACGCATACACACTCACCAACTAGCCAAAACAAGAAACAGAAGTAAAAACGAGTCAGATTTGTACCACTAGCATAATCAATTGAAAACCGAAAATGTATAAATATGTATGATTGCATAAGAGATGATTAGTATTCACGAAATAAATGGCCTTTATCCACTTTGTTATTAATGTGTTCTTTCTTCCTAATTATATATATAAATATATATATATATATATATATATATATATATATATATATATATATATATATATATATTGACAATACTATTAAACAATTTAAGCAAGACTAAAGGAGGTGAGAGCCGCATATATATTTTTATACATATATACATACGTACATATATATATATATATATATATATATATATATTATATATATATATATATATATTTATATGCAATGCGGTTTGATCCTCGCTAATCATTGCCATCGTACTGTGGTGGTAAATATGGAAAGTCGAAACGCGTCAGTGCGTGCGACTATTGGTAGTTTTCTTATGTTGTTCGAAGACTGGTTAAATACAATGGGATTGGTATTTACTTCAAGCTCGCAAACTTGGTTTAAAAATTTGTTACCACCCCCTTCTCACTCAATTATTGTTTAATTGCCATACTTCTCTCAGTTTCCGTACTAATGATAATAATAAATAAAATAATACTAATAATAATAATAATAAAAGAAGTAGTAGTATTAATATTATTAATATTATTATTTTTATTGTTGTTGTTGTTGTTATTATTATTATTATTATTAGTCGTTGTATTAGTAATAGCCGCAGTAATAATATTAGTATTACTGATATTATTATTATTATTATTATTATTATTATTATTATTATTATTATTATTATTATTATTGTAAATATTATAATTTATAATTATTATAATTATTATTATTATTACTAGCTGTAATAATATTAATTACAGTAGTAATAATAATATTACTATTGTTGTTATAATTTCAAATTTAAAAAAAGTAATTGTGGTAAATTGGTGTATTATTGTTAGTATTCTTATTATTACTATTATTATTATTATTATTATTATTTTGTTATATTATTATTATAAGTAGTAGTAGTATTATTATTATTACTTTTGTTTACATTAATATTTTTCAATTGTATTATTATTTTTAAAATAATATTATCATGACTAGCACGGAAAACAATACTATTCACAATTTTTTGATACATAATAGGAGGCTATTTTTTATAATCATTATACAAGCAAACATCTTATCTACTCATATCCGAATAGATACACCAATAGATATGTAGAAAATGCTTGTAGGCATATTCATACAGAATTTTCAAATGAAAATTAGGGCCTACAGCGTAATCTCGTACCATCTCGAAAATTCAAGGAAAACCTCTGCCTACTATTATTGAGCACAGAATATTTGATGTGGATTAGACCATATGAATTATAATATTTTTCCTACTTATGATAAATTCCACCTTCCGTATTCAATCGATGTTCTTCTACTAAATGAACATGCAATATATATTGTTTTTGCAACTTTAATTTAATGATTCAAACGTCCGTTTTAGTAATTTTTTTATTGAGCTTATTATTAAATTTGAAGCCGACTTCATGTCACAATGCATTGCCGCTACGTATTCATTATGAATTTATTTTACTTATTTCTACTGAATGAATTTATTCAGGTTTATTATTAATAATAATAGGAATAATAATAATAATAATAATAATAATAATAATAATAGTATTAGTAGTGCTACTATAATTATTACTAGTATTATTGTTATTATTACCTTTAATTTTGTTATTATTATTATTTTTATTACTAATTGTTTTTATTTTATTATTATTATTGTTTAAGGTATTAATAATAATATTAATAAGAATAGTAATATTCTTTAAATGATGAATCTCTTTGCGCACTGCAGTCCTTCTTGTTGTGGATTCGACCGCATTTTCTTGTGCAGGACAATTGATAGCACTCTTAGGTCGGTAAAATCTTCAATGTTGTACGTTTTTAGGTGCTCTGATTATTGGCCTTAATTGATGGGTTCTCACTTGTCCCTTCTTTTTTAAGCCTTCCATCAGCTGACTGTCTAAAAATAACGTTGGAACAAGATTTTCCTCTCTTCCTTTTCCTAATTTTCGGGACTATATTTTCAATCCTATTTGAAGGGTTGATATCATACGAATAGGAATTAAACACAACGTGGCACATGCGGTATCTTCATTCAAGAAACAGGATGAGATTAGGTAAACTGGGGTATATGAGGATTACTGCAATATTGGAATCAAAAATTTTGTTGATCTTTCTATGCGTCCGGAACAGCAATTAAAAAAATATAGACATCATGGATAGGCATGTATGTTAATCTGTTAGGTTTGCTTATAGGTATTCGATAAATGTCAATTTAGTAGAATACACATATGTGTTTATAGGTGGTTGTGTGCGGGGAGGGGGACAGGGATAAGTTTTTTGTATACCTTTGAGTATTTGAGACTAGGTATGAAGACCGGATATTAGGAAGACAATTAAAAAATAATTTTGGAATTAAAATAACTATAAATATATCTGTCTTGAATGGGGATACCACACTTGCCACAAGTTATGTTTGATTCCTGTGCGAAAATTTGGTAAAAGAACAATGGAAAATCTTGTTACAATGTCATTTTCAGACAATCGGCAGATGGAAGGCCTAAAAAAGAAGGAACAAGTGAAAACCCATCAATTGAAGCCAATAATCAAAGCACCTGAAAATGAACAGCATTCAAGATTTTACCGACCTAAGAGTGCTATCTATTGTCCCGCACAAGATAAATGCGGTCAAATCCACAACAAGAAGGACAGCACTGCGCACGAAAGTTTATCATTCAAATTATATTAAAATAAAAAATTCGACCGGACAGCGATTCAACTTTTTAACCAATTGTCCCGGACAAGAAAAATGCGGTCAAATCCACAACAAGAATAGCAATAATAACAACAAAAACAATATAAGTAGTAGTAGTAGCAGTAGTAATAGCAGTAGTAGTATTCAAAGTAGCATTAATAGTAGTAGTAGTAGCAGAAGAAGCAGTAGTAGCAGTAGCAGAAGCAGCAGAAGCAGCAGCAGCAATAGTAGTAGTAGTAGTAGTAGTAGTAGTAGTAGTAGAAGTAGTAGTAGTAGTAAATTTAGTTGTAGTATTTGTAGTAATAGTAGTAGTAATAGAAGAAATGATAGTAGTAGTAGTAGTAGTAGTAGTAGTAGTAGTAGTAGTAGTAGTAGTAGTAGTAGTAGTAGTAGTAGTAATATTAGTATTAGTATTAGTAGTAGTAGTAGTAGTAGTAGTATTAGTAGTAGTAGTATAGTATTAGTAGTAGTAGTAGTAGTATTAATATTAGTATTAGTAGTAGTAGTAGTAGTAGTATTGGTAGAAGTAGTAGTATTAATAGTAGTAGTAGTAATAGTTTTAATAATACTAATAATAGTCGAATTAGTAGTTGTAGTAGTAATATTTGTGTTACCATTAGTAGTAGTAGTAGTAGTAGTATTAGTAGTAGTAGTATTAGTAATAGTCGTAGTAGTAGTAGTAGTAGTATTAGTAGTAGTAGTAGTAGTAGTAGTATAATAATAATCATAATAATAATTAATATTATTATTATTATTGTTATTATTACTTTTTAAAATTATTATTATGTATTATTATTATTAATATTAATATTGCTATTAATTATTTTAATGAAGGATACTAATAGATTTTCTGGAGCGCGATGCTAGCGAAAATCTTATTAAGTTAACCAACAACACATAGACGAGTAAAATGTATTACCGTCAGAAGGGTGAGTCTATTTTTTGCATTATTCATCATCAGTAGATGTACTTACTTTTACTTTACTGCGGCTGACTCCTTTTGGAGGATAAGCCGGCTCCATAGAAATCCCGGATTATACCTCTCCATGCCGGGCGGTTGGCAGCCATTTCGGAACATCGAACATTCCAACACCCGAAATAAATAGGTGTTTTCGCGCTGATACAGAGCGCGTCGCTTGCCGGGGACGCCGTAGCATGAACGGTATTTGTGACATTTCATGGAGTTTCTTGGGAATTTGGTACAAGTGGTGTCCCCTCACCACTCGGCTTTTTGATCGAGGACGCACCTCTAGCCTTTGCACATCCAAGCGCAGTCTGCAAGGCAGCAGTAAGTTGCATGGTTGCCGGTGGCTGTTGAGAGCTCATTCGCCATTCGGAAGTACGGGGTACTGTCCAGGAGTCCATGTAATCCTGTGGCTGTTGAACCCTTTTGTGGCGGGGAACACACGCCGAGTCATGGTGCCGTCGTCGGGCTCATGTGGTATTTTATAGGAGATCCGATTGCCGGTCGGAAATCCACCACGCCCTGGTGACACCACCGCCATAGCCCCGTTAGCCCATGTACGATCGGCCATCGAGACATGGTTGACACCGTCGTACCACGTTGAGGAGGGGATGGCATCCAAATTGGGTAGTATAGGACCCACTTGTATTTACTGGCTACAGACAAGTAGGAGGCGGATCTTCTTCCTGTAGATGTACACTCCGAAATGGAACATATAATAATCAGCATATCTTCCATTATCCATTAAATCTCTCATTACCTTGGTTAGTACCAGCGTAGAAAATCTGAGGTAGGAAATCGAAAGGCCGTTATATAATCACCTGTGTCGCATAACTGTGTGCAATTTGCAGTATCCTGTTAAGCATCAAAGTGTAATAAAATGACAGATGTAAAATTATGCAATTTTCATTTGCCTTTCGTGCTCAATAAACAATAAATTGCTAATAAAAGTTGGAGGCTCGACTGCGAACAATTCAGGCGTGCATATCTCAGGGGCAGGAGATTATACTTGAGTTGGAGAAGCAAGCTGATGAGGAACGGCACATGAATCTGCTTGGTAAGACTAAATTTGCGTCGAAATCCTTGGAAGATGATTCAAATTTAATCGGCCAAACTGGGGATACAATTGCACTTGGCCAAATGCGTCAGAACGGTGAGGCTGGCGTCCTGACTGGAACATTGGGGCGGACCAGCCTCGTGCTAGGAGAAGTAAAAGCACGTATCGACCAACTGACAAGGATGTGCAGACGCCTCAACTTCGCGCACTGTCACGTAGGGCGCAGACTAGACGAAGCGGTTAGTCTGCTGGAGTGGACGAGTGAACTTGAGGAGGTGGTTGAGTGGGCTGACGGCGCCGAAGATGTTTGCGCTGCTGATTCGCAAGACTACGCCTGTGACGTTACACTGTTGGAGCACAAGTTATCAAAACACTTGGTCAGTTTCGATTTTGTAATTTAAAAAAAAAAAAAATTTGAATCTGAAACGCATATAAACAGTTTATTATTTTTGTAAGCCTTAGCGAAATGTCATGAGCCCGTAAACACGAAAAAAATGTGCACACAGGCTTGCACATTCTGTTCATGCCGACTTTGAATTATCCCTCTGGTCATAATCAAAATAATTTTTTACTAGCTGCGCAACACCTAATACATACTTGCACATATATTTTAGCTCTCCGCAACAAACAGTATTTAACTGTAATATATTGAATTGAATGCTCTCATGCTTACCGCGAAATGTGATAACTGATATCGATGAAGGCCAGAGTGTATGGTTTAACTGGAGTAACAGGTGTTCGGAAATTGTTGTAATTCTCAATTTGGGTGAATTTTAGCATAAATTTATATCCATCAGGTTGGTATCATGTACCGACTCGGAAACCAAAGTGTTAGTATTCGGTACTCATCGATTTCAAAAGGTATCGGTTACTAACACAATAGCCATGGTGTTAGTATCCTTTACAGACTCGGTATATATATTATATAGTGTGAGTTAGCGTTGAAGTCGCATTGTCGTTGACTTTATATGATGTTAGCTTCACTATTTCAAGTTTAATACATTCGTCTAGGAGAGTGTACCGTCCTATTATTCCACATACCTTCCTCAAATATATAGTGGGTATAGGATATAATTCCGGTTCCCACTGATGAGTTACCAGTAAGCACGAACTATCTGGCGCCCGTTTGATACCAAAAATGGTGTGAATTCTATTCAAAACAGAATAACAAATTAAACAATATTCTAGTGACTGGCCAGTCAACGAAGATTAGTGCGTGCCTCGTTTCCAGTGGTTAGTATGAACGTAGTTGTAGCCATTGAAAGAATGGGACAAATTCACACCAAGCTAAAACTACGATCAAAGAGCTGAGTTCTTAGAAATGAGTATCAATCATATCTTTGCGAAACTGACAGGGCATAGCAAGAAACCGCGAACGAAACTCGCGAAGAGTCAATATATGAAGCTCGCACTGCGCAAAAATCCTTCAAAATTAAAAGCAAATGATAGTCTTTAATTGCCAGGAATGGAATTTAATTTGGGGTGTATTTTATTCAGAATCTCGAAACACAAGTTAATGCACTGCAAGCAACTAATTGTGCCTGACCGTTCTCTATATCTGAAAAATTTTATGCGGATCGGCTTTGAACTCAAATCAATAAGCAACCGCCCCCTATGATCTGTTACAAGACAATTTATGCCATCTGGAGACGCGATATTCAATTACTGTAGTGTGGAGTTAATTATTACACATGTAGTTTGTATTAACAAAAGTTTGCATAATATTCGACATTGAATTCCTGAAGTAGAACATGTGTTGTGTGTGTTTCTTTGCGGCCAGTCAAATACTCTGTTGTGTTTCCACCAATCAATAGGGGTTTTTGTGAGACAAACGTCATGCATTTGATTGTTTATACTCGCGAAGGAAGAAATTAATAGACCTTTCTTTAAATCAAGCTTGCCATCTCGAGATTCTCAGAGCAGAGCGAAACCACCGTCAGTCATACACACTGACGCGTTTCCATCTTCCATGATCATCTTCAGAGCACGATGGTAAAGCGGCAAACGAGGCTCAACCGCAATCCATCTACAACCTATGAATAATCAGATCCGCGGTTCTAATCTCAAGTAGTCTTGCATAAACTGCACTTTTCACAGGTATGTATGTATCTAAGGTCGCATTTCTGTCGGTTAAGATGTAAAACTTCAGAAAACAACTATTAATGTTCCAATATCGGAAAGAAAACACTTGAAGACTGAATGTGAACTTCTGAGTGCGTTCTTGAAAACTGCCTAATGCCTACCAAGTTTTCTAAATCGGTTGTCAAGGTCAATAGAATTTTGAACGTTGCGTTAACATTGTTCCACGTTTTTTACGCTAAACAAAGTTACGATTCCACCCAACATACGATGAAGCCACACCGCCGAGCGTCTTACTGTGCGTCCAGTGCTTTGTCGAATTCATCAGTATCTTTCAGGGCCAACTTTTAAAACAATAAATTATTCTGAGTAGATTATTCGAGTTTCGTCAATTAAACATTTAATTATTAATAAATTGCATCAATAGGCCAGTGAGTTATTTCTTTAAGATTGTGATTATTCAGTAGCAAGAATATGAAAGTGAGCCAATAATTTCACACCTTGCCGTGAACAGAGCAGGTGAAATGCATTTTTTTCACGTAAGGCTCTCTCTAGCAATCTGTGTCGGTTGTGCGTGTGGTCGATTTTTAAATTACAAGTATCAAATAAAAAGCATGCTTAATTTAGTTTATTTTACACGTGTCGACACTTTTTTGCTTCAGCAGAAATGCTTTCCACAGTCACTGGCTAATACTTGGGCCCTGGTGATTGAGGTCTTCATCCAGCTCGAATGTAGCCACCGTCAAGGTATGTTTGGACCTAATAATTAGCAAAGCAGACAACTTAGTATGCGTAACCAATATTTTATTGGCCATATCCCAGCAAGCAAATTTGAAGGTAGGAACCGTTTCAATCATAACAAAGATCAGGTAATCTTGTCAAATTCAGTTTCGCAATTATTGTATTCTTTTAAGCAAGCGTCCACACTCTTGATGTTTCCTAGGAACTGGAGGCCGAGTTGAAATCACGGCGTGAGGGCGTCGGACAACGCCTAGAAGTTGGTGCTCGTCAGGCAGTGCTAAAGAATCACTTTGCCGGCCATGAAATGTCTCAAGCAGCTCGGCATCTTGTTCATCAACGTCTGGCTGGTCGGCTGGCGAGCTACGCTGCAGAGCGGCATGCGGCACTTGAACTCAGCCTTGCCTGGCGCCGCGTCGAAAGGGATGCTAGAGCCCAACTAGACTGGATTGAGGCTAGACTGATGGAGACAACGGCGCCTGTTCAGGACGGGGCAATGGAAATCGAACGCGTTAGTTTGTTAACCAGTTTATTTCATTATATGCCCTATCTATTTCTCTCCCTATCCCTCTCACTCTCCCTATCTCTCTATTTCCCTATCTCTCTCACTCTCCCTATCTCTTTCTCTCTCTCTCTCTCCCTATCTCTATCTATCTATCACCCTATCCCTCTCTCTCTAGCAAATCTCAATAATAATTTGTGTGCCTATATTTATTTTTGTTTCGCCTATCCACCTCAGATTTTAACAGTTCAGTATTTTGTTGCTTCGTGAGTATATGACCGATATCGCGAATAATCGAGTCCGACCGCAAGATTACCAAACTTCACCGCATCCGACGGTTGCGGAACAATTGATAGCACACGTAGATCGGTAAAATCTTTATTCCTTTGCATTTCCAGGTGCACAGCTTGTTTTTTTTAGTAAATTTATTGATGGACTCTAACTGGTCCCGTGACTCTGAAGCCATTGATCAGCTGCTTGTTCGGAAATGAATTTGAATGAAGAGATTCCGGCAAATTTTAATTCAAAAGCATTTGCGGACACGACATGTGAAGACGGCCAGTGATAACTCATCAATCAATTAAAAAACAAGCCTTTCACCCGGACGTGTAAAGGAATCAACATCTTACCGACCCACGAGTGTTATCATTTGTCCCGCAATCGTCAATTTTGGTATCAGCTCAAAAAATTACCGTTGTTCCACAGTTGATAGCCAGCGGTGGCCCTAAGAATACGTTCTCTTCGGGAAACACGATCAGTAGCCACAGTAGTTTCCTGCAGGATGATGAAAACGTCTATAGAAAAAGTAAAGGTTCGAAAAACATGGTTCTGTTCTTTGTATCCTTTCCGCAATTCTGATTTTGGTTCTAGTAAATTCTTGCGGTTTGGTTTGAGAATATTATTATGCGTGGTAGATTTTATCAACAGATTACGCAACCGTCACCATCCTAAGTTTTCTACCTGTTCGGGTAAACAGGTAAGTTATTAAGAGTCAAAGTACAATGACGTGTATGCTTGTCAGTTTGATGCTGGCGATAATGCTTCCAGTGTAGTTAAACAAAATTGCGTGATTTTACGCTCTTCCGCTTTCTTTCTCTTCAAATGTGCATATCCGGAGCGAGATATCACATTTTGCTTGGAGATATTTCATTATTTTTACACAATAACTTTGGTTCTTTAGGTGATATTTGGCGTGTCGGAGATA
>JAQBSW010000571.1:152500-189523 GCA_029291075.1 Eudiplozoon nipponicum
GCCTCAGAGACATCGCCTCACAATTTACCAGTCGCCAAATACGCATCGATCAGATTGTACGACGCGCTCGTTCGGCAGCCGGAGGCGAGATTATCGGCAGATCACGTCCAGATATTCACAGAGACGAGGAAAGTTCAGATCGAACACACACATCGACAGCAGTTACTACTTTAAGCGACCCGGCAAAAGACACGAATAAAGGTTGGTTGCGATTCACCACATGTAAGCGATCGAAGTATGTGTACTCTGCCACAAACCGTGGCGATGTGCATTTCCACATGTCGACTCGCTACTCCTAATTGAAGCCCGGTTGGCAAAATAGATCAACTAATAAGCACAGTCCCTATGATTGCTGTGTTTCCTCATTTGTCGATAAACAAGCACAGCTGACGAATGCCTTCAATCTCGTTATTGATTTAACGGTCGAATCTGAATTATACTCACACTCGTTATTATAACTCTCAATTTTCCACATCTAAGTTGGAGCACACGGAAAATCGGTCCAACTGTTCTGTCTCCTTTTTAGACGAAGCTCGAATTTATTCGAATTATTTTGGCTTTGCCGTTCGGCATACTACGGAAAAGTTTTTTTTTATTAAACTGTGGCTCTTTTCATCAAAGACAGATCTATCAATTAAAACGCATGAATGGATGAAGGCAAATTTTAAATTTAACAACCAATAAACATTAAAGTACTTAAATAGAGATTTTTAGTCTTGTAGATCTTACGAGGTAAGACATACCTATCTACAGAGCAACTAGGGGTATATATGAAAAAGGATATAACCAAATGGTTTTATCCGACTGCTTGAAGATGGCCAACTTTTAAGCACTCATGAGCATAAACTGGAACTTCATTAAAGTATAACTAAACGAACATTGGTTGCGCGGGCGTTGATAAAAAATTACATTAATATATTTCTTTAAATCAAGTCTGCGAGCTTGAAGTAAACACCAATCCCATTGTATTTAACCAGTCGTCGAACGACATAACAAAACTACTGCCGTTATGTTGTTCGACGACTGGTTAAATACAATGGGGTTGGTGTTTACATCAAGTTCGCAAACTTGATTTAAAGAATTGTTACCACCACTCGCGCAAACAATTATTGTTACATTAATATATGTTGCGATCTTGATATAAACACATGGCTCATTATGTACATTCATTTGTCAGTATATACTAAGAAAAGTGTAGAAAAGGCAATTCATCCGGTAGACCGAATACGTTCGTATTGGTAACTCATCACGTACTGGCCAGAATTGCCGCGGGCTGGGCTCAAACCTGCACACGTCTGCTTGGGAATATGATTCTCTAACCACTGAGCCACCCTACCGCATACTTATATAATTAAACGAACATTGGTTGCACTGGCGACGATAACAATTACTTTTTCAATCAAGGTTGCGCTCTTGATGTAAACACCGGACCCATTATGTACATACATTTATCAATATAAACTAAGTGCCACTAGGGTGATATTCTCAAATAGGTCTAATAATCTGCAAACATCCGTCGGTGCCCAACACGTCGCAACGTCTGTGGTGAGTTTTGGATAGTGTGCCGGCCTACACCAATGAGAAAGCAAGACGGAGCTTATGTAAATGGAGGCTTCCGCATGTTGCTGTTCTTCTTTTCCTTCTACTGTCAATAACACACAAAAGTCCACCCAGTTAGAGGAGTTAATCGTGAAAACAATTTTTTCAAAGTTTGACAATATTTCATCTCATTTAACCGCATTGAATAGTCTAACATTCTTTTGAATTTGCTTCTTTATTAAACGGGCAGTTATACTAACCGTCTTCGCGAGCTCCATAAGTTGAAAAAAAGTCTAGGATAAAAGGCGGGCCAAGTAGCATGTTAGACGACGGGCAAAGAGGGCAAAAATTTCGCAAACGAGTTAGATTAAGTAAATAAAAACAAATTTCAAAACTGTCGAAACCCTACGTATTTTTCTTAGCGTGGAATGAAAAGAAGTGTGGATTGGGATAATTTCCTAAAGGAAACCCCGTTTCCGGTAGTTTAAAAAGCAAAATATATATGTTTAAATTCATAGTACCCAAGATCGCATTTCAAAAGACTATTCGTAAATAACCCGAATAAAAAGGGAGGTTGTGCTCAAATCTGAGTGTGCGTCCGTACCACTACATGTGTGTAAATAATTTCCATCTGTTGCCGAACAATTCTAAGACGAAATCTAAAATAATCATTTATTCGTAATAATTGTTATGTGAATGAAGATATTGCTCTTTTTTAAAAGATAGAAATTATTGCGATAAAGGGTATTGCCTAATTACATGATTTGTTCTTTTGGAATGCGAACCTTAATAAAATTCATACTAACCTTTCCATGTGCCAAACAAATGACAAATTTTATCAGATACATGAACCGTTTCCTTCACATATTCTTCTCAAGAATCTACAAATGAACATCTCTTTATATATAAATTGAAAGGAAAAACAAAATAGAAAACTGTAAACATGGAGTGAGTGTGAAGTTTGGGAGCAACCAATTCACTGCGTGCAACACCTCGAGATCAAGCTCACTGCCTAAACATGCTTTTTCTGATTGCATAAATGCGTAGCAAGTTGTTTATCCATAAAGCTTCATTTGTCCTTTCTGTTATTGCATTTAGCAATTATCTTAAATGCTACGTCTGGGGAACATACGTGTGATGTTTTAACGATGTGTTGCGCAATTGCAGACGTGTATTCACCATTTGATTTAAAAACAGGCGTTTAAGTTGCAATGTTCTTTCATTCGAGTAATTAGCCGTCTGGTCGATTGGCCTACGTAAGTTGATCGACAACTTGCGCATGTATATGAACTTTGTTGCGATTAACTCGAGATATTTATCTTATTAGCCAACTTTCTGGGTGTACTTTTACAGCTCACATCTCATGATATCATTTAATTACGTATCAATGAAGCAATCGTGAAACATATCTTAGACAGTTTAACGATAATTGATTGCACGGGTGGTGGTAGCAATTTTTAAAATCAAGTTTGCGAGCTTAATGTAAACACCAATCCAATTTTATTTAACCAGTCGTCGTTGCGGCTGGCGGTAGTTTTGTTATGTTGTTTGACGACTGATTAAATATAATGGGATTGGTGTTTACTTCAAGCTCACAAACTTGATTCAAAGAATATTTTAAACAGCTCCATTTTCAATTGTAACTGAGTAATCTCGATATATTTTTTGTCGGATATTTCGTGAATGATTGCGCAGTGCGAGCGTCACATTTTGAGTAACCACGATTTTCATTCTTGGGTTGTGTGTTTGCACCATCAGCTTCGCCACGATGAAATCAATCCCTATTTCCAAGTGCGCATCGAGTTCATCTTCTTGATGGCTGGGTGCTAATACGTCCCCTTTTTCTCCGAATACTTCAACATCGTCCATACTAACCGCTTGAAATGAGGTACGATCTAATCTTTGTAGACTGGCGATTGATGATCCGCAACGTCACCAGTCAACGAAAATTAGATTGTGCCGCATTTCAAGTGGATTTTGTGAACGACGTTGAAGCCTTCGGCGGAAATGGACGAATACGAATCCAGCCACCACGAAGATGAAACGCATGCGCATTTGGAAATGAGGATCAATCGAATTATGGCGTAACTGATGATGCAAAGCGACAACCCACGAATGAAAATCGTAGTTGCTCAAAATCTTATAATAGTTGCTGGCATTTCCCTAGATAAACGCTAGTCTCGTATGTGTGTGTGTGTTTGCATGTGTGCACGTGATTAATTAGTTCAATATAATTACGTACGCGAAATGATAAAAACCGAACAGTTAATTTAGCCATGGCCTTCGTGAAACCACAACCACTGATTGGTTATATCGGCTTTGAACGTCACCGCAGCAGAATATTGCGAATTGTAGAATAAAATTAGCTTATATGTGCCTTTATAAATCTACTACTTCTTAATCGATTTTAATTTTAACCGTTATTTGTTTTTACCTTTGTCAGATCGATTAACTTATAGAGTTTAAGACCTGTTAATGCCTCTCTACCTTAATTGTCCTATTTCCGTATGAGGATCCGTTTTTGGTCGGTTAATTTTCCCAATCTTCTTTTCTGATCTTCATTTATTTGCAATTCGTATACTAATTAAGCTTTGTTATTTTACTTACTTCTTTATCACTTACTACTGGGACCTGAGCCTTATTTTAATCCCCTCCAAAACCACTGGTGTCACCATTCTTTTAATCTTAGTTCATTCAGGTTCGTGTGCGAATGTCCGAAACTACACTGAACGCAATACTTAGCAGTAATAGGTAGAAACCCATACGCGACACACGCCAATCTGTTCAAATGTCAACAACTATTGTAAAATCACGTGGTCATAGACCAAATTCATGCTCCTACCAATAAGCATTTCGGCCACATATTTATTTGTTGGACACAACTCGCTAACTACTGGTTTTCTTTTGGGTCAAACGATAGCGAATTTAGATAACCAAGTTCAGGTGTTTCCGCTTTCCGCAGCATTGTCCAGTGCAATTTCACGCTGTTACAAAATATTAACGTAGGATTAGGACGGAAACTGCGCAACAGTACTCCTAATGGCGTACGCTCAGTTAAATAAATGTGTTATTATGTACGAGCCATGAAAATGAAGAGTTATAGTACACTCTCCCATATTCCTTGCAAACTAAACTTAACGAAAGTCCATGTACCTTTTCGGTACAATAATGTTGGTATCGGTTACTGACACAATAGCCATAGTGTTAGTATCCTTTACAGACTCGGTATATATATTATATAGTGTGGGTTAGCGTTGAAGTCGCATTGTCGTTGACTTTAGATGATGTTAGCTTCACTATTGCAGGTTTACACATTCGTCTACGAGATTGTACCGTCCTATTATTCCACATTCTTCGACCAAATATATTGTGGTTAAAGGGCGTAATACCGGCTCCTACTGCAGAGTCGCCAGTAAGCACGAAACGAATGTGCATGAGATTATACTTTCCGTTCATGCTGCTTTTGGTTCATCCTTCTGGTCACAACTGAACTAATTTGTAACTAGCTGCGCAACACCTAATTCATACTTGCATATATATTAGATCTTCGCAACAAACAGTATTTAACGACAGTCCGTCAAGCAAAATTGTAATGATGGACTTTAAATATTTATTACAAACATGTAAAATGTGAAAAATCGACAAGTGAACTGAATTCGATGCGAGTTTGACATTTCTTCGATAACACGTTTTGATCAGGTGACGTTAATGAAATCTTAAGACGTCGTAAATCGTAATTCATTAATTTCTGCACAGCATTTAGTTATTTATTGAAATTTAAAAACCGGCTTTTTCTTTACTTTTAAAGTTGACGCCCAAGGCGACCACGTGAAGGCTGGCGTGAAAGCTAAGGTCCAGAACACTAGAACATCCGCAGCACTGTCCAGTGCGCTTGGAACAATATCTAGCGGAAAACGCATAGAACAACGACTGCGTAGTCAGACGGCTGCATTGGAGAAGGCAATCGGAGCTCGTGTACGTAGGCTGACAAGAATGGAAACCTACTTCAAAGTGAGAAGAAATTCTACCCACGTTAAACCTAACACCATTTAATTATATATATATATATATATATATATATATATATATATATATATATATATATATATATATATATATATATATATATATATATAATTAATCTAGTACTATTTCAATGTGCCAAACGAAAAAGAAATTTTATGAGATACAAGAGCCGTTTCTGTCACCTACTCGTCTCAACTATCTACAAGTGAACATTTCTTTAAATATGCATTTAAAAGCAAAACAAGGTAGAAAAATATAAACGTGGAGAGAGTGCAAACTATGTGAACAACCAATCAATTGCCTGAACATGCTTCTTCTGTTTGCATAAATCCGGCTGCAATTTGTTTGTCGAAAAGGCTTCGTTTGTAGCTAACTCCCTTACGGTATTGCATGCGGTAACTATCTTAAATGCTACGTATGAGGTGTCAACGATGTGTTGCGCAATTGCAGACGTGTATTCACCATTTGATTTTAAACATGCGTGTAAGTTGTAATGTTCTCTCATTCGAGTATTTAACCATATGGTTGATCGGTCTACGTAAGCTAATCGACAACATGCGCATGTATATTTCTAACAGACGGGAGTCTACCACACACGAAGCTTTACGGATAAAGAAATTGTAGCCGGATTTATGCAAACTGAAGAAGCATGTTCAGGCAATGAGCTTAAATTTGGGATGACGCACGAAATTGATTAGTTGTTCCCGTATTTCACATTCTGAACATTTTAAATATTTTTGTTCATCTGTAGATACTTGAGAAGAATATGTGAAAGAAAAGGTTCTTGTATCTTGTACAATTTCTTTTTCGTTTTGCAAAATGAAAGGGTATTATGAATTTTTTTAAGGCTCGAATTATTTATTTATAAATATATTTAATTGGCATACCCTCTCTGGTTAGAAGACTGTCATCAATTCAAACAAACCTTTTCATGGCTGAGATTGTGTGATTGTTGTTAAATATAATGTTCTTCGTGGATGAATACACATTTTTTAATTCTCTTTTTTTAATTCTGAGTAATTTGCTAAAATGTCTATTATGTCGCAAATTAATGATTTATTCTGACGATTCAAGGTCTTTTTTAAACTGCCTATATTCTAAATAAGCGCAACCAATGTTTTTCAATTTACTTTTAGTTCCTGTGAATACTAATATTTATGTTAAAAATAATTTCTGAACACAAGGTAAACTTTTTTAAACTAAAACGGCTATTTTTTAAAAGCTGAATTAACTTTTCTTATTTTCATCATCTAGACCAAGTTTGTCCGTCACAAATTTCTGATATCGGCTTCAATTTAAAATTTACACAAGCTGTGGAGATCTAAGAGACTAATTTAAAGTACAAAATGGGAGACGACTAAAGTTGATTAATAGAGTCGTTAGCGTGCTGGCGTGTTTGTAAAACACGTTGGCACAGTTCATTTCGGTATTCGTGTTAACATGTTTCTCGCCAGTTCATTGACTTTATGATTACGCACATGCAGATAGGTGTTTGACACTGCGAATTACTGATCGATCCTCATGCACTACTGCAATCTTATTCTTTCGCTTATCTGCTATCTCATTTGGTTGCTAGTGCAATTTCTCATTAATCGGACTTTGTGCAGCTCATGACAGACTGCATTGTGCGGAGCTCCTGGCAGAGAGGAAGTTTGTTGACGGTAATAAAGTCACATTTCTCGATCTCTCTCTCTCTCTCTGTGTGTGTGTGTGTGTGTGTGCGTGTGTGTGTAGTTTGCGGTAATGCACCATCTGAGTTGAACATTGTTTTCACGTCTGTTTTCTCTCTACGTTTTCTATCCTCTAACACTTTGTTTCTTTTCACGATAGGCTTCACCGGAAACAGCTTTCAGATTTACAGCTGCAACGTTGGCTGCATACTGCGTCGTATTGTTTTATTTTGTCCTGGTGCATATTTTTCTGAAGGTGGACAACACAATACCAACAATGATGTCATAATTGTCCTAGTTTAAAAAAAATGTTTTTCTTATATCAGAGGAAATATTTGACCTATATTTCATGGTCTCTGTCACTTATATCATTCACCGGAACTAGCCTGACATGAATTTAAACTTAACCTGCTCAAAAATAATAATCACAGTATGTAATAATTGCAGAAATGATTAAGCACCACTAAGTATATCCAAATCAATGGTTGAAAAACGATCAAGAACAATAAGGACATCATTACATCTAATGTCACTATCTGGGTAAATAACAAGCAATAAGACGCATTATACAGTCAATACTCTGTCTTTAAATCTACTAGCTCTTATCGGACAAATTTAGTAGTCGGTCAGTCATTGTTTAATTATATAAATGTTCATTTCAATATGATTTGTCCAGGTAACGTAGTGTTCGGTGTATAATATATATATATATATATATATATATATATATATATATATATATAATTACTTATTTTATATTGACACGTGTATATAAAATAGGATTGATTTAAATCAAGCTCACAAACTTGAATTGAATAATATCTATTACCACCCACGCATTCAACGATTATTTAATGTATCCGACAAAAAATGGGAAAAGGCAAATGGCATTCGCTTAATTTTTAATTAATCATTTGCATTACCTTTATTCGCACGCCAACAATTAATCTTAGGCAGATTGAAATGTATCACTTTCTGCATACAATACATTATTATGTGAGCAATGAATTAAAAGTGTAATTTAGATAGCGGCCAAGAGAGGAAAAGACATACAAAAGAGAAGCGCACAAAAACTACAAGGCGTCAAACTGCATACCAATTTTCAAAAAAGAGTATAAAAGTTCACATAGTCATCTAATCAATGCGATAGCCTTCACAGAAAATACTCCAAGGTAATACGTCAAAAAATTTTTATACACACACACACACACACACATATATATATATATATATATATATATATATATATATATATATATATATATATATATATATATACGTTAAGTTTAAAAAATATAACAGTAAGTGTTTGTGGCGGAGAACTAATATATATGCAATTATGTATTAGGTTATGCGAACCTAGTAACAAATTAGTTCATTTGTGACCAGAAGGATAAAACAAAGACAGCATGAACGGAATTATCCACTGGTGCACATTAGTTTCGTGCTTACTGGCGACTCATCAGTACGAGCCGGTATTACATCCTTTAACCACTATATATTTGGGTGAAGAATGTGGGATAATAGGACGGTACAACCTTCTAGACGAATGTGTAAACCTGCAGTAGTGAACTATAGCATACATTGAAATCCATTGTGTTGGTACCATGTACCGACTTGGCAACCATAGTGTTAGTACCATGTAAATTTCGTTACTATAATGTTCGTATCGGGCACTGACTCAAAAGCTTAAATGTTGGTATCCTGTACAGAATCGGTATGTATAATATGTAGAGTGAGTTTAGCGTTGAAGTCGCATTGTCGAGAATTTATATGTTGTTAGCTTCATATTCGTCTATGAAATTGTACCGTCCTCATTCCTCACTCAAATATACAGTGGTTAAAGGGCGTAATATCGGCTAATACTGACGAGTCGCTAGTAAACACGAAAAAGAATGTGCACGAGATTATAATTTATGATATATATATATATATATATATATATATATATATATATATATATATATAATTATATAATTAATAGTTAATATTATATAAATGAACTAAGTTTTTAAAAATTTACTATTCCATGCTTATCACAAATTTACATAAATACACCTTTTAGAATATTTTGTTTTATTATCATTACAAAGATAATTAAGTCTAGAAAAGTGTTTGAACCTGGGCAGTTCTGATTCGGAAGCTGGTGCCACCCTGTCGGTTAGTAGTTAGAGCAACAGATTCCGAGGCAGACGTGCTCAAGTTCGATCCCTGTCCGCGGAAAATTCTGGCCAGTACGTGATGAGTTCCCAATGAGGATGGAACCGGACTACCGGAGGAATTGCTTTTTCTTCAACGTTAAAGGTAAACAATGTCATTCAAGAAACAAATTTTGCAATGAAGCATAAATTGCACTTCCAAAAGTTTTGTATGGCGGTTTGAAAATGCCATTTTTTCGCTAGATCTCAGCTTCTCCGAAATATCTGATACCGTATAGTGTAAATTTATCAAGGCGAACACGATGAAATAAAGTATAATGCATACAGACAAAAATTTAAATCCTTTATTTTGTATTATATTTCTTTAAACCGTTTTTTAAATTTTGCCACACAGAAAATTTACTACAACCAATTGCTTCCGCAATAGGCATCTCGATTTAGTCTCTAGTTGTTTAAAAACCGATTAATCTGCATGGTTTGAGGTTTGACTCCTAAAAGTTTTCGGTTTGGCTTATGCTAAGAAGTCCTCTCTTTTTCCAGCTGTCTTTACTCTAAATTTCTTCTTAAATCGCTACATAATCAATCGACTATTCCAAATCACATAAGCCACTGTGCCGAAATTTCTTGTGTATAAATGAAAAATAAAGTGTACTTCGATTTTACAGGGCTTATTCTATACATTTGAGTTTATCACTCGTACAGTTGTGCTAAAAACATCACCTACTTATAAGACATTTAAATAGTTACTTATATTTTTAATTCTTGAAGTAATTTTTTTGGATTGGGCACCGATTCACTGCTCTTTCTCGTTGTTCATATTTCATATTTGTTGCGATAAATCTTTTGCGATGCCCATTTTCTAAATAGGTAGGTGTGAGCAACAACTGTTCATGACATTAATATTCCCCCCGAACAGATTTTATTTATTCTGCAGAATAGATTGCGTGTGAATATTTTGTAGGAAGTTAAGTCAGCGCTGTGACAATAAATGGGCCGCCAAGTTCTTCAACATTTTTTGGATATTTCGATTTTTAAACCACCGCAGTTGAGGAAGTATTGTGTGTTGTGCCAAAGGTTTTTGTGCTCAAAATTAATCTGAATATTTAGGTTCAAGTTATTAAAACTTTTTGGTATGTGGTTTATTTCTACAATAACTGATATAAAATTGTTTAAAACGCCATTTATATATATATATATATATATATATATATATATATATATATATATATATATACTTACTTTACTTTACTGCGGCTGACTCCTTTGGAGGATAAGCCGGCTCCACATTTCATGGAGTTTCTTGGGAATTTGGTACAAGTGGTGTCCCCTCACCACTCGGCTTTTTGATCGAGGACGCACCTCTAGCCTTTGCACATCCAAGCGCAGTCGGCAAGGCAGCAGTAAGTTGCATGGTTGCCGGTGGCTGCTGAGAGCTCATTCGCCATTCGGAAGTACGGGGTACTGTCCAGGAGTCCATGTAATCCTGTGGCTGTTGAACCCTTTTGTGGCGGGGAACACACGCCGAGTCATGGTGCCGTCGTCGGGCTCATGTGGTATTTTATAGGAGATCCGATTGCCGGTCGGAAATCCACCACGCCCTGGTGACACCACCGCCATAGCCTCCGTTAGCCCATGTACGATCGGCCATCGAGACATGGTTGACATATATATATATATATATATATATATATATATATATATATATATATATATATATATATATAGAACAGTACTTTTTAATTTACGACAAGAGAAAAAGAATAAGTGAAAATCAGCAAGTAAATTTCATTTATCAAATGAGCAAAAAATAGTTTTTAACAAAACAACAGACGCCAGAATTACTTACATTGCGCTCAACATAACACAAGGTTACACTATAAACTGTGATTAAGTTAAAGTTACAGACAAGTTGCAAATTATGAGAAATTGAATTCTTTTAAAAATCATGATTAAACCCCAATCATAACATATACTGAAACGCTATAATTGATTGAGACGATTGCTAGTGAGAAAAAATGAATTTCAAATGCAGATTTGATGTACTACCGAAGTTTACCATTCGTGGTATAAATTTTTTTCTGTCCAAATGCAATTCTCGCATGTACACAGGTACCTGATTGGAGAAAGTCTGCTGACCTCTGCGACAATGCGCTCGAATCTATCACGAACGAAGGAGTTCGTTATTGAGATAGCCTTGGAGGAAATACCAGTATCCGGATGCACCTGCCGTTGCACCTTGTAGATATAGATGGCATAAGATTCCTCCCTCCTCCTGAGATTATTCCTCTTGTCAGCTTTCGGCCGCTTAATCTTGGCAACCTTTGTTGCAGCTTTACCAGAAATAGCTTTTGGTTGCATGACTATAATGCAGAGCGACATTCATGGTTATCCTGATTAAATTGTTCACTGTCATAATATGCTTTTGTACACATACGTATGGATGACTGTATTCGCCAATAATACCACAACTCTTGTTCATACTAAATTCTGCCTATATTTTGCATATAATTGCATGCAAACTGGTTATGTCAAATAGACATGTTCAGTTATGTTTAAATTTTGCTTTAATTTACACATAAACGGTACATGTAGACGTTGGACAACTTATGGCGGAAATTTTGGTGCCCCTTGTGGTCATCATGGCAATTCGGCTTCCGTCGATGCATCAACACATGCCCAAGTAGTTACGCTATTTTCTTACTCATTGGAGCCAATTTCTGCAGGATTTCGCATAAGGTCACAATCGCTCAGATTTCAGAAGACGTAATTCATTAGAATTATGAGCTGTCCATTGTAGGATGTGATAAAATTATTCACAAAAATTACCCTTTTAAATAGATTACTTTTTACAAAACTTGAAATCCGAAATTCTATTGTGTTAATACAAGTGTCATTTAATTGGATATTCTTAGTTATTTTCCACTTGCGCGTTATATGATGTTACTTAAGACTTGAATTCGTTGCTAATTATTCCCTAATACTATTTTATTACTTTCTTTTATTATATAATGTATAAGATATTACCTCTCTAATTTGCTTGGTAATTAAATGTAATGGCTATTGTTTTTTTCTGTCCATACCATTTCCTTCAGGTATTCGTCGTATGGTTAATTTATTTACAATTTGCTAATAGATAGATTATTAACATTCTATCTTCTTTTTGTGGCTATGATAGACCGTCCTGTTTCATTTCATCTAGCCCATTAATTACTTTTAATCAAGGTTGCTTCCTTGATATAAACGCCTGACCCATTATGTGCATACATTTGTCCGGATAAACTAAGTATTGCTTAGTGAAGAGAAGGCAAGTCATCCAGTAGACCGGTTTCGCCCTTATTAGTAACTCATCACCTACCGTGCAAAATTTGCCGCGAACAGGACTTGAACTTGGGCACGTCTCCTATAGAATCTGGTGCTCTAACCACTAAGCCACCCTGCCACATGAACATCACGCACTGTCCAGGATATGCCACGAACAGGACTCGAACGCACTGTGCAGAAAATGCCGCGGACAGGGCTCGAGCCTAGACACGTCTGCTTCAAAGTCAGGTGCTTTAACCAATGAGCTACCCAAACGAATATAAGTTAAAAAAGTAAGTAATAATTGACAATTAGAATATCATACTTATGAGAATTGTTCTTAACTAAGGAGCGTCTAGGCTTATTTTTATCACATTTTGTTTGTATCCGCGAGTCGACCGCTCTTCCATGAGGTATCACCCGCAGGTACACCTACATCCGGAACACTTATTGTTTATAATGTATGTAATGCTCCGTTATAAACTATTAATAAGAATATAAGTGGTCTTTCCAGTTATTTATAATTTATTGTCTCAAAATATTGTTTTCACACCCGCATCAAGCTTTTGTCTGACATCACAGAAGCTGAGGCCTGGGTTCAGGAACGTTTCGCCGATCTCCCAAATACCTGCCGACAATCGGACATGGACGGCACTTACGCGACTCTAGATTTATTAAAAGATTTGCAATCTCGCCTGGAGGCGTTTCACACCGAGTCCGTCGACTCGCTACGCGCACGGATCATCGGATTAAGCGTGTTGTACGGCGGAAAACAGCACAAGTCGAACACATCTAGCTCGGATCGCAACCGAAACGCTGCCACAGACCGAGAAAAATCACTGCAGCTCAAGGTGCCGAGAACACGCCTACAGACAGGTGGGCGGCAAACAAACGATCAGCTGAGCACAGACGATCTGCTCTCGGAGGAGAGCGATTTCGCCTCCTCGTCTGCAACAACAAATACCGCGAATACCCTCACGAGTATATTCAATGAAGCACTTGACAACCCCACCGAAGAGGATCGGTCATTGGCTACGTTGTATCATGCAGATGCAGAAAAACGCCGAGTTAGTTATTGCTATTTTGCACGGTTTTTTGCCAAAATTCCAGTATTGTTAATAAGAATTTACCACATTAAGTGATAGGAAGTGACGTTAAGTATTCATTACTTGAAAACACAAATTTGCTTAAAATGTACTGAAGAGTACTGTTACCATTTGTGATAAATTCATCGTAAAATACCTTACTCTTTAAAACATTTCCTATTGTCCAATTCTTTATATACTTTGTTGGCGGTATTTCCTGCCTGAGCTTGGAAGTTTTCAAGCGCATTAGGCAAAGGTTTTCTGACAAATCGCTTTGTATGCATAGCACGAACCTAAACAAATTAAACGCTATCTGCTCTAAATACCTACACGTTCCATAGAAATCGTTTTCCCTCTTCTCCCACTTTGTTTGACTTTATTATCCCATTAACTACTAGTGCTGTCTGTGTTGTTTAATGTTTATTAAATGTAAATTTTGCGCCTCCATGCAAGAGTTTCTTCAGTGTGAACTGTTTTTGGCAAATCAAGCGAAATCTGTCCGAGGCATATGCGGTAGGTTAATGCAATCGTAGACCGGTATCCGGGTGGCAAATTATATATAGCTTGTGTGCTTCCGGTGTACCGGCAGGTGATGAGCGTATCTATAAATTGTTTTTTGATCATTAGCTGCTAACATGCTTCCACAACCACCAACGCTATAAACTAACATTAACTAAACAGCGTACCGTTTCTTATTCTTCGCAATTTGCTTACAGCCTTATCCGTTCCACTCACTAAGCGGCAAAAGTACCGCGTGTGGTTATTTTTTATTGTTGACACCTTGATGTAGGTGAGTTTAAATGAATCGAGTCAAATATTGCTTCCCGTTTGGTCTGCCTTGCCACGAAATAATAACGGCTTATTTAAGTTTTATTGGCAATAAGTTTGATGCAAAAGGCGTAGTTATAGAATGATTGGAAATTGAACATTTTTGTCAACAATATTAAACAGGTTGCGTTTTGCTGAAATGACGTGTATTTAACCTTTCCTGCTATCCTTCTTATCATAGCGCTTAACATTCGTTAAATTAGAACAATAGCCAAACAAATCAGATGAAAATAAATGTTCAATTTGTTGATACACCTCAGTTAGATTAAAAATACTCAAACATTTATTTTCCTGTCGTTAGCTTAGATAAAGTGGTACGCTCCCCGTGGCATGGCAGATATCTACCAAAGCCAAAATAATGCTGCCTTGACGCAGTGCCTGTAGCCATTTATAATGAGGTAATATTCATCTCTCCCATCAAGCCAGGGGCTTTACATTCATCATCCTGATATTTTCAATCTTAAGATTTGTAATGAAAATATTTTATCTCTGAAGCTTTGCAGGCACATGACCACAAATTTAGATATCGGTGTATTTAATCTGACTGGTACTAAAAAGGAAGGAAATAAAGATGTCCCAATCGACACTTCTTGATAATTATTTAAATCAAGTTTGCGAGCTTGAAGTAAATACTAATCCCATTGTATTTAACCAGTCGTTGAACAACATACCGAAACTACCGCCAGTCGCAACACACTGACGCGTTTCGACCTTCCATGATGATGATCATCAGAGTACAGGGGCAAACTGACTAGCGAGGATCCAACTGTTTTGTCCACCTATGTTGGATGGTCCACGTACTTGTATGTCTTCCGTATTTATTATTAGTGTATCGTCTAGACGAGCCTTAATTATGCCTAATTCTGCAGTTAAATTATTCATTTGAGAAGTCAATGCCTGAATCAACGTTTCCAACCCATCAGAAGACATATTAAATGTACCACAAATGCTTTATTTTTACTCAATTATATATAGAATTTTGCTCGCACAACGAGCATCGATTTAATAAAACAAATTTGCACATTAATTAATTTATGTTCACTTCAGCTCGAAGTCTGCTTTTCTCATTGGGCTGACTGCTTCATTCTTATACGGGCGCTTCTGCGAGGAATTTCTGTTGAAATAATGTCTGCCCTAGATAAGACCCTTTGTTCATTATTTGTCTTAAAGGTGGCCATTGCCACACCAACCACATTGCATATATATGGAAAGCAATGTCTACTAGAGGTGAGAGCCGCATATCTAAGTTTGCTATCCATATACATTTAACGCAGTTAGATCTTCGCTAGTCAGTTTGCCGTCGTACTCTGAGGATGATCATTGAAGGTCGAAGCGCGTCAGTGCATTGCTAATGAAGGTAGTTTTGTTATGTTTTTCAACGACTGGCTAAATACAATGGGATTGATGTTTGCTTCAAGCTCGCAAACTTGATTTAAATAATTGTAACCGCCACCCGCGCAATCAATTATTGTTTAACTTCTTGATAGTTGTCCTCCTATGTTGTTTTAACATTCACCAGCTTTAATAGAAGTCAAGAGGAAGGCGGCTTCCGATGTTATCTCGCAATTCAGATCGCTGTTATTAGGCGCCCTTGGTTGAATGATTCGAGAGGGTTCAACATTCCCGTAATTACTGAAAAACGTTTACGAGCGCAATTTTATAGGAAACACTTCTTTTTTTACGTGTATGAAAATGTTTAAGTATCCAATTAGTTGAATTTTAACGACGGGTTTTGTCTTTCCGAAGTCTACATCAGACCATATCGGTAACTGGATTTGCAACCATTAAACTCTCTTCTTATATATATATATGAGTTATATATATATATATATATATATATATATATATATATATATATAGTTATATATATATATATATATATATATATATATATATATATATATATTGTGTAGTAAAGTGATCGAAGTGTCTGCGGAACACGTTCCTGATGCGAATCCAAACCGCGATCATTACAGCGAATAATCGATAACTGCTCACTAAGGACGAGACCGGATTACTTGATGAAGTCAATTTGGCTCTAAAAGAAATGCCTAGTTTATGCTGACAACAAATATGTAATAGAACCCCTCCATATAATTCAAGTAATTTAATCAAGTTAATGTGTTTGATGCAAACATCATCTGCTATATATATATATATATATATATATATATATATATATAGGAGTATATATATATATATATATATATATATATATATATATATATATATAAATTCATTGTTCCCTTCCTGTGTGCAAAAACAAAAACAAAATTTTATCAAATCTACGCAAGCTTATCTTATTATGCACGAAAGACGTACGATTTCGTTTTAATGGAAACATCTACAAACAGACTGATGGTGTCGCAATGGGAAGCCCCTTATCTCCAGTGTTGGCTGAGATTTTTCTAGGGCACCTAGAAAATACATCATTAAAGAGTGACATAAGTAAATGTGCTCAATATATACGGTATGTGGATGATATATTTCTTGTACTTAAGAACAGGTCGCAATCACGAACATTGCTTCAAAGTTTCAACAAAGCACATAAGAATATCGGTTTCACGTCAGAGCACGAGAAAGATGACTGTCTGCCTTTCCTAGATGTACTATTAAAGAAAGAAACTAACGGTAAATTAAACAGAACAATTTACCATAAACCAACATGGTCTGCACAGTATTTGCATTACAGCAGTTTTGTGCCATTTCAATATAAATTATCAACAGTTCGTGGTTGCTTTTCAAGAATTGACAGGTTGGTTAGTCAAGATTCTAAAGAAAATGAATAAAATAAAGCAATTAACGATTTAATGTCTAATGGCTATCCCAGACAATTAATTGAATCAATTATTAAAAGGGGAATTAAACAGAAACAGACGTATTATGGGCCAGAAAAGAAAACAGTCTACCTAAACATCCCATTTAAGGGGATGCAGTTTCCCGAATGGCACAAAAGAAAGTTGAAGCAGCATTAACACGCACATTTAATGCAGCCAAACTACGAGTGTTATTAAGGTAACACACTTGCCTTTACCAGCAATCAAAGAGAAACAGCCGTTAATGTCGATATCAAATATTATTTACCAATATACATACGCAAGTTGTCGATCAACTTACGTAGGCCGATCGACCAGACGGTTAATTACTCGAATGAGAGAACGTTGCAACTTAAACGCCTGTTTTAAATCAAATGGTGAATACACGTCTGCTATTGCGCAACACATCATCGAAATATCGCACGTATGTTCTCCAGACGTAGCATTCAAAGTAATTACTAAATGCAAAAACAAAAGGGAGCTAGCCACATACGAAGCCTTATGGATAAACAAATTGTAGCCGGATTTATGTAAGCAGAAGAAGCACGTACAAGCATTGAGCTTGAACTGGATGTGACGCACGCAATTTGATTGGTTTCTATTTTTCACACTTTCTTTGTTTACATATTTCTATCTTGTTTTGCTTTTCCAATTTATATATAAAGATATGTTCATGAGTAGATATTTGAGAAGACCATGAGAAAGAAAATTCTCTCATATCTGATAAAATTTCTTTTTGTTTTTGCACACAGGAAGGGAACAATGAATTTTATTAAAGCTCGCATTTCAAAACAATATATATATATATATATATATATATATATATATATATATATAATTTTTGCATAAATATAATTGAAATCGATTAAAAAAATGGTGCTTTGATTTATATTTCGGCACAGCAACGGTGTATTGCACTGTGTGACTTATTGAAGCGTTTGCTGGATGCCGCGGAGAACCGGCTCACTCTAAGAATTCGCCGACTAACATTTGACTTAGAGGCTGATTGGCTCTCAGTTTGGCTAACTGAAAAAGCTAAGGAGGCGGACTCTGACGAGTACGGGGCAACCCTGGAGCAATGCCAACGCGAGCTGGCCAAATTCACGCAAAATGCCACGGTAAATTTAAAACGATTGCTGATTTATTGTACTCATTTACCTGTTTCAAATTTTGAATTAAAAAAAATTATCCACTAACCTCGCAAATGCTGGCCGTGGTTTATTTTCCCGGGTTACTGTTTTTCTTTGCCTATTAATTCGGTCTCCCTAGTTGTTGGCGTGGACAAGTTTTCCATAGTTGGCCGTTTAAATTAGTCTTCCTTAAACATTATAACGTGTTCTTTTCTTCCTTGTAGTATCTGACTACTTATTCGGCAGATGCATGGGTCAATGATTTCATTTCGAATTAACAACATCAGTTCTTCTGCTATATCCCCACTTATCATTTCTAGCATAATGAACAAAAGACGTAGCTAGTTCTTGATTGGTTGTTGCGAAGTCGCTAAAATCCAAATGTGTGGTCCCATATTTTATATGTAAACTCTCTCCTTATGGACGACAGAGAAACTGCTTTTAATGAAACGTCTATAAATGATTGAATATTGCTGTGTTTTATGCTCAAATTCGATAAATAGATGGGATGAATTTTTTAAAATGTAGCTTAAATGTAGCTCTGCTATGTTGCGCCTGGTTAAAATAACAGGATTTCTTTCTATCCTATTATGCAAACTTGATTTAAATATTTTTAGTCTGCATAAGGTTTTGCTGTCCAGTGTGGACAACAATTCAAAAGTAAGCATATGCTTAACATGTTTTAGTGGTCAACGTTTGATGAATAATCACGTATGGCTCCGTCATCCTCTCGTCGACAAGTCTCCGTAGTTGCACTTGTAAACTGCAGACACAACTCATTTGAACGTCGGTAAAGTTCATCTAGTTTGCCCGAAGCTACTGCCTCAAAGTTCCAAAGAGAATTCAAGGCGAACGAAGATGGATTTGTCACAATTTAGAGAATAAACAGCTTACTCAAATAGCTACTACCTAAAAATTTTGTGTGTCGCTATTTATGATACAACTTGTAGACTGAATTCCTATAGTCGAGAAGAATTCGCGATTTATTATGCACTTTGTACTTCAATAACGTAATTAAGCCTCAAAAATTTTTATATGATTAAATTATTTAATTAGTTAATAGGAAATGCATGATCTTTTTTCTGATTTTCTTATTTAATTAGTAAATTAAATTATAAAATAAAATTTCATGTACTGAACACGCGAGACAGGAAGCGCGTATAACTGCAAACTCTAAATGTGTGTACGAGGTCTAAATATTGCCAATCGTACTTTTAGACGCGTTTTCTTCCTCCAATTTGATCCCCCCCCCAACAATGCTTCTTTAGCTGCAGTTCTTTAACATTCTAGTTGAGCGGGCTACTTTAGTAGTAGTTCGTCAGTTTACCAATGCATATTTATAAAGTATGTTATAAGCTAACATTAGCGGAAAGGGTTATTTGATTACGCACAAATCAAAATGAACTACCTGCTTCGACGAACATATGAAACATCAATTGATTGCGCGCGTGGTGGTAACAATTCTTTAAATCAACTTTGCGAGCTTGAAGTAGACACCAATCTCATTGTATTTAACCAGTCGTCGAACAACATAGCAAAACTACCGCCAGCCGCAACGCACTAGTTATGTTGTTATGTTGTTCGACGACTGGTTAAATACAATGGGATTGGTGTGTTTACTTCAAGCTCGCAAACTTGATTTAAGAATTGTTACCACCACCCGCGCAATCAATTATTATGCAATTGTATTTTTCATTATATATATATATATATATATATATGTAAGAGATATATATATATATATATATATATATATATATATATAAGTAAATTTGTGTGTGTGTGGCGAAACTAAAACAATTAATGTTCGTGACTGTATTAGAAATTGTACGACATTTCCGTAGTCAAGTTCACCGTAAGGTGACTGTTAGAGGTGTGAGAGCCACATAGCTAAATATGATTTCCATATATATTCAATGCGGTTTGATCCTCGATAGTCAGTTTGCCGTCGTACTCTGATGATGATCATGGAAGGTCGAAACGCGTAAGTGCGTACGACTGGTTAAATAAGTTTTTCGTATTTTTACGACATTCTTCTGACATTTGCAGTAATCTTTTTCATAAAAATACGGACATGGATAAATTATAGCAAAATAAATTAACAAATTTTGAATAGGTTGGTGACTTAAACAGAACCGGTACTTCAATTAGTGAGTTGGTAGACACTGCGGAAATCGAATGTGTGTATGTGTGTGTGTGTGTGTGTGTGTGTGTGTGAAGTGCAATAAATAACTTGTTACTGTGCGATAAACTGTTGATGAAAGATGGATTAATAGATAGCTTCCGTCGAAAGGCAAACTTTCTGTTGTGTTGACTAAATAGCAATAGAAAACATCTGGCATAATGCGTCATGCGCGCAAATTTCCGGTCTATCAATAGATTTGTGCGAGTTAAATTTTTGGCGTCTCGAGTGATTCTAAAAGGGTAGAATTATAGTCTGAACTGGACTGCAGAGAAATGCCATGCTTAATTTGTGAGGTATTCTCAAAATTGTCTTATGTGCTACTGTTGACCGAGCTTCCTTGAATGTCAGACAAGATTTAGAAACCTGAGTGTGCCAAAAATGAGTGGTCAGCAACTTTAATCTGCAACATCACTGAGTTAAATGAGATCAGTTTCATTACTGATCTATTCGGAAAAATTAATTGTATACGTGCTGGTCTGGAATAGGTTTATTGTTACGGCGATAATTTCCCACATAATGTGCCCATATGGATAAATTTTAGTTTTAAATATTGAAGCCATCGCTATATCCGCTTTGTGACCTCTTCTAACTATCTGATCTGACATATTTGACTTAATTGATTACGTCAGATACTTACTAGTAACTTTACGAGTTGTGTCTGTGGTCTACATAGTTGATTATCTGTTTGTTCATAAAAATCATTTAAAGGACACATTTTGTTGCGTAGCACAGTTATCGGATAATTTGCTGCTGCAATTGACCATTTTGTGACAACTGATAGCACATGTCAGTCGGTAACATCATGATTCCATTACGTTTTCAGGTGCACAGTTTGTCCGATTCTGAAGCCTTCCACAAATGCATTTTTCATTGAAAATGTTGCAAATCTGTGATCAAAACATTTCCTACTGACAATTCACGAGTGTTTAGCAAGTGTTTGTCCTTGTCTTTTTCCGTCACCTTCAACATTGTAAAAATAGAAGCGGATATTGATCGTATTCGGTTTAATTGTAAATTTAAATAGGTGGATTTCTGCTAGACGATAACGTCCTCTTATTCTTCAGAGTAATACCGGCAGTGTACCTCTATATGTTCATATAAAGGAGGCCTCTTCTGTCATTTTCTATTAGAGACAGCTATCTTTTTTCTTCCACTTAATGCCAAAAAAGGCAGGAATGAATCGATTATACCGCAGAAAACTCTAAAATTCAGAAAACTTATATTTTCTGTTTGTTGCAAATAGATCTTCATTAATGCTCACAAACAGAATACTTACAAAGTATCTCTTGGTACAATTTAACAATAATTGATTGTGCGGGTGGTGGTAACAATTCTTTAAATCAAGTTTGCGAGCTTTAAGTAAACACCAATCCCATTTTGTATTTAACCAGTCGTCGAAAAAGTTTTGTTATGTTGTTCGACGACTGGTTAAATACAATGGGATTGGTGCTTACTTCAAGCTCACAAACTTGATTTAAAGAGTTATCTCTTCGTACAACAATTTCATGTGCATGTGTTAGACTGTGCATGTGTCCTTATTGCGTAATGCACAGGTTATGCTTACGCCTTTAAATCGAATTATTGCCATCTCCGTGTAAAACAAGGTGTTAATGTTAGACAGAATGCAACATACACCAGCACAGTTGTTATGCAATTTACTTGGGCTGTTAAGGAAAAGAAAAGCAAACACACACAATTAAGGCCTCCATAAAAGTAAGTGAAAGAAAACGTGTTTGGCATTGGAAAGGCCTTTCTTGACGTACCATTAATTTTACCCCCTTATCATTGAAAGTAGCTGGAGCAACTTTATGCAGTTCAGTGGAATAGACAAAATTTATCAAGACGAACAATCTTTTTCGGTCAACATAAATCACTGTTTTACTTCCACGGGAAATATTTATAGCAAACTGTAGCGCAGCACCGAATAAAGCTATTTTGCTTATTCAACGCGTCGGGAATAGCTAAGATAAATGTTTTATAGCAAAATTGTAGACTATATAAAACTTATGTTGATGATACGGAAATGGTTCGTCCATAAACCTAGTATCTAACGTGTGTATCCTTACTTTAATCAAGTTTTCAGTCTTGATATAAACACCTGAACCATTCTGTACAGACATCTGTCGTACAAACAAAGTATTTTATAGTGCAGAAAAGGTAATTCATCCAGTAGTCCGGTTTTGACCTTATTGGGAACTCATCACGTACTATCCAGAATTTTCCGCGGACAAGGTTCGAACCCTGTTTCTGAAACTGGTGCTCTAACCACTGAGCCACCCATCCGCACACTACAGGATTAAAGTAATTTTTATCCCCGCCCACGCAACAACTGCTCGTTTAATTACGTAAATGTTCATTTCAATACCATTTAGTCATGTAGTTTGGTATCTGTTCCATAATAATAGATTGGGGGTGGCTAGAGGGAACTTTAGGTCTAAAGGTGTGCTACAAAAGCTCCACCAGGAAACAATATTTGGTAAATAGCTGAAAATTGTATTTAATGTGCGGTAGGATGTCTCAGAGTTAAAGCACCCGATTTCTTAACAGACGCGTCCAGGTTCGAACCCTGCCCGCGGCAAATTATTGCCAGTACCTGATAAGACGCAACGGAGGATCCGTGTTATTAATCGATTAACCACATAGAGCATCTGTAATGGGAACAAAACGGGGTAAGACAATTTAACAATAATTGATTGCGCGGGTGGTGCTAACAATTCTTTAAATCAAGTTTGCGAGCTTGAAGTAAACACCAATCCCATTGCATTTAACCAGTCGTCGACTAACATAACAAATTGCCGCTAATCGCGTAAACGCACTGACGCGTTTCGACCTTCCATGATCATCATCATCAGAGTACGACGGCAAACTGACTATCGAGGATCAAACCGCCGTGAATATATATGGAAATCATATTAAAAAAACGGGGTAAGAGTTTACCGATTTGTAAAATAGTGGTTTATAACTAATGAGTTCCATGTATGCTATATTGTTCTCGACTTAAATCATGAACAACTGCGTTAATGAGATAAGAAAATTTAAATTTCCACGTAAATTCCGAATGTGATTTGATCAAGTAAAACAATGAATTTGTCCAAATTTGAACTCGAACCTCATTTTCAATGTACAGTGATTCATGTCTATAAGTTCTATAATTTTTGTTGCGTACAATTAAATTATAAATTATATTGTATTAAGTAACAAGTGCCAATTTCTCTAACATAATCTGTAAAATACGCCGAAGGAACTAGAGTCCGGTGTTTCATATGCAACAATGGTAATATGTCATAATCAGCGTGCAAAATTGAATAATCTCATGGACACGTGCGTTTCACGTTTACTGGCAACACAACCAATATATGCGAAATGTATTGTCACCAAATGCATGACAGTTGATTTTTATCGTGTCTTCCTAGCTAATTCTGAACTAACTTCTAACTAGGCGAGCAATACCCACTACATAAATGCATATATGTTAGTTCGGCGCACTAACTAATATTTAAAGATTATAGGTTCCATTTAGTGATTTTAAAATTTAAACCAATATTTTATTATTGATGTCGACCTAAGCCAGTGTATTAGGCTTTACTGGATTTTCTGTGTTCAAATGTACTTTATTATCAATTTGGTAACAGATTCTTTGAATCAAGTCGGCGAGCTTGAAGTAAACACCAATCCCATTTTGTATTTAACCAGTCTACGAACAACATAGCAAAACTACCGTCAGTCGCATGTTTTGCACTAAGTATACTTAGTTGGTTGACGTTGATGACATATTCATGAAAACGGAGATTTTTCTACTAGTGCTTTAAAACACACTTCTACGAGGTTGCACCACCAAATTGCCACAATTCCAGGAGAAAATATATTTGCGAATTTGGAATGTGTTGCTGATTCCTACTATTGTGTCGCCAGTTAGCTAGAAATGCTCGCGTAAGTGAGATTGCACCATTTTATTGCGCTACATTGGGAACACCTGCCTGATTATAACTGAACTAACCTGTTACCAGGTACGAAATACAAACTACATCAAATTAAGATTATTAGAATGAACAAGAAAGCAGGTGATTAGACAAAAACAAGAAATAATTTGGCCTATTCTAGCAAGTGGTCAGCTATATATCGAGTGTTAATATCCGTAAATTTGATCAAAACATCAATTATTACAAAGTCTATATATATATATATATATATATATATATATATATATATATATATATATATATATTTATCGATTGCCTTGCACATAATGCGACAGGACAGTTTGAGGAGCACTTTTTAGTCAATCTATGTATGAATATGCTAAATATTGGGCATCTAATGCAATTAAACAATAATTCATTGCCCGGGTAGTGGTAACAATTCTTTAAATCAAGTTTGCGAGCTTGAACTAAACACCAATCCCATTGTATTTAACCAGTCGTCGAAAAAAAACCGCCAGTCGCACGCACTGCATACGACAGTCGTACTCTGATGGTGATCATGGAAGGTCGAAACGCGTCAATGCGTTGCGACTGGCGGTAGTTTTTTTATGTTGTTCGACGACTGGTTAAATACAATGGAATTAGTGTTTACTTCAAGCTCGCAAACTTGATTTAAAGAATTCTTAATCAGGTCACACAATATCGTCATTTGTAATTACAGTTGAATGTCCGTATATAAAAAGGACACTTCAAGCGAGATCCTTTTGTCTTCTTGTATGTTTACTCACATCCGTCGACGACTGGTTAAATACAATTGGATTGGTGTTACCTTCAAGCGCGCAAACTTGATTTGAAGAATGTAATGCAATTTTAATTTAATATTCTGTAAATAGCGAATTACAAATTTGACGAATCAACGTCTTGCCGAATCAGAAAATCGATCAATTGATCTAACACGCGACATTGACGAGGCTCTGCGTAAACTAAAACAACAGAAGGTACACTCGTCAGTTAACGGCCCCACAGGCCAAGCTCAGCTGCTACTTCTGCCTGATGAGTCAGACACCTCGGCGCCGGCTAAGGCGAACTTCACAGTCGAGGCTAATGGAAGAGCGGTTTGTCTGGTCTTGCCGAAGCATGTGAGCACGAAGCCAGGAGCAAATTCCTACTTTTTGTCCTCGCCGACACGTGACGGCCAAAGGCATGGCAGCGACATGGTGACGATTGATCAAGAGGAGGCCATTTGTAAATATTCGATGCTTGTTTATTGTATATTTATTAGATAAAATTGGATGTTATTATCAAAGTTTCCTTCGTGATGATGATTGATTTTCAGATTTATTAAAACTTGCGTTTTAAATTAAAATGATGGTTCACATATGAAGAGTTTTTTAAAAAAATGTCATTAACCGTGAGTTTTACAAAATATGAAACTATAATTTTTTAGAACAGCCTAAAAATAAGCGAGATTCAGAAATCTGTTGAATTTTTGCGCAGTTCAGACGTTACATGCAGACTTGCTACGAGTTACGTTCGTGGGTTGGTGCTTTGCACTTTCAATTTCGCAGAGATCAGAATGAAACCTCATTTCCAAGTAGGCGAATTCGTCCATTTCCTCTGACCTCTTCAACATCATTCATACTTACCGCTGGAAATGAGGTACGATCTAATCAATTCCAGTGGTTAGTATGAACGATGTTGGAGCCTTCCTAGGAGTGGGACAAATCAGCGCCGGTCCACCGCCAAAACGAACTCGATTCGTGCTTAGAAATGGGGATCAATCGGATCTTTGCGAACATGATAGCGCAAAGCGACCATACATGAGTGTAAATCGTAGAAACTGTACAAGTGAACATTATGCTACCGAACAGGTAAATGGTACTAACATTATGCATATCAATGTATGCTATAGTTCACCGAGTAAATCCATACACTCTGGCCTTGATCGATATCAGTTATCACATTTCGCGGTAAGCATGACATCATTCAATTCAATATATTACAATTAAATACTGTTTGTTGCGAAGAGCTAATATATATGCAAGCATGTATTAGGTGTTGCGAACCTAGTAACAAATTAGTTCAGTTGTGACCAGAAGGATAAACCAAAGGCAGCATGAACGGAAAGTATAATCTCATGCACATTTGTTTCGTGCTTCCTGGCAACTCATCAGTAGGAACCGGTATTACGCCCTTTAACCACTATATATTTGGCCGAAAAATGTGGAATAATAGGACAGTACAATCTCCTAGACGAATGTGTAAACCTGCAATAGTGAAGCTAACATTATATGAAGTCTCGACAATGCGATTTCAACGCTAACTCGCACTATATAATATATATACCGAGTCTGTAACTGATACCAACATTATTGTACCGAAAAGGTACATGGTACTAACACTATGGTTTCCCAGTCGGTACATGATACCAACCTGATGGATATCAATTTATGTTATAGTTCAACGAAATTGAGATTTATAACTGTTTCTGAACACCTGTTACTTCAGTTAATCCATACACTCTGGCCTTGATCGATATCAGTTATCACATTTAGCGGAAAGAGCATGAGAGCATTCAATTCAATATATAACAGTTAAATAATGTTTGTTGCGGAGAGCTGATGTATATGCAAGTATGCATTAGTAGTTGCAAATCTAGTAACAAATTAGTTCATTTGTGACTAGAATAAACCAAAGACAGCATGAACTGAAGGTATAATCTCATTCAAATTCGTTTCGTGCTTACTCGCGACTCATCAGTAGGAGCCGGTTTTACGTCTGTTACCCGCTTTTTATATTGGCGAGGAATGTAGAAGATTGTACCGTCCTATTATAGCACATTCCTCATCCAAATATATAGTGGTTAAAGGGCATAATACCGGCTCCTACTGATGAGTCGCCAGAAAGCACAAAATGAATTTGCACATGAGATTTTACTTTCCGTGAATGCTGAATGCGGTTTATCCTTCTGGTCACAACTGAACTAATTTTTTACTAAGTGCGCAACACCTAATACGTATCAAATGAAGATAATTTTGATAATAAAGAAAAATTAGTCAGTATATTTACCTCTATCAGTCCTGTTCTCTGCCTGAAACCCATTCCATGAGTTCCTAATCTTTCCACTCTCTACATTTTGAAATTGCTTTTTTAATTTTCATTTTCTGAAAAGTTCCAATAGATTATCTTTCTTGCTATAATAGCGCCGATAAATCTGTAAAGGGGAACCAGGAAAGTAACTAAACACACTGAGTTAGAATTACCTGCTCTTGCCTTAAGACAAAGGAAGTTTCGAAAGATTTCGCGAAGCTCCTGCAAATGAATTGGTTACGAAGTCTTATAGAGGTTAATTGGAGACCTGGCGGACGTCGTTAAACAGAAGAATAGAAATGAACAGCTTAACTTTACCTCCGCTACTGGAAACATCTCTGAGCATCCGTAATTCCTACTATAGTATCATTTTCAAATAACTAAATATAAAAAATATCTGAAACGAAAACATTTATATGCTAGTGCTCAAAATGTCAGATCGCCTTATTTTCCAAATTTCCTATTGTTTTCAATTTGGCATTAATGCGCGACGGTATGTTTTTTGGAAGAAAAAATGTGCCACCGAATCTTGTAGCTCCCGCCTCACTTCCGGTGGTTAGTCTGAACGGTGTTGAAGCCTTCGGAGGCCGAATTAGCATCCAGCCACAATGAAGACGAACTCAATGCGTGCTTGGAGATGGGCATCAATCCGATCTTTGCAAAACTGATAGAGCTAAGTGCCAACCCATGATCGCAAATCGTGATATGCTTCTCTATGATGTCCGCACTATGCAATCCTGCAATAAATATCTGTAGTTAGCACTGTCATGTGTAAGTCTAAGCATAAATTAATGCCTAGACGAGTTCTTACTTGGATACTGTGTCAGTTGGTGTTGAGGTTATTGCTGCTGCTTTCAAATAATAAACACGAAGCCGGAAGAAGACACCCAGAAGAGTTGTGGATTTGACCGCATTTTTCTTGTGCGGGACAATTGATATCACTCGTTTGGTCCTTAAAATCTTGAATCCTGTAAATTTTCAGGTGCACCAATTATTGGCCTTGATTGGTGGGTTTCCACTTCTCCATTTATTTTGAAGCCCTTAATCAGCTGCGTATCTGAAAACGACGTTCAGAGTGGAAAATCATTCGAACCATTGTTACATGTGTACTGTGTATGTTTGATTGGAGGCCTGATGATGATTCCGGAAAGGAGGAATCGACGCGTCGCCAGTCAACGAGGATTGGATTTGACCTCATTTCCAGTGGTTAGTCTGAACGATTTTGAAGCCTTCTCAGGTCGATTTAGCACCCAGCCGCAACGAAGACGAACTCAATGCATAGTGCTAACTACACTTACTGCATTGTTAACCTGAATGTGCTTTGTTTTGCAAAACTATACGTACACACGCACACAGAAACAATAAATTTCCTACATACATACAAGGTAGACAAGAAATAAATTGAGGCCTCAATTAAGAAATGCCTATCATATGGGAATTATAATTAACCTGTTGATATGACTGTAATTCGGTAAAATTAGTGTTGTATAATTGTCTTAGACAAATAAATCAGATAAACCAATTATCCAGTAATCTTAGCATTCAATGTTAGAAAATAGCAAATCAAGTGTAAACATAATTAAATATAAAAGGCTAACAGAAAAAAATGAAATTGCACACCAATAAAAGTAAAACAAATAATATATAAGATTAAGATCTATGAATAAATTATTTTGAAGTGTGATTTATTATTTGTGAAATTGCAAAAGAATACCGCATTCAATCTGCCCATTGTCTATAGAGGATTTTATTATATATTAAGTTGATATTATATGAATGTCGTTACATACGTATTATTTTTTGACTACTTTAAAAGCCTTATTTTTTCTAATCTTATTTGATTATAGGGCTAAGAAAAAAAGGTAAATTGTGTCTAACACTTCGTCACTTCACATTATCATTCCTTACCATGTTCGATGTCTGACATTTATTCTCATCTAGCATTGATTTACTATTGTTCCATTTTTGTTATGTTTTAGACAATAAATAATACTTAACCATAACTTTATCAATAGAAGTTTTGATTTATTTTTTCCATAACACCCTTTCCATTTACAATGATTTAAAATAAATATTATCAGATGCAAGAGCCATTTCTTTCCTATTTTCTTCTCAAGTATCCACAATGAACATATATATATATATATATATATATATATATATATATATGCGTGTTCAATTTTAGATACTTATGGATAAAATGATAAAGAAGCGGTTATCGTATCTGAGAGAGTTTCTTTTTATCGTTCTTAAATAAAGTGAAAAAAAGAACTTTATTAAAACTCACATTCCAAAGCACATTCTTACTTTATTCATGCTTATTTATTTCTAATTTTTACGCATTCAAAATATTTCCGTTTTTGTTAGCTCTGCTATTCGCGTGATAAACTATTATTTTCTATGAAGCTCTGTAGACTGGTATTACTTATGATTTCATAACAAATTTCATGTCTGCCATTTACAAAATAGAAGCGATATTATATGTACACGTATACTTTGCTAAAATTTTATAAATATAGGCAAAAAAAGAAGCCATTATGGTTAACATTGATAGAAATAAATCTAAATATCAGAAAGTGGATAAAAATTTCACATCGAAATACTGTGTTATTTTTTATGTGGATATTAATGCTATGTTAAAATAAAATGCGCAGTTACTGAAGATAATAACCTGGAATTTTTAATGGAAGTGCCATCAATGGAAAATAAAGAAAACAACTGTTTAGATGATTGTTATTGAAATATAAGCCACAAAATAAATGTAAGTTGTTAAATGCAAAAATTTAAATGAAAAAGCAAAACAAAACCCTGAAATTAATTAAGTAATTGTAATCAATGTTCACTACTGGACACATTCATCAAACGGGGCACAAAACCAGTACCCTTATCCCATCCAAAATACAAAAAGCACAGTTACGAAATTTCTCAACGCTATACTAACTTCATTACGTCAGCCATCGTTTCATAATTGTATCAAGCTTATATTGTATACGACTGGCCTCGTATAATGCTAATCAAAAAATTTATTCCGCCAGAAAAAATTGGTGGACGCAACGTAAAGAGCCCACTCAAGCAGGCAAAAACAACTGACACCAACTAATCCTTCCATGGCAGATTAAACGACTAAACGCATAAATACAACCCTGAAGTAGTACAAATATTACAAAACGTACGCATTGAGACGACAAATTAACAAAAATAGATTATTAAAAAAGTATCTGTTGAAAAACATATAAGAATAATGGCGCATAAAAGTTGTATCAATGTATCTATAAACAGAAAAAAATTTAGAATTGCTTGCCTAACTTCAACATACACAACTTTGAAAAATGTAAAGTGTAATTTTACTTCATAATACGTTTCTCGATTCAGTTGAAAATCGATGTTTTCGCCACGCGAAATTAAACTTTTTGAGCGAAGAAACCTAATTTGATTAACTAAACTTTAAATCAACATGTAAAATTAATATGGTCTGTTCACTTCTACTTTGTGATGTATCTGACTGAGGTCAAATGTTTTCATTTTACCTATTCTGAAGGTAAGTCTGTAACAAGTGGCAATATTTCTGAGGCGTTGCCCACGGGCAGATCAACTATTGCCGGGGCAGGAAGCAGAGATCAAAGCATAGCTGGATTGTCCATGGATCGAGATGATGTTCTCCATGATCACCAATTGTTAAACGTAGTGGAACAGGCCAGA
This sequence comes from Eudiplozoon nipponicum, assembly GCA_029291075.1. Taxonomy (NCBI): domain Eukaryota; kingdom Metazoa; phylum Platyhelminthes; class Monogenea; order Mazocraeidea; family Diplozoidae; genus Eudiplozoon; species Eudiplozoon nipponicum. The sequence goes on from JAQBSW010000571.1 coordinate 183,948, forward strand.
GCTCATTGTCACCAACTCAAGGAACAACTGGAGGCGGAAGCTGACGACATAAAACTTAGGCAGGGAGGATTGCAGAAGGAGTGGGGCCAAGTGTACCTGAAAATCAAAGCGCGCAAGGAGGTAATGGGTTTTTTCTATATTACATCGACGTGATATCAATTAATGAATTCCAATATTTTTACAAAAATGCGACGTTGTGTACGAGTTCAGAACTCCGACAAAATTAAATCAATAATTTAGTTGGAGTGTAAATTAAGGCCTGATTTCTAATACAACCCATCCGTGTAGAAATATTATTTAAATGATTTCTGGAACGTTTTTTGTTTTAAATAATGTTAACCACTTTTGCTGATTTTTCGTGCTAGGCTCACGTTATCTGAATTTCTGTTCTAGCAGCGGTGCATCTTAGGGTCACCGTTTTTTTTTATTTTACTTATCTCAAATACTGATTTAACAATCTAAATTTACCTACTTTAAGCTACATCAAAATTAGGGATGCCAAAGATCAGCTTCTAAATTTCCTCAAAGCCTTCACAATCTAAAATCACTCCTGTATGTACGGTAGCATATATATTGAACGTATTAAAAATCAATTGATCAACAGAATACAACATTTACCGCATAATTTGATTAAGACGGCTTGACGCCGTCAGGAAAATCAGCTAACTACGAGGCGGCTAACGAGGAACCCAGCCAATTTGACGAATTCCTCTATTCTACACAAGACCAAGTCGAAATATCATTATATATATATATATTTATATATATATATATATATATATATATATATATATATACAAACTCTTTAAATATAACAAAAGCACCCATCCTAAACATTCAAGTTTCACCAACAGGATATTTTAAAGGTCTGGCCATGAAACACACAACCCAAAGACAAATCATCGACATCCAGGCAAGCCAAAGAGCCCGGTGTCGAAATACTTTCAATCGGATTGGTAAAAAATCTGTGGGAACATCGTTAAAAGTAACAGAAATTAGATGAACATTTGGTGCGCGGACGGTGACAACAACCGCAAGATTGTACGGCAAACCAAAAACGAATATAGACTTGACAGCCGTAGGAGCTCCTGTGGTGCGGCCGATTATATCAATGGGCAACGCAACGCAACGTAACCAAGCCACGCTTCGCTTCAAACTACTCAAATTGTAACAAAATATGATAAACACAAACACTTTCCATGACTCTCTATAGCTAACAGATGACCAGACGAGAGCAAGATTACATAGGAAAAAATTGTCTCGCTTGATGTCTCATCTTTATTTTCGATCACTTAATTGGAAATCACGACGACGATCTTCTGAGACAAGATTCGAAATGAGATTACGATTTTACTGTAGACACCAATGATCTCAAAGATCACATAACAGAATGTTTAAAATATGTGCAATTTATGGCAAGATAGCAACCTTGATTAAATATAAGTGATCGAAATTTTCTAGTGATATGAGCGATCAACACTGAAATGTTGCCAAGGGGACTGAATGAACCTGAAAGTCAAGGCGATTCAAAAGACTATCGTAAATGCACTTGCTAACAGAGCAAAAATATTTATTAAAATCAAGGTTGCCATCTTGATATAAGCACCTGACACATTAAATACTTACATATGTCAGTATAAACTAAGAATTGTATAGTGTGAAAAATGCAATTTATTCAGTATACCGGTTTCGACTAACCAAGTTGCATAAGTTAGTATATAAATTAAAGTTGTGTGAAGTGTTTTTTGCGAAAATGTGGCTCAGTGGTTAGAGCACCAGATTACAAATCAGACGTGCCTAGACTTGAGTCCTGTCTGCGGCAAATCCTGGCCAGTATGTGAGCAGTTCCCAATAAGGGCGAGATCTGTCTACTGGATGAATTGCCTTTTATACACTATGAAATTCGTAAATTTTACTGACAAAATGTAAGTCATTATTGGGTCAGGTGCTTATTTCAAGACCGCAACCTTGAATATAATAATTGTTATCACCGCCAGAGCAACCAATGGTCATTTAAATTCTAAACAGCTGGCGTTATTTCGAAAGAAACTTTCGTTTGATGCAATTTTGACAAATCGATTACGTCAAACTTTTGTTTACAGTAATCACATCAACAAGGTAGTGGCGTAGTGAAGAAACTCGATTTTGCTCTTAAATATGATGTCGTTAAATCTTTAAACTTTCTCAAGGTAGACTGTTTCAATTCACAGGTTTGTTCGAATAATGCTTCTCCTTTACACTTTAGGCCTTGCAAGGTGGTGTACAGGTGCATTCATTCAGCCGCAGTGCCTACGATCTCATCGATTGGGCAGTCGAGAAACAAACTCCATCTCATGTGGTGAAAGCACTGCTGTACACTCTCGAAGAGTTTGGTTATAGTGGCATGCAAGACAACGCTTCTGAATCGCGTCTTTTCGGCAAGGATATGCAGTCAGGTTCTGGGGCAACAACAACTGTCAGCAATGCTGCCAAAGACCATGTGAAGCGAAAGGCCCCAGCTCCGCCGTTGAACCCAGAGGAGATATTGTCTGGTCTGTTGGAGACCAACGACAATGTCGGTGGAGAAAGAAACCTGAGCGCAGGTGGTGGGCCAATTGGCAGACCAGGAAGTGGAAAGTCACGATTAGCTGCAAGTGAGCTGCTGGAAGCCGAGAAACGAAACCTTGAGGCAGTGAAGCTTGAGCAGGAGGCCATGCAGAGTCAACGTGAAAAGCTCACAAAGTAAACGAAGAAACAAATAATATTTATTTTTGCTTTGAAATACTAATGAGTCGCCAGTAGGTACGCAATGAATGTGCACAAGATTATACTTTTCGTTCATGCTGCTTTTGGTTTAAGCTTCTGCGAACAACTGAACTAATTGGTTACTAGGTTTGCAATACCTAATACATACTTGCAAATATATTGGTTCTCCGCGACAAACAGTATCTAGCTGTTGTATATTTCATTGAATGATTTGATGCGTACCGCGAAATGAGATTACTGATATCGATCAAGGCCAGAGTGTATGGATTTAGTGGAGTAACAGGTGTTCAGAAATTTTTGTAATTCTCGATTTTGATGAAATATAGCATACATTGATATCCATTATGCTAGTACCATGTACCTTTTCGGTACTACAATGTTGGTATTGATTACTGACACAATAGCCATAGTGTTGGTATCCTTTACCAACTCGGTATATATATTATATGGAGTGAGTTTGGGTTGAAGTCTCATTGTCTAGACCTCATATATGATGTTAGCTTCACTTCTGCAGGTTTACACATTCGTCTAGGAGATTGTACTGTCCTATTTTCCCACATTCCTCACCCAAATATATAGCGGATAAAGGGCGCAATACCGCCTCCTACTGATGCTTCGCCATTAAGCAAGAAACGAATGTGCATGAGAGCATACTTTTCGTTCATGCTGTCTTCGGTTTATGCTGCTTGTCATATTACATAATTGACTGATTAATTTAGAATTTTTATCAATCTTGTTTTTGTTGTATTTGTTTACCAATACTAATTTTTTAGAATCACACTATTATAATGTAAATGTGATTATACAAAATAAATAAAACAAATATTTTCACAAAGTATCCCTAAGTGACTAATGTTCGAAAAGCAATGGAGATTAAATACTGCCTCTACGATCGTTTATAACCGGTGCTCTAATGAAATGTATCGCACCCACGCCTGGCAGACTTACAAATATTAAATTGATAATTAATATCGAAAAGCCTAGGCGTTTTTTGTGCAGGTGATGAAACGAATGATTTAAATCGATTGAACTGGCTTGGCTTAAACGCAAATACCATTCTTCTGGTCAGTAGCAAAACATAACAGAACTACTTGGTAGTCACTCATGCTAACGCGTGTCGAACCTCCATGATAATTATCAGATCGGGAAGACAAATTATCGGAAGGAAAACAAATCTTTTGGCATATATTATGTACCGGTTTTCTGTTTAAATTAGTCAACCGCAAAGCACGTACCAACACACACACACACACACACACACACACACATTTACAAACACACCTGTATGCATATTTAAGTACAGCATATTTCTCAAATCAAAATCAGTTTATGTAAAAATTGTTCTTTTTATTTAGTTGCAGAAGGTATTTCGCGAATGATAACTTATGTGTGTAGTTACATTCAATGTGATTTATTTTTACTTTTTTAAATTAATTATTCACGTGGTACTGTGCACCGTCGAAGCTATTTACATAAAGTGTCCCCTATTCCAAGTTAAATCAGCAGTTATAATTTTTACATGAATAACGTTTAAACTAATAAAAATTGCGCGTTGCATATGCGTGTTCCAGTGTTTGTATGTGCCTCTCTAGATGGAATATTTTTTGCTCTTGCATTTTGGTTCAATAAAACAAACAATTAATCGAGCCTTAGTCCCTACTTTTAAAAATCACCAGGTTCGTCAGTGAAAAGTAGACCTGGTCTGAAGACTCACCTTAGTAATCAAAATATTACTCTGCTTTAATTTGTAAATTAAATCTTAATTTAAACGGTCGTTGATTACGCATGTGATAATAACATTTAAAAAATCAAGCTTGCTAACTTTCTATGCACACCAATCCAATATTCTTTAATTAATCGCACAGCATGCCAAAATTGCGTGTATTCCCATGTACTGACGCGATTCGACCTTCTGTGGTCATCATAACAGCACGATGGAAACCTGTCCATCAAGGATCAAAAGTAAAATTACTATGCACACCGGAGTACCGGTTGTAGAAGTCGCAACCTTGACATCAATATAATTAAGCAATAACTGATTTCGTGGGTGGTGGTAACGATTCTTTAAATCAAGTTTTCAAGCCTGAGGTAAACACCAATCCCATTTTGAATTTAACCAGTCGTCGAACAAAATAGCAAAACTACCGCGTGTGACTGGCGGTAGTTTTGCTATGTTGTTCGACGACTGGTTAAATTCAAAATGGAATTGGTGTTTACCTCACGCTTGCAAACTTGATTTAAAGAAGTGTCTTCAATATCTCCGAATCGCGGTGCATCTTGAGCCCAGTTAGTCAGTTTAGCATCATGCTCTGATTTCGACCACGGCAGATCGGAACGCGTCATCACGTGTGACGTGATTAAATTCCGTCTAAATAAAACACCATTTTTTGTAAGACTGCACAATGCTTAAACAGACTGAAAAGAATTGTTGTCAAGTGATTGAACACCAATCAACTAGACCCGGTCTGCTAAATTGATTGAAACTCCTGTATTTTCGTTCTGCTTCGAGGGTCATTTAAATGTGTTTTCTCGTTGGCATATTGCAAGTTAAAAATACCAGAGTTCATGCCGACTCGTTTTTTTTGCCACCATTCTGTGCAGTGAGTGCAATCGTCTGTGCAAAGTCTATCCACAGGCAGGCGCATACGTACTTGAACGCCATGCCGAGGTGGAATCGGCGTGGCGAGCGTTAGATTTTGAGCTGGCCAGGATCGGGCAATGCTTGGAGGGTCTAGATGCCGCGGCGAGTTGGACCAGACGATGTAACAGCCTTCTGGACTGGTTGGCGCAAATTGACCTGCAGCTTTCAACTGCAACAGCAGGACAAACCG
>JAQBSW010000572.1:0-189515 GCA_029291075.1 Eudiplozoon nipponicum
GCAGCCGGATTTATGTAAGCAGAAGAAGCACGTACAAGCATTGAGCTTGAACTGGATGTGACGCACGCAATTTGATTGGTTTCTATTTTTCACACTCGCTTTGTTCACGTATTTCTATCTTGTTTTGCTTTCCAATTTATATATAAAGATATGTTCATGAGTAGATATTTGAGAAGACCATGCGAAAGAAAATTTTCTTATATCTGACAAAATTTCTTTTTGTTTTTGCACATAAAAAGGGTACAATGAATTTTATTAAAGCTCGCATTTCAAAAAAAAATTATACTGTTAATTAATCGTTGTTTGTGCAGGTGATGGTATTAATTATTCAAATGAAATCTTTTGAACTTGAGATAAACACCAGCTCCATTCAGTTTAACCATAGCTAATCGAAGCAACTCCGTAGGTGCGACTTACACTGTTTAACGATTTTGTACGACTGATTAAAATAAATTGGACTGGTGCTCATCTCAAGCCAGTCAACTAGATATAAACAAATGTTTCCACCATTCGTGATATGCATAATTAATTTAACTGCACAATTTATATACGCGTGGCACAATCTGTAAAAATGTTAAGCTCGTGACTATATATATTCTGCAGCAGACGTTTCGAATCAAGTAAACTATATGCGAGGGTATTAAAGGTGAGAGCCGCCTGTCTTATCTTCCATAAACTATATACACATGGCGATTTGATCGTCGTTAGTGAGCTTGCCATTGTGCTATGACTGTAATTTGGATACGGAATAAGTTTTTTCACGAGATCGCAAATTTGATTTAAGCAATATTTAGCACCACTCACGCAATCGCTAATTGATTAAATTTAACACGTGCATGATTGTTTTGGAGGCGACGTTATTTTTATATTTCAGTATTTTTCAAATATTCCTTTTAAAGATTGCAGAAGTGTTAGGTCTTATGTCTATATTCGAAGTCAATTTTATCACACACAAAAAAAGAAGTGAGCTTATTTGTGAACTTTGTGTATATAACTTGACGTGGTGCGTTAATATGTTTGCTCTGGAAACTTCTATTTAATAACAATGAGTCGTAGTGATTGTGAAAAATATTATTATATTTTAAGAAGAATATCACTTATAAAGGTTATATGCATCACATTACCTTTGAATGAGGTGAATTTATTTAAGAATAAATAAGCAACTTAAAGCTCAGCTTCACTCTAAAGTAACAGAAATTACGGAATAGTTCGTATAAATAAGTACCTCTGTCATATGAGTGAAATTTCAATAACATTTTGCATCGTGATAATAAGAATTTTGATTAAATTGAGATTGTTGATTTTTGTAAAAATTTTTTTGAACGAGCATAGCTCATGATAAGACATAGTTTTTATCAGATTATGTGGAAAACCGGATAACGTTGTCGAAGTTGTATCTGTTCAGCTGCTCACTAACGAGGATTTATCTTGTGACGCATTAAAATTTTGTTAAAATCTGAATGATTTACACAAGAACAAGTGATACCGGTGACGGATTTGCAGTAGCGTATTGTAACAACCTTACAAGTCTTTTGATGAGCTGTACCAAATAATGCATTTATGTTTTTATTAATAATTTATAACTTAAAACAATGAAGAAAATGTAACTAGGATATATATATATATATATATGCGTTTGTCAAATTTTAAATGTGAATTGATTTTAAATCCTAAAATGAGTATTAGTTATTATAAAACTGGAGACAATTTATTTACAATAGGACCAGAAAGATTTGCGAAAATCAGTATAAATATGGAGGGGGTTAATCTCCTGTACACATAGGCTTTGTACATGCCTGCATATGAGCGGTATGAGCCGGTACTACGCCTTATATCTACTATATATTTGATAAATAAATGTAGGAAAGGTAGACAATACAATCTCCTATATATATATATTTTAGGTATTGATATTTCAGATGAAAGCATGCTAGCAATATTTGATCGATTGAATTAATTATTTCCGTTTGCCAATTTCAAGGTACAATGAAATAAACTTAATTCATGCACGCATATTTGATTACTGTTGTACTTAACTTTCAAAACAATTCTTTAAGCTGAATGCTGCCTAAATGAAACCAATCATAGTGAATAAACGACTCATTTAGCAATTACTTTTATTCAAAATTTATAGAGAAATATTCCTTACCTTAAATTATTTAAAAATAACTTATAAGCCAAAATGTTTCATTGGCATTTGTTTCCCACTTGTGCAGGTTATTAACGTTAATGTAATATGGTTCATTATGTTACCTGGACAATGAATATTGTTTGGAACCATATGTAAATTTCACTTATTAAATATTTAGAATAGGTAAATTTTATCGCTAAAAGCAACAACAGTGACAAAACTAAAAACGACGGTAATAATTGTAGCATGAGCCCTATATGCTATTATGGTTTAAATGACTGTATAAATACAAACTTTTGCATATGGACTGCCGTATTTAATTAATAACAGTTCGGTAATGAATCCTAGTCTATTGCCCTCGTTCTATCAACAATATGTCATTGTTCCATTTGGGCATTTGCAATCAGTGAAAAGTGTTTATAAACGCACTCCAAACATATAAATAAGTGCACTTGCCTTATCATTAGCTGACCATCCTTAATTATGTTGCTAATTAATGGAGAAGCGACAAACGCACACACAATAACGCAACTGATGTAAGCTGACAGTGTGTTCCTCTAGGTTATACAGTCAAAAGACACTTTTCGCACGAACAATAAAGCGAGAATGAGGCCGAATACGACGTGTAGAATTTTATTTGTGGTCGGAAGAAAAATGAGAGAATTCTGGGAGGATTCAACGTGGCAATATGGCCATTATGGAGCCTTTTCTGACTGCATTATTTTAAGTACAAATTATGAAGAAAGGCCGAGATGATGTAGCTCTGACTAGGCCAGAGGGTCAAAACCATTTAAAGCTCCATGTGTCCGTCCATATCGGTAACTGTTTAGCAATATACCAGGTGAACATCAATGATTGTTCTATTATTTGAATTGTAAAATGAATAATTTATGGAAGCATATTATTATAATAAAGCTAGTCTATAAGAAACAGGTAACAAAAAGGTCAATTTAATTTCGTCGGAGCTTAAATGGGCTGTAATATCTGGTAAATTATATTCTCAGTTTTTTGGAATGCAAGGCGATAAAGTTAGATTACACTCATAACAAAGACAACAAAATACATGATGCGTAAAATTTACATTCTGAGACAGGCGCAAACCCGTGCACACACAAACACATAAAAAGAATCCACTACGTTGCATTCAAATTATGTGCAGCAGGTTGGCTCATTGGTTAGAGCAACAGATTCCAAAGCAGACGTGCCCAGGTCCGAGTCCTGATTGCGGCAAATTCTGTACGGTACGTGATGAATTCCCAACAATTTACGAAACGAGTCTGCTGAATTAATTGCCTTTTATACATTATATAATGCTTAGAGTTTACCGACAAATGTATGTATATAATATGACAGGTGTTTATATTCAAGGTCGCAACCTTGATTTAATTAATCTTTATCACCGCCCGCGTAACCAATATTCATTTAAACAAATATAAAAATTTATTTTGTTTATTTAGCTAAAGATTAAACATGTTGCATGAAACAGTCTCCGTTGTGTGCAATTATTTTTCGTTTATTGCTTTGAAGTATACCCGGAAATCCACCTGATATGGAAGGTGAATTTTATAAACAATGAGTTAAGCTATTTCGGAAACGTTTTCCTCTTTACCAGCTGTGTGTAGACTAAATTCCTCATGAATTTGCTTCGATAGCGAAACATCCAACTCCATTTCAGGCAGATTTCCGGGTTTTCTTCGAAGAAAAAACGAAAAAGAATTTCGCACAGCGGAAGCCGCCGTATGCAAAATCTGTACTCCCCCTGGTTAATAAATAAAAGATGTTCGTACATTATTTGAATATGACAAGATGAATTAATTGCGTTTGTATGCACACACTCGTTTATGCGCCTCTCATAATGTGCATTATCTTCATCGTGTCTTTTTGTTTTTCGTATCCATTTAATCTAACTTTATCTTCTTGCTTTCCAAAATATTGGCTACATAAATCACCAAATATTTTAAAAGAGTGAATCGCCTTTTTTATCTTTTATTCCTATAATCTTTATAATAAAGTTAGGCTCCATACATTTTGTCTTACTTGATTCAAATAACAAATGCATAAAATTGGCTGCAATAAAACTATTTACACTGTTGCCTTTCTAGTCATTGAGAAGATTATGTAAAATTTAGTTTATTGTAGAACCGTTCTTACTAAATTTAAAAATGAATTTTTGAAATGTTGATATAATATTAAAGTGTCTGTTTAGTTATCTTTCACTTGCCTTAATAAAGGATCGATTCAATTGCATAACTTGATATGTGTATTGCCATTAATAACTGAACAATATAATGTCTTTCAGCAAAAGGTGGGCTGTAATGTTTATGTGCATTCAAATGATTGATAACATTTCTTCTACCATAAGGAATGACAATTTTCCAATGCCGCGTTTTGCGTACGCGGGTTTTAGCTTTGCACTAACAGTTTCACAAAGATACGATTGATCACAATTTACATTTCCTTTTTGTCTTCGATCGGGCTGGGTTTGTATTCGTCCCATTCTTCCGAAGACTTCAACGTTGTTCTTACTAACCAATAAAAATTCGGTTCTATCACATCTTTGTTTACTGGCGATGTTTCGGTGCGTAATTTCCAGCACCATCCTCAGGCAACTATGCATAGCACAATACTCACAATAAACAGTAAACAAAGATTACGTAACAACGCATTTTCATTGGCTAGTATGAAAGATATTGAAGCCTCCGGAAGAAAGGGACGAATACAAACCCAGCCCGATCGATAACAAAAAGGAAATGGAAATTGTGATCAATTGGATCTTCGTGAAACTGTTAGTGCAAAGCTAAAACCCGCGTACGCATAACGCGGCATTAGAAAAAAAGGAACGACAATTATAAATTATGCACAAGTTGTAAGTGCATACCTTCCTATTCTTGCATACACCACGAGTTAGGTTAGTTATTATGTAAAAAGTTGACTAAACAATTTCGGAAAACGCTGTATTACCATTTTTGGTAAGCAGAACGGGCGCTGTGGGATGAACCAAACGCTTGGTTAAGGTGCTTAACACGACGCTCATGAGATACCACAAAAGGTGTTGGTTGATATAGACGCTGCATTACCTGTTTGATGTTATTTCTAATATGAAAATATACTCATGCCACAACGCAATTTATCTTATAAAGATAATACTGTTAATAAGAGTTTCTGTTTAGGACGAATCTATTTCCTATTTAATGTAATTTCCAGACATTCATTTTCGCGAAAACTCCTCAGCTGACTGAATTTTACATATTCAATAAAACTTTTCACATTATTGAATTTCAATTAGCCGCATCATGTGTGCGACGGTTAAAACTGTAAAATCTTTTCCAAGTGTATGTCATAAGTTATTTTGGAGTATTCAAATGAAGTTTGTGAACTTTATATAAACACTAATTTCACTGCATATACATTAGTCTCCATAAACTAAGTATTGTGCGGCAAGTTGGTATGGTGGATTGAGTTATATGCTCCAAGGAAGACGTGGCCAGGTGCGATCGATGGCCGGCGAAAATTTTTGGATAGTACTTGAAGAGTTTTTAATAAGGAGATAATCGGTCTATTGGATGAATTGCTTTTGCTACATTACATAATGCATAGTTTATGCTGACAAATGTATATAAAATGAGTTTTGTGTTCATATCTAGCTTGAAAACATAATTTTTAAGATTTTTTCCACCACCGCGGAATCAAAGCTCGTTTAATAATGCTGCATCGTTTCAGTTAAATTTGTCAACTTCAGATAAACTTGAATTCCAATTTTGTATAAACAGACGCACAACAGCGCATCTCCCTTCCGTCGCGCGTACTGACGCGTTTCAAACTAACACGATCGTGATCAGAAAACGATTGCAACCTGACTAATGAGGATCAAACACAAAATCTTCGAAAATGGGGAAAATCAGACATTAATCTATTATCCCCGTAGTCTCACCCAAATTGTGCCTTACCTGAAATATTACTTTCAAAAAATGTATGCATTTGTGTTTATAACGTTTGTGCAACTTTCGCTATTTCTATATAAGGCGTATAGTAAACTACTCATAGATTGCATTAAATTACAGGTCATGAGTGTGGCATATTTGATTTGTAAAAATTTATATATGCACTGAGGTTTGATTCTCGTTATTCAGATGATAAACATGGAAGATTAAAATACACTAATAAATGGTAATATAATTAAACAATCAATGATTACATGGGTGTAATTATTATTGGTTGTTCGCAATTTTTATTTTAATCTTCTTTGTCACTAACGCTGTAAATAATACTTGTTTTATTATACATGAATCTATCATCCCCGGTAGTCTCACACAAATTGTACCTTACCTGAAATATTGCTTTCACAATATGTATGCATTTGTGTTTATAACATTTGTGCAACTTTCGCTATTTCTATATAAGGCATATAGTAAAATACTCATGGATTGCATAAAATTACAGATGATGAGGGTGGTATATTTTACTTGTAAAAACTTATATATGCACTGAGGTGTGATTTTTGTCATTCAGATGATAAACATGGAAAATTAAAACACACTAATAAATGGTAATATAATTAAACAACCAATGATTACACGGGTGTAATTATTATTGGTTGTTCGCAATTTTTATTTTAATCTTTTTTGTCACTAACATTGGAATTAATACTTGTCTTATAATGTATGGCTATTGTGCATTTCAAGTCGACCAACTGATTGCAGTTAAACGTATCTTCCTTAACGCATTAAATTCATTGCTTGGTCATACAGTCCGTTCAATTGAAATCGATAAAACTCGAAGCTGACAAACTTCACCAGCCAAATCGCAGTATAAATATCGTCCGAGATTTGCAATACTGCGAATAAATATCATAACCTTAATGCATTTACCTTTTGGTTTATCTCGATCCACTGCGTGCTGACAGGAGATTTTACATTAAAACCCAAGTATGTTTGGTAATGCAAAAGACAATAAAAATACCAAATGAAGATTTTCTCAACAAAACGAAAATTTAGGAATGCAGCGAATCAAGTAAACCTTACCAGATTTGATAAATGGAAGCTCCGTTTCTGAAAATCTTTACATTGCTTAGATGAGTTTTAAATACAGTGGCTTAATTTGTTATGTATTGACAGTAATAGAAAGTTCAACAGAGGTACAGTGTATTACAAATAGATTAAGTACAAATTACGAGCGAGATTGAATTCCGAGTCAGACGCGTCCAGGGTGTATTGTCTATCCTATATTACGCATTGCTTGCTTTTGAAATATATATATATATATATATATATATATATATATATATGTTTGGACTGGTGGTTATATCAAGACTGCAAAACTGATTCAAACGAAGTTGGATCTGAAAAAAATAATAGTTGTACACCAATTTATTATAACAGTTAGAGATCCATAATTGTGGTCAGCAAGTAATTGTTGTTTTTTAAAAACATAATTAGAAATGAACGGAATTCTCATTTTACGTTTTCATAAATAAATGTATTTTTATAAATTTAATGAAGAAATTTAAACTGATTTTCATAATGTCTATATGTCAATAGATATATGTTTTTTAAGCCAAGTTTGCGAGCTTCAAGTTAACATCAATCTCATTGTATTCAAATATTCGTCGAACAACATAACAAAACTACCGTCAGTCACACGTACAAACACGTGTCGACCTTCCATGATCTTCATCAGAGTACGGTGGTAAGCGGACTAGCGAGGATAAAACCGAAATTCTTATATGTATGGAAAGCAAGATTAGATAAGCGACTCTCACCTCTAGTAGTCTTGCATACATTGTACTTGACTGGAAATATCGGCTTCACAGTTTCTATGCAGTAACGAACATTAGCTGTTTTTAGCTTTCGCCACCCACATATATATAGACAATACAATTAAACAATAAATGATTGTGCGGGTAGTGGCAACAATTCTTTATATCAAGTTTGCGAGCTTAAAGTAAACACCAATCCCATTTTATTTAAACAGTCATTGAACAACATAGCCAAAACTACCGCCAGTCGCATTTATAAGTAACAAAATTGTACAAACAAGGGTTGCGTGGGTAGTGATAACAATTCTTTAAATCAAGTTTGCATATATATGTGCATTGCGGTTTCATTCTCGCTAGTGAGTTTGCTGTCACTCTCTGACGATGATCGGATTGGTGTCAATTTCAAGCTCAAAAACTTGATTTAAATAATTGTTACGACCACCTGGGCAATCATTGATTGCTTAATAGTTATATATTGTTTGCGGCGGAGAGCTAATAAATACGCATTCGTGTTTTTTAAGTATTGCGCACCTAGTAACAAAATAGTTCATTCCGGACTAGAAGGATAAAACAAAACAAACAGGAACGAAATATATAAATTCATGTGGATATTTGTTTCGCGTTTACTGGAAACTCATCAGTAGTAGAAAGTATTGCACCTTTTACCCACTATATTTTTGGGCAAGGAATGTGAGATAATTGGACGGTAAAATCTGCTAAACGAATTTCTATACCTGCGGTATTGAAGTTAACATCATATAAAGTCTTTGAACATGAGACTTCATAGAAAATTCACACAATATATTATATACCGAGCCCGTGAATGATACCAACACTACGGATGCGTAGTTTGTATCAGATACCAAAACAATGGTTGCGGAATCGGTTTACGGTATCATGACACTGGATTGCAAGATCTGATAAATTTAAAGAAAATAGAGAATTACATCTACTTTTGAGCACCTGTTGGTCTATAAAATACATACACACTGATCTGGATCACTATTAGGTACGCATTAGCTAATACATAGTTGCATATTTATTCGTACTTTGCAACTAGTAATATATAACAATTATATATTTATTTGTATAATTTCATGATTATGGAGAAATGTGATAACTGATGTTGATCAGGACCAGAGTGTAGCATTTACTGGAGTTATTGGTGTTCAAAAGAAGTTGTAATTAATTACCACGTATAATTTCATTGATTTGAAAGCGTTCTGTTGTTACACTTTATATATATATATATATATATATATATATATATATATATATATATATATATATATATATAGTAAGTTGGGTTTGAAGTTGTATTTGCGAAGAATTTATTTAAAGGTTACTCCATTTCTGCTCGTATAGGAGATTGTACTGCCCATTTGTCCCATATTCCTTGACCAAATATATGCTTGATTAATGGGTATAGTACCGGCTCCTACTGATTAATCGCCAGAAATCTCGATGCGCATGTGTAAATGAGATTACACCTTTCGTTTACGCTGAATACGATCTAACATACTTGTCTTATTTAAGCTAATTTTTTTACTAGGTACCCTATACCTTATACAAAATAATTCAATATTTAGCATCGTGGCGTCCAATCAGATTCATTGCTCGTTATGATTTCTAGTGTGCATGTGTCTTCATATACATTTTAAATCCATATTGCTAATAGAATACAAGATAATTACAATTTCTGTGATTATCCACATTTTTTTAAGAGTTCATGGCAAAAATAACTGTAAAGTCGCAGTATAATTAAACGTATTTGCTTATGCGTAATTTATACTCAGATTAAAACACGTGTTCAACCATATGAGCTTGTTAGCATTTGCCTATAATCGTTTAGCTATCTACCTAAGTAGTTTATTGGAAAACTTATTTATACGAATTTATTTACAATTTCTATTTTAAGTTAAAATTATTTTGTATTCAGTTGCTTTCCTTATAAATTATTTTATTTATCCTATTTAGCTAGCTTCTAAATATTTCAAATCTGTTACATTTAAAAATATTATCTTCTTTTTATATCTGCAGGTTGGACACACATAAATGTTGGTGTCACTTCCTCTGTTTGTCAATCGAACATGCTGGTACAAGAGCAAACATAATGAAACAGCCCTAATGAACAGAAATTTCCATTAATTACTGACACAAATTTGCAGTATTTAAAATTGTTTGCATTATACTGTTTGATAGTGTACACGATATCTAATCGATTTCACTGAAAAAGATTTGCGAGCTCACGAAATTTTATTTACTGAGGATAATGGTAACGAACTAACTCGTGTAAAGGCATTATACTATTATAAACATGTAATTATCTGCTACTGGTAAATCTTTAAGATGTCTAAAACTGGACTCCAAACCATCTGCTAGGAGACTTAGTCTTGCCTCGACGAATCCGCATTGGTAGTGTCTAATTCGGCGAGCATGAATCGAATTCGCGTTTAATTTATTTTAAAGCATGCGCTGCGCAGATATCTCTGCGTAGGCGATAAGTGACAATGCTACAAATCAAATGGTCATTTTGTTCTTTAAAATTCATAGCTCTTACTGTTATGTTAATCACACACACACACAAACACATATATATATATATATATATATATATATATATATATATATATATATATATATATATATAAAGGACATAGAAAATTGATTGCGTCCCTTACTTCTTGTTTTTTTCAGGTGAACACATTAATTTGGCAAGTGTAAAATTATGTTATAATAGTTTTATTCCATATCACCTCATGAATTTGACTGGTGTCTTTTGTGTAATCGCATATCATTGTTGAATTACATATGCGTTAATCTGAATATCAAACAAATGTTTATACTCCTGATGCAAAATCTTGAAAGATTATATTTGCTCGAACTATGAACTGCATGCAAATCAAGGATTTGTTGATTCAGGACATATTGGCATCTTATATGATAAAATCATTCCTAGTTCGTTATTTATTGCACTAGGGCATGGTTACTGCAGAGAGCATCTAGTTGGTTGAGAATTTTGTTTGCAATAGATTCCCACGCTGATCAGGCTGAGGCATAGACCGTTCAGAATTGAAATCTGAAAAACAATTGAAAAATGAAAGCAGTAAGTCAACGGCTCCCTTCGTTGAACGGCGGCCAAATAAAATAACGCCATTATAATGGAGTGCCGAACAAGTGCGAATCCAGTCAAGAAGATAAATTTTAATCGAATTCTTTTGGAATATTCCGTTGATGTCAGCATTATATATAAATAAATAAATATATATATATATATATATATATATATATATATATACTTGTGTGTGGCGTGTGTGTAAAATTGGTTATTTTTAAATTTGGCCTACAACGTTCATTAATTGTTACAGAATCCTGACGAGATCTTTAAATAGTTTACACCCTCAATCAATACACCATCATTTAGCTAGAACTGGGAAGACCATTTTGATTTAAGATCAAGCCTTCTTCTTCATTTACTAGAATCACATTTTGTATAATAGCGAAGAAACCAAGTAGAGGAATTAGCCATAAATCAATGATTGAAATAAATCAAGATACTTATGGAATTCTGCGTTATTATGTATAAAAGTTAAAGGCTCGAAATCAAATTATAACGTACCTGTTGTATTTAATTAATACAACGTTTGTAAAATATAACCTTGAATGGACTATTAGTATTGTATAACATTTACTACGTCTCTGATATTTTTTATGAATTCCCAGTAATGACGGAACCAGCCTAGTTAATTAACTCAGTTTTGCATTACATTCCCATGTGGAATAGAGTCTGTCTTATAAAAAAAATATGGTTTGGCTAATTAAGCTTTTAGATCAAAAGCAATAGTGAAAAAGTTCCCACCTGAAAGAATGTTTGTCGAAAACATATGTTAACTACTGTTTGTTGCGAAGACCTAATATATATGCAAGTATGTATTAGGTGTTGCGAACCTAGTAACAAATTAGTTCAGTTGTGACCAGAAGGATAAACCAAAGGCAGCATGAACAGAAAGTATAATCTCATGCACATTCGTTTCGTGCTTACTGGCGACTCATCAGTAGGAGCCGGTATTACGCCCTTTAACCACTATATATTTGGTCGACGAATGTGGAATAATAGGACGGTACAATCTCCTAGACGAATGTGTAAACCTGCAACAGTGAAGCTAACATCGTATAAAGTCTACGACATTGCGATTTCAACGCTAACTCGCACTATATAATATATATACAGAGTGTGTAAAGGATACTAACACTATGGCTATTGGGTTAGTAACCGATACCAACATTATTGCACCGAATAGGTACATGGTACTAACACTATGGTTTCCGAGTAGGTACATGATACCAACCTGATGGATATCAATTTATGCTAAAGTTCACTGAAATTGAGAATTACAACAATTACTGAACACCTGTTACTCCAGTAAATGCATACATAGTTTTAGTATCCTTTACAGACTCGGTATATATATTATATAGTGTGAGTTAGCGTTGAAGTCGCATTGTCGTAGACTTTACATGATGTTAGCTTCACTGTTGCAGGTTTACACATTCGTCAAGGAGATTGTACCGTCCAATATTCCACATTCTTCTACCAAATATGTCGTGGTTAAAGGGCGTAAAACCGGCTCCTACTGATGAGTCGCCAGTAAGCACGAAACGAATGTGCATGAGATTATACTTTCCGTTCATGCTGCCTTTGGTTTACCCTTCTGGTCACAACTGAACTAATTTGTTACTAGGTTCGCAAAACCTAATACATACTTGCATATATATTAGTTATTCGCAACAAACAGTATTTAACTGTAATATATTGAATTGAATGATGTCATGCTTACCGCGAAATGTGATAACTGATATCGATGAAGGCCAGAGTGTATGGTTTAACTGGAGTAACAGGTGTTCAGAAATAGTTGTAATTCTCAATTTCGGCGTACTATAGACATACTTGCAAAATGTATGTTGTTGTACAACTGAAAATATCAGAAATTGCGCTGCTATGGTGGTGTAGTGGATGAGCTGTAAGTCCTTGAACAAAATGTCTTCTGGCTCATATCCCCGAAGAAGCAACAATGGCAAATGTTTCAGTTACATTTATGCGAAAACTTTTACAGATTGCAAATTATATTTTATATCTTACTCCATGTCAGAAATATATATATTTCTATATATATATATATATATATATATATATATATATATATCATATTATGTTCCTTTCTATTGTATTGTATTGTGTTATTTAATTACATAACTATTATGTTTATATTTATTAGTTGTTGCCTTTATATTTTGTAATATATATTACACAGTATATTTCTAATAAGGAAGAAAACATTAATAGAAACGTGGATAATGACCATTTACTTTGAGAATACTAAACTTCACTTTGAAATCTTACATTAATATACATTCTGGGTTTGCATTTGATAATACTAGTGATAACACGTCTGACTCACTTTTACTTCTGTTTCGTGTTTTGGCTGGTTACGTTCGCCTTTTTGTGTGTGCGTGTTTGCATGTAAAGGTCATTCTCGTTGTATTGCAA
This sequence comes from Eudiplozoon nipponicum, assembly GCA_029291075.1. Lineage (NCBI taxonomy): Eukaryota > Metazoa > Platyhelminthes > Monogenea > Mazocraeidea > Diplozoidae > Eudiplozoon > Eudiplozoon nipponicum. Next base: position 13,435 of record JAQBSW010000572.1, read on the forward strand.
AGTGATGTCTGAGATCTGGTCATTGTTGTTTTGATGGCTTGAGAATTAACCATTTGTGCGCACTGTTCACTGTTACATGTACGAGGGCTATTTTCCCCAGTATAGTTTATCGTTTCACCTTGTTGCGCAAATTTGTGTTCTGCACATAGTAACAACGCCACTGTGGATTGCAGTGTTGAACGCTCATATTGTTTGGAAACTTCTGTCACCGTATGCGCCTCTGTTATTTCCTCTTCAGTTTGTTGCCAATCCGATTGAATGTTTGTTGCCAATCCGATTAAATGTTTGTTGATTCTGGTCAAAGACCTGTGCGGTCTGGCCTGGATACAAGTAAATTGTTGTTATATTTTGTTATTCGTGGCCAGTCGATTAGAATATCATGTTAATGAAACTTTTGAATGTTTAGGTCGGTGCCTGTTTTTTTATATAAAGGGATTCATAAATAAATAATAATTTTTCTGATTTTGATTTATGTAGAATTGAGAAATTGGTCGAATTGACTGGGTGCCCCGTTGCAAATATATGACCGTAAATAGCTGATTTTCCTGACGGTGCCAAGCATTTGTTAATCAATTGCTTCTTCGTACGTCCGATATATGTGCTACTGCACCATGTCTCGATGGCCGATCGTACATGGGCTAACGGGGCTATGGCGGTGGTGTCACCAGGGCGTGGTGGATTTCTGACCGGCAATCGGATGTCCTATAAAATACCACATGAGCCCGACGACGGCACCATGACTCGGCGTGTGTTCCCCGCCACAAAAGGGTTCAACAGCCACAGGATTACATGGACTCCTGGACAGTACCCCGTACTTCCGAATGGCGAATGAGCTTCTCAACAGCCACCGGCAACCATGCAACTTACTGCTGCCTTGCAGACTGCGCTTGGATGTGCAAAGGCTAGAGGTGCTTCCTCGATCAAAAAGCCGAGTGGTGAGGGGACACCACTTGTACCAAATTCCCAAGAAACTCCATGAAATGTCACAAATACCGTTCATGCTACGGCGTCCCCGGCAAGCGACGCGCTCTGTATCAGCGCGAAAACACCTATTTATTTCGGGTGTTGGAATGTTCGATGTTCCGAAATGGCTGCCAACCGCCCGGCATGGAGAGGTATAATCCGGGATTTCTATGGAGCGGCTTATCCTCCAAAACGAGTCAGCCGCAGTAAAGTAAAGTAAGTAAGTACTGTATTATAGTTATATATATATATATATATATATATATATAGAGAAGAGTATATTTCTAATTAGGAAGAAAAACACATTAATAACGAAGTAGGAAATGAACATTTTTTCGAGAATACTAAACTAAACTTCGCAATCTTTTTTTATATACAATCTAGGTTTTCATTTGATAATGTATACAATGTAAGATTGCAAAAGTAAAGTTTGGTATTCCCAAAGTAAATGGCCATTATCCACTTTTTATTAATGTGATTTTTCTTCCTAATTAGAAATATACTATTTAGTATCTGAAGTCAATTTACATTATAAACTATATATATATATATATATATATATATATATATATATATATGATAGTTTCTAATTTCACCATTTTTTTAAATATAAGAACAAAACAACGTACTCCATGGAATAACATTTATTAATAAATTTTATTTCTACCAGTATCTACAGCCATTGTTCTGGATTCGTTAGTATATTCGTTCATCCAATCCCACTGTACATTTGTTGTAACCAATCTCCTCTTCGTTATTCTAGCCTTTGTTTTGCGCAATTTAGACCACTACTTTTGTGCAATTTAGACCACTCCTTTTGCGTAACGTCATTTGGTGTGTCATCGCTTTCATTGTAATTGCGTCCGTAATTGATATATGTGTCGATAATACAGTCTATACCCACTATATATTCGGTCAAGGAATGTCGAGCAATTGGACGGTATATTATCCTATAAAAATGTATGGTGAAGCAATAATTAAAGTAATCTTATATAAAGCGATTTCAAAGCCAACTAACTATATACCGAGCCTGTAAATGTTACATTACTATGGTTGTCGAGTCTGTACGTGGTACCAACACAATTAGTTTATGGATAAACTAATCTCCGTACAAATTGAGAAATTCAACAATTTCTTAACACCTGTCACTCCAGCAAATTCATACACTCCGGTCTTGATCTATATAAGTTATCGCATAGTGCGGTTTTTGCATGTTCGTTTGTTAAAATCCTATATAAATGTAGATTCTACAAAGAAATTCATAGGCACGCATAACCAAACAGAATTCAACAATATTTACATGCAGATGCATAAATCTGAATATTGAAATGTTGACAGACGCATTTTGATACCGACTGTGTATCAATTTAAGTTGGAGATTTGTTTATTTGTGGACAATATTTACCGCAGTTTTGATGAAGACAGCGACATTGTTAATTGACATATTCAACACAATCTATTTAAAATGCTGTGGGTTTGAAAACAGGCACAAATTGTCCAAAAATTTATACCAGCTAAATACGAAATGTAACATACAGAGATCGTGGCCAAACCCTGCTTAAAGACAGATGGCAATATTTTTGGTGTCTTTTTGACGTTAGTCAATATTGTGAAGATCTACAAATAGAGACTGTGAATGCCAATGACAATAGTTGAAAATTAAATACGGTGCAAAAATTGTTTACCAATGCTCGTTACTGTGTTTAAACATGGAGTTTCTTTAAAATGTAAACGTAGCCTACTAATATCAATATTATTTATTTCACTGTGTTTTGCATTTAATCCGACTTTCGACACATCACGTGCAAACGATTGAGTTTGCCTTGTGATGTGATTTTATCAATTCAAGTCATATGTATGCGCGCATTTGCATGCGAATCTAGAAACTTATCAAGCGGTTTTCATTAAACAAGATATATTCCAATTTATTGAATTGTGTGTGCAAATTTATTTAGCTATTGAAATTACAGGTTGAATGATATACTTAATATGAACAAAGTGCTTTTCAGTTTGGCTTAGAAAAATGTTTGCTTTTCAGCATTATTTGTTTGTAATCAATTTAAAAAAGCTATGTTTGTGAAACTTCTCAATTCATACAAACTTAGAATTGAAATCTATTCAAAACATTATATGTACATTTGATTTAGTGTAAGGTATGACACTTACAATAAAGCATTTAAATAAATAAATAAATAAATATATATATATATATATATATATATATATATATATATATATATATATATATGTGTGTGTGTGTGCATATAATGATAAACTATGTATTATGAGTATTTTAAAATGTATGTCAGTGACAAATAAATTGTTGGAGTTGATTGTGATCTCCAAATAAATGCCAGGCACAAAGCAAAGGATTTTACATTGAGTAGAAACTGGCGCACTATTTGATTACGCTAATGCTTGGCATTAAATGACAAAATGTTGAGAAGAAAATTTCCATAACTCTGCTTGACTGTCTCCAACTTTGTTAAGCTATGTGGAGTTAAATTACTTTTTTGGAGACTAATAAGCGCCTCATAAAGAAATAAATCAATTTGTATTTTTGGATAATTGATGTTACCGCTGGTTACATAAATCAATTTTTTTTTTAATTTTTAATTTTTTGGAATTATTCTTTGGTGACTTTATTATTCATTTTCATTGAGATTTTGAATAGTTTGGTACGCACGCTAAATGTTCCTGGTTTTCTGAATTCCATTTACCGAGGCGATACTTTACTTTACTTTACTTTACTGCGGCTGACTCCTTTTGGAGGATAAGCCGGCTCCATTGATTTCATGGAGTTTCTTGGGAATTTGGTACAAGTGGTGTCCCCTCACCACTCGGCTTTTTGATCGAGGACGCACCTCTAGCCTTTGCACATCCAAGCGCAGTCTACAAGGCAGCAGTAAGTTGCATGGTTGCCGTTGGCTGTTGAGAGCTCATTCGCCATTCGGAAGTACGGGGTACTGTCCAGGAGTCCATGTAATCCTGTGGCTGTTGAACCCTTTTGTGGCGGGGAACACACGCCGAGTCATGGTGCCGTCGTCGGGCTCATGTGGTATTTTATAGGAGATCCGATTGCCGGTCGGAAATCCACCACGCCCTGGTGACACCACCGCCATAGCCCCGTTAGCCCATGTACGATCGGCCATCGAGACATGGTTGACACCGTCGTACCACGTTGAGGAGGGGATGGACTTTACGACGAGGCAATACTTTGAAAACAAATTATTATTCTTTTTGATATTACGGACAGGATCTCTAATTCGCTTTAGGCAATAAACGTGAATATTCTGTTTTCAAGGTTCCACTACGTAAAATGTCTCGGTGGCATTCAGTGAGACGGTGAGCATACATAATTTGCTGTTAAAAATATAGTGTAATAAATTTAATTTTTACATAATGGATAACAGCAATAAGTGCGAGGATACGAATCAGTTAACAGAAGGACGAAAGAAATTTATTTTAAGCGAAATGTCTGAGGAATATATTTGTTCTACGTTAGATGATTCTTCCGTATATATGGGTTATCGGAGCCTGGCGTCTCGGGGGCTCTCATTCGGCAGTGGCCAAAGGGCCTTTACAAAAGATGGCGACGGCGCCAGGATCTATTATGCGGAAAGATGAAGATCGCTGTAGTCGCAGTTATATGGACAGTGAAATAAGAATCACTACGTACATACTAGACTATCATTCTGATTTGGTTCACGACGCAAATTTTGTTAAACTAAGGGGAATCACCGACCTTACAAAAATGTTTGTCTCTGTCTGGTGGCCATTGCTTGGGACAGAAGAAAGAAGCCTATCTATATTCAGGAAATTCATAATCGACACCGAACCGTTTAATTCAATTGATCTACCAGTGGAAGAACTTCACAGACCGTATAAACCCAAGAGGACAGAACAGATATCTGACATAATACGCCAGGAAAAGATGCGAAATCACACTACATACACATTTTATGGCAGATTAATCTCGAAATCCATTGGGATTAATGTTCCTCAAGAAGTTATAAACAGTATTTTAATAGCAGAATTGCTTGCTAGTTTTACTTTTAATCGAAAGATTCAACTGGTCAGCATTAAAATCACACTAGAAAACTGACATTGCGCTATTTTACAATAAACCACAAATTGCGTACAATAATCAAGTTCCATAGCGTAGTTGTGTCACATTTTTCTTAGAAAATATTCTTAATGTGGAATCTTACTCCCAACAAAATCTGGCTACAAATAAGTGATGGAACAATTATAACGAAGAAACGTGGCACAGGCAGGTTATTAGTCTGCAAGTCACATATACGTAATTACGAATCTTTCAAGGAGTTGATCTTGCTACGACCTAGTTGTTTCGCCAAATGACGATCAAGTCTCGTGGTTTCGATGAATTACTTGATTCTGGGACAGGTTTTTTTAGTTTCAAATCTTGCTCATAGCAAATTAGGACTTCATTTTAGTTAGTGTTTAATGATGATCAAAGGCTCATCCATAAATGAGATACTTGATGCTCAGGAAAATATTCGTGGTTGTGACTTTTGCTCGCAGCAAATCCAACTGCTACTTTGTTTTTTTTACCAATGAGGATAAAGAACTGTAGCGTGTATGATCATCTTGCTTATGAGACCACAATATTGGTGCTTTCGAATCTTGCTCGGGGCCGATTTAAGAACAATTTAGTTGTTGCCCATTGAGAATCAAGGCCTATGACGTGGATAGGTTACATGAATTTGAAGCAAATATACTTTTTTGGGAAATTTCTCGCAGTAAACTCAGGCTACAAATCAGTCTTCGCCCAATGAAGATCATGTGCCAGTAGTAGATAAATTACTTGCTTCTGAACCGCAGCCGACCAAGAAACTATTTAATTGGTGCCCAATGTGGATCAAGCCTTGTTGCGTAGATGAATTACGTTATTCTAAAACAAATAATGTTGGTTTCCATTATTACTGGCAGCTAAACTTACTAAAAGGTAATTGTATCCCAATGAAGAACATGTTACATGTCTTCGATGAGTTACTTGATTACCATAATTATAATATTAGTAATTTCGAAGTATACTCGAATCTGAAGTGGCTTCCATTTACATTTTGTCCAATATCGAGCAAGTCCCGTTACGCACATCACCTACTTGATTATCAGCCAAATATTCGCGGCTTCGAAATTTCTCGCGGTTGATCCGGCAACTGCTTTGTTTTCTCCAATCGAGTATCAAGTTTTATGGCGTTGACTAGTTATATGAATCTAAGAAAAAAATTTCTAGTTATGATTTTCTCTCGAATGTGATATTGTTGCAATTTAGTCTCTGGCCAATGTGAATCAAGTCCCATTATGTAAGTGAGCCAATCTATTCTAAATTTAATATTCCAGGTTTCGAATCTTGCTCAAAGTTGACCTGACTACCACTTTCTTTTTGAAAAATAGGGATGAAGTTTCGTAGTTTTTGATGCCTGAATTGTTCCAGAGAAAGAAGTTCTTGCTTCCCGATCGTATTCGAAGCTGGTTTTGATATTTCCTGATTGCTACCTATTTAAAATAAAATATCGTTGCATAGATGAGTTTCTTCATTCTAAAATTTATATTCTTGGTTTCGTATGTTGCTCTGAGCAAAATCTCGCCGCTACCGAGTTTCTTCCAAATGAGGATTAATTTCTGCTGAGTAGATGAGTTACTTGATTTTGATCAAATTATTCGTGATTCCGTCATTTCCCTGCCGCTGATTCAACCTGCATTTAGATGTTGCGCAATAAAGACCAAGCCAAATTGCGTAGATGAGCTACTTGTTTGTGCAAAAAATATTTGTAGACACCCGTCTTTTTCACAGTTAATCTGACTACTATTTAGGTGTTGCTCAATGTGGATCAAGTTCCGTGGCACAGATGAATTAATTGGTGCAGAGACAAATATTCATTGTTTTGAATCTTGCACGCAACTTATCTTAAAACTATCTAGTTGTTACACAATTATGATCGACTAAGTTGATGCTGAAAAATGTTTCGTGATTTCGAAATTTGCCCGCAACTGATCAGATTTCTTTGTAATTTTTGTCCATTCAGGATGATTTTCTGGTGCTTAGATAATTTACCTGCTTGTGATACATATATTGCTTTTTTTCAAATCTACTCGTAGCTGATCTAACAAATATTCATTTATCGCACGTTGAGAATCAAATCCCTGTTAGGAATTGAATTATTTGAATCTAAGTAAATATTCCTGGTTGCGAATTTTGCTCGCTCCTGATTTAGCTTTTATTCAGTTGTCGTCTAACGTGGATCAAAACTTGTTGCGTAGGTAACTTAAATGATTATGAAATACTAATTTTTGGTTAAAAAAGTTGCTCGCCGCTAACTTGGCTATCACTTATTTGTTACGCAATAACGGCGAAATCGCGTGGCGTAGGTCATTTACTTGATACTGAGACAGGTATTCATTGCTTAGAATCTTGTTACTAGTTGATCTGACTATTAATTGGTTGTTGCTCAATGAGAACGAACTCCTATGGCATAGCTCGTTTACTTGATTTCTCAACACTTATTCAAGGTTTTGATTCTTGCTCGCAAATGATCTGGCAACTACACATTAGCGGATATTAACTTTATTGTGTTTGCGCCAAAATTAAAGATAAGTTATACAATTTAACATAGATTGCTCGCGTGCGAGATGATAGCATTTAAAACAGTCATACAAATTTGATTATCGAAAATAAATTAATTTAAAGTAGCTGAGGCTCACAGTAAATGCCTTGATAGGAAACTCTTTTAGGGGTTTAACAAACATTTCCTATCTATCTATATTGACTATTGTAATCAAGCAGCAAACTCCACTTACCATCGGATGACTTTTGATACAAATTCCTTCAATCAAATTTGCAGATTTCTAAGATATAGATCGACAATTTTTCAATATTTAATAATTCCATTCTGATATATAAATGCCTTTATGATATGTTTTGATATACCTTCTATGTTATGAAATTACTGATGTCACTACGAAGCAACTCGTGCAAAATCACTGCCTTTGTCTGAATATAAGCAAAACTTACAGAATCTGAACTGAAAAGTACAGATGCTACGTGAAGTCACTTGAATGTTGTACCAGTTGCGTCGAGCACATGTATGCACAAAAGGCATAAGTTTCAGCGTTTTATCGAAGCCAACTTTCGTTTAAATGTTTAGCGAAAATATAATTTATATGCATGCAACGAAACTTGCAAAATGTTAATGTTCGTGACTGCATAGTAATTGTGCAGCCGACATTTACAGTCAAATACAATTTGTGCGAGACTGCTAGAGGTGAGAGCCGCATATCTAAATTTGATTTCCATATATATTCAATGTGGTTTGATCCTTGCTAGTCAGGTTTCCATCGTACTCTGATGATGAACATGGATGGTCGAAACGCGTCAGTACGTGTGACTGATGGTAGTTTAGCGGTGTTGGGCGACTGGTTCAATACTATATTAAATAAAGGAATAGCATTCAAAATTTCTGTGTGCTGCTAAACCTTTTTACTTTATGCCTATCAGGAAACTTTTTAACTGACTCTTAAACTAATTAGGAAACATGAGATAAACACCAGTTCATTTTCATTTAACCAGTTACACATCGTCCAAAAGTTACTGTCAGTCAGCTGTTTTGCTGCGTTTTATAGTCCTCATCAGTTCAGGTAGTCAAATCGACGAACAATAATTAAACTGCTATGTACAAAAGACAACTAGTGGTGCTAGCCGCATACCTGATTTTACATAATTTATAAAAGAAAATCAGTTCGAGCATCATTGGTGTGTATGTAGTTTAAACTATGCTATGCTGTTTATTTGCTATATTATTCAACGACTGGTTAAAAAAATGGGATTGGTGTTTGCTTCAAGCTCGCAAACTTGATTTAAATAACTGTAACCACTACCCGCGCAATCAATGATTTTTTTAATTGAAGAAAGTAATTGTTCGTAATTTTGTGTAAAAAATCTGACACGTTTTGTTTTTAATTATTTAATTATACCGCCTTTCATGTTTGTCTACACGGTAAATCACATGGTTTCCCATCCAATTTGAAGCAAACCGGAAAATATACATTAAATATAAACTTGACTCAAAGTATATGTTTCAAAGTTATTAGCGGATTAATCATTCGAATTTCAGAAATTATTGCTATTTTAAATATTGTTTTCTGCTTTTAAACTTCAAATAAACAGTTTCAAATACGTACAATTTTATAATTTAAACATATCGTAGTTAAAAAAGTTTAATTCTACTTAACCTTATTTATACATCACAAGTTTTATATTATCTTTATTGGTTTTAGATTTTACATTTTTGACAGGTCTATATGCCTGAGAGCTACGTTATTGCTAGATCTGTTCACTGATTGGTAAGTTTCTTTACTTGCATGAATTGATATTTATTTATTTTTGAGCTGGCATTACATATATGATTCAATCTATATTTCTCACTTATGAAAGACATAATTTTACTGAAGGCCACATGGAAAGCCATATCTACTACGTATACACATAGGCGATATTGTGTTTATGCATTTAATTCGGCAAAATTTTACACACACCGCATAGTAATGAACCAATTATAATTTTTATTGAAATATAACTAACTTTGTATAAAAGAATTGATGTACGAATTTTCATCTAGATGCTGCATCAGTTGGCGTTCTATGACTATAAGGAACGCGCATCAGAATTGTACAACCAGCAGATTTGATCTCAAAATCTTCTCATCAAACTTATTTGTACTATCAATGCTTATTTCAACATGTTCAGAGGTTGTCAAAAAATAATTTTCACGTAAAAGAAATTCTATTCAAAAAAGATTTTGAGATCACTCAATATTACGTCATTTGGTTGAAAATCTCACAAATATATGGCATTTCCGATTTGTACAAAATATTTAGTTTCGAATTATAAGGCTGTTGAAGAATGATAATTATAGGGCGAATATTTTATAGAAGACACCATTAAGGTGTAAATATTAAAATTTATTTAGTGTATGGTCTGTCATGCCCTGCTCTTTATGTGCACATTATGAGATACGCACGTAAATTCTCGTACAGCTCGTGTGTTGGGTTAGAAAAATTTATCATTAGTATGCTACAATATTATTAAAGTTGAATTTATGGGAACCATTTCCTTTGCGTAACAAACGACATTTGAACATTCTACATACACACATGAAATGTTTGAGGAGATGAAATTTTAACGCACAAATGTAGCAAAATATATGCCTTTCTCGTTATCGGGCTGTAAGGCTGAAAATAAAAGGATGACTAGCCAAAGCGTAACGCGATAAAATAAAAAGACCAAATTTAAATTACGTTTTGTTCTCAAAATATACATTAGCATGTACACTTTAAGGCATTTTGCATTCCGCCAAGAAAGGTTGTCCTTCTAATCAGCAATAAACATTTAATGACTCTATTCTAATAATACTTCAGTGCCAATAAAAAATAAATTTCTTCAATTTTTTCTCATAATTTGTTCAAAAAATTGTGTAAAATATTTCTTAAATGCAAAACGTGTCAACTAGTGAATATTGAGGATTAGGATGAAGAAGAACGTGTACCTCGTCTATTAAACTTCTAACCAAAATATAATCTTGGCCTAAGAAATAACACAAATACAAATGAACAAAATAACCTTTTAGTAAAATTAAACAATCGATCACTAAATCTTTGCCCAAAATATTTCTGTACAACTGTTGCATTCATATTATATAAATCAAGTTTGCTAGATTGAAGTAAACACCAATCCCATTGTATTTAAAAAGTCGAACAATATCGCCAAACTACCATCAATCACACGTACTGACGCGTTTCGACCTTCTATGATGATCATCAGAGTACGACGGCAAACTTATTAGCGATAATCAAACATAAATTCATATATAAGGAAAGAAAAAATAAGATATGCGGCTCTCACATCTAGTAGTCTCGCATACATTGCACAATGTCTATGCATTCACGAGCATTATCTTTTGCAGCTTTCGCAACTTGTATATAGGTAATACAATTAAACAATCATTGTTTGCGCGGGAAGTGATAACAATTATTTAAATCAAGTTTGCGAGCTTTAAATAAATACCAATATCATTGTATTTAATCAGTAGGAAAACATAGCGAAAATATCGTTTAGTACAAATAACTCACATCGCATTAAAATGAGAAGCAAATGAGAGATGACTGGGAAAGTAATTATTTAAAAAAAAGCATCTGCAACGAGATAGTTGTTTAGCATGATGCGATAGCACATCAGACAATGTTTTCAAACATAATTCGTTATGCGCATGTTAATCTTGCTTTAGGAAAAGCGCCAGTAGTATCCTAATTAGCTTGAATTTGGCGGTTTTAATATGATTTTGTTGTACCGCAACCTTTCACACTACTGTGGCATATGGATACCGTGCCTGCACCGTAAAAATTGATAAAATATTCAGCATGTATCTATGAGAACATATTCACTTACTCCTCCAATGCACGAAGTCAAAATTAAGGATCGCGTGTTCTTTGTTCATGACCGACGTGAATAAACCATCTGGGTTATCTATCATTGCATTCCTGCAACTGACCAAGATCGTCAACCTCTAATGTCTATGTTTCGCAGGCACTAAAATTAAAACACGAACGCATAAATTTTACAATAAATTTAAAGTCAAGTGAGACGCACTCGGTTTAAAAAAAAAGTAATTCCATGTGAGCAGTCTTTTTTTTGGAGGATTTGCAATTGTTGTTTAAACTTACATGTTTGATATAAAGAGCAAAATTGTGCGAGCTGTTAGAGCAGTAAGTGCTACGATTGAAACGTTTACCAATTTAGTTTAAACATACAGTTTTATTTGTTTACATTTGAGAGGTTGTCTACATGCTATGTGTGCGCTGTTATCAGTGCTCGCAAATTCGTTTTCTTCACATGTGACATACAACATATATTGGACCAGGCTGGCATGCAGAACTCGCATCTAGCAGGGAGAATATCGTCAAATAACTTGGAAAGCTTTAATATGCAGACGTGGCATGAGGCAAACCTGAGAGCATAATAAGCACTATAGCAGTTAATGTATTATTAGACGAACTTTGGTTGCGCTGGCAGTGATAACAACTGTTTAGATCAAGGTTGCAACGTTGATGTAGACACCAGTCTCATTCTATGCATACATTTGCCAGTATAAAAGAATAATTGTATAGTCTAGAAAAGGAAATTCATCTAGTAGACCGGTTTCATCGTTATTGGGAACTGATCACGAACTGTCCAGAATATGCTGTGAACACGATCCGAACCAGGGGGATGGTTAGTTGGTAATTTAGTTTTTAAGAGATGTCATATACGCTCCAACTAAAGGTAAGGCTCAAAAAGAAACATCAATCAGTATATAACTGAAACGTTTGCGTAGCGTGCGGTAGGGGGACATGGTGGTTAGAGAAACATATTCAAAAGCAGTTAAATACTGTTTGTTGCGGAGAACTAATATATATGCAAGTATGTTTTAGTTGTTGCGAACCTAGTAACAAATTAGTTCAGTTGTGACCAGATGGATAAACCAAAGGCAGCATGAACGGAAAGTATAATCTCATGCACATTCGTTTCGTGCTTACTGGCGACTCATCAGTAGGAGCCGTATTACGCCCTTTAACCACTATATATTTGGATGAAGTATGTGGGATAATAGGACGGTACAATCTCCTATTTAGGAGATTGTACCGTCCTATTATCCAACATTCTTGACCAAAATATATAGTGGTTAATGGGCGTAATACCGGCTCCTACTGATGAGTCGCCAGTAAGCACGAAACGAATGTGCATGAGATTATACTTTCCGTTCATGCTGCCTTTGGTTTATCCTTCTGGTCACAACATGAACTAATTTGTTACTAGGTTCGCAAAACCTAATACATACTTGCATATATATTAGGTCTTCGCAACAAACAGTATTTAACTGTAATATATTGAATTGAATGATGTCATGCTTACCGCGAAATGTGATAACTGATATCGATCAAGGCCAGAGTGTATGGATTTACTGGAGTAACAGGTGTTCAGAAATTGTTGTAATTCTCAAATTCGGTGAACTGTAGCATATATTGATATCCATCAGTTTGGTACAATGTACCGACTTCGGAAACCATAGTGTTAGTACCATGTACCTTTTCGGTACAATAATGTTGGTATCGGTTACTAACACAATAGCCATAGTGTTAGTATCCTTTACAGACTCTGTAAATATATTATATAGTGTGAGTTAGCGTTGAAGTTTCATTGTCGTAGACTTTAAATGATGTTAGCTTCACTATTGCAGGATTACACATTCGTCTAGGAGATTGTACCGCCCTATTATCCCACATTTTTGACCAAAATATATAGTGGTTAAAGGGCGTAATACCGGCTCCTACTGATGAGTCGCCAGTAAGCGCGAAATGAATGTGCATGAGATTATACTTTCCGTTCATGCTGCCTTTGGTTTATCCTTCTGGTCACAACTGAACTAATTTGTTACTAGGTTCGCAACACCTAATACATACTTGCATATATATTTGGTCTCCGCAACAAACAGTATTTAACTGTTATATATTGAATTGAATGATGTCATGCTTACCGCGAAATGTGATAACTGATATCGATCAAGCCCTGTGTGTGTGGATTTACTGGAGTAACAGGTGTTCAGAAATTGTTGTAATTCTCTATTTCGGTGAACTTTAGCATAAATTTATATTCTTCAGATTGGTAACATGTACCGACTCGGAAGCTATAGTGTTAGTACCATGTACCTTTTCGGTACAATAATGTTGGTATCGGTTACTAACACAATAGCCATAGTGTTAGTATCCTTTACAGACTCTGTAAATATATTATATAGTGTGAGTTAGCGTTGAAGTTGCATTGTCGTAGACTTTATATGATGTTAGCTTCACTATTGCAGGATTACACATTCGTCTAGGAGATTGTACCGTCCTATTATCCCATATTTTTGACCAAAATATATCGTGGTTAAAGGGCGTAATACCGGCTCCTACTGATGAGTCGCCAGTAAGCACGAAACGAATGTGCATGAGATTATACTTTCCGTTCATGCTGCCTTTGGTTTATCCTTCTTGTCACAACTGAACTAATTTGTTACTAGGTTCGCAACACCTAAAACATACTTGCATATATATTAGTTCTCCGCAACAAACAGTATTTAACTGTTATATATTGAATTGAATGATGTCATGCTTACCGCGAAATGTGATAACTGATATCGATCAAGGCCAGGGCGTATGGATTTACTGGAGTGACAGGTGTTTAGAAATTGTTGTAATTCTCAAATTCGGTGAACTGTAGCATATATTGATATCCATCAGTTTGGTACCATGTACCGATTTCGAAACCATAGTGTTAGTACCATGTACCTTTTCGGTACTACAATGTTGGTATCGGTTACTAACACAATAGCCATAATGTTAGTATCCTTTACAGACTCTGTATATATATTATATAGTGTGAGTTAGCGTTGAAGTTGCATTGTCGTAAACTTTATATGATGTCAGCTTCACTATTGCAGGATTACACATTCGTCTAGGAGATTGTACCGTCCTATTATCCCATATTCTTGACCAAAATATATCGTGGTTAAAGGGCGTAATACCGGCTCCTACTGATGAGTCGCCAGTAAGCACGAAACGAATGTGCATGAGATAATATTTTCCGTTCATGCTGCCTTTGGTTTATCCTTCTGGTCACAACTGTACTAATTTGTTACTAGGTTCGCAACACCTTATACATACTTGCATATTCAAAAGAAGACGTGTCCATGTTCGAGCCCTGTCCGGGGAAAATTCCGGACAGTACGTGTCTAGTTTCCACTAAGGACAAACCCGGTTTACTGAATGAATTACCTTTCAACACTATAAAATGTTTAATTTATAATGAAAAATATGTGTATAATGGAACTGTTTTTTACAGCAATATTACAATTTTAATTTACATAGTTTTAAACATGTTGCCTAGACGTTAACTGGTGCGGATAGTAGATATTAACAATCTCCTAATCTGAGTTGAGCACAAAAATTTTTTGAACACTCGTTTAATAAATATCGATAATTGCTAAGTAAAACACATGGTAGTATACCAGTGAAGAGGGAAATTCCGTTTTCATATGGAATAAATTCTAACTGAATGAAACTTATTGATTCAGAATAGACAGTAAATTTTATTTCAAATTTCGCTAAAATTTCCTCTCGTTTATATATTCTCGAGTAATTTCGTGTGAAGCTTTAATCTTTTTCTTCTCTCTCAATTGAAAGTATCGTAGACCCGTACGAAAGTCGCTCGCTAAAACAGCATTTGTGTGAATTTGTTAGAAAATGTTGTGTCTTTGATGGCAAAATGAACAGACAAATCTGAAAGCAATACAAAAGTTTTTATAAAGCTAATAATTGCATGCAATGCCAGGCATCAGTTGCACAGAAGCAAAGTTCAAAGTCAAAAGAGATTGTACCGTCCCATTTTCCCACATTTCTTACCCAAATATGCATTGGACAATGGGAGCAATTCGGGCTCCCACTGATGAGTCGCCAGTAAACACGAAACAAAGGAACACGAGATTGTACATCCCGTTCATTCTGTCTTTGGTTTATCCTTCTGGTCAAAATTTGAACTTATTTGTTACTTGGTGCGCTACACCTAACACATAATTGCATATCAATTCGTTCTCCGCCATAAACTGTATCTAACAAACAAACCAAATGTCCCCTAAATTGATTCCAAATCGCATTAACTCTGGCTACACTTCAATCTTGAATAACAACGATAAAACCAAAACGTTAATTTGTTGAAATTGTTATCATATGCAATTTCCAGTTTCTGCGAACCGTATGAAATAAACTTCTGCAAAAAACTTCACAGAATTTATTCTACCATATTCGAAATCGCCAAGTGAGCTGCTTTCTTAAAGAAGTTCAATGCATAATATTTTACAAGCAATCTATAGTACTTCGCCTAGGCATTTTTGAATAATCAAATAAAATAATCAATTTATATTTATACCGCATCTGGAAATGTCACTTCACTAAAGAAAAGCATAGCTGGTGATATTAATAACAAATTAATTTAAGTAAATGTGTAAAAGTTTCGAAAGTTTAAAAACGGATATATAAGCGAATATGTAAGGAGTCTGCTGGCTGAAAATCAAACATTATTTCAGCTTCAAATTTTTACATTTAACATTAAAATTAATCTGTGCTATTTAGCTAAAAATGAGTACGTTTTATATTAGATACTCCATTTTATTGCATTTGCTACTATTTGCGAAGGTGGCAAAGTTCAAATGGTTTACATTAAATAGCACACAATCTAAGCCAATAGTCTGGAAAGAACAGGTGTTTTTATCAAACATGTTCATAGTTGAAAAAAATCCGTTTTGCGCTGGTTTAACTAATTTCAATATCATGAAACGTGTTCATACTAAATTTTCAGCAAGAATGAACAAAATTATTATGTGTGTTTGTGTGTGTGTGTGTTTGCAATGTGAGGTATAGAGAAAGGTGTATGTGGAAAAGGATAAGTTAATTAGACAAAAAAGCGTTAAGTTTTGTTTCCACTTAAGTACATTTTTCAATCAATAGCACATTTGATTTAACTATCAAAATCTGATTTATTTTAATGTACTTAGTTCAAGTAATGGCCTAGGGATAACTTTCGCGTAAAGTTACAAACTACCAAAAGGACCGCGTTACCGTATGTAATTGTGCATTAGGTGTTACGAATCTAGTAACAAATTAGTTCAAATGAGAAAAGAAGAAAGTACCAAAGGCAGCATGAACGGTAATTATAATCTCGTGCACATTCGTTTCTCGCTTATTGGCGACTCATCAGTAGAAGACGGTATAACGCCGTATACCCATTATATATTTAAGTAAGTGATGTTGGAAAATAGGACTGCACAATCTCATAAACTAATTTGTAAACCTGCAGTAATGAAGCTATCTTAATATAAAGTCTTCGACAATGCGAATTCAAAGACAAAACACTAGGTAATATATATATATATATATATATATATATATATATATATATATATATATATATATATATATACCAACACTATGACTATTGTCTCAGTACCCGATACCAGCATTATAAGAACGAAAAGTGACATGGCAACAACACGTTGGATTTCAATGTATGCTAAATTTCACCAACTTATTGAGATTTATAACTATTTCTGAACACCGGTTACTCGAGCAAATCCAAGCATTCTGGCCTTGATCGATATCACTTATTTCCCATTTTTACCACATTATTCACCCAAATATATAGTAGTTAAAGGGCGTTATATTGGCTCCTACTGATGAGTCACCAGTAAGCACGAAACGAATGTTCTCGCGATTATTTTTTTCCGTTCATGCTTAATTTGGTTTATCCTTCTGGTCATATTTGAACTAATACACAATTGCATATATATTAGTTCTCCGCCTCAAACAGTATCAAACTGTTATATGTTTCACTCTATGTATATTTGCCAATCATATTAAGCAGATGCACAACAGAAAATGACAGTTAATTTGAGGCTTTTCGAAGTATTAGCTATAATATTGAATGCAATTCGAATACCCGTCTCACTAGTAATACTTAACCAAATGTGCGTTACATTTTATTAGTGTATCTGCTGACGTTGCCATACCACTTTCTGTTCCCAACCCTAAATTTTACGTCTCGCGAATAAAGCGCCACATCTTTCCTCTCGCATCCATCGCCATTTATTGGTTGAATTTTGAAATTCCACTAGACATAAGCATTTTAAATTCATGCAGCATGTGCAATTGTCGTGGTATTCTTTATAAAAATTGTCGTAGAAACAGAGAAAGCAATCTCAAACTCAATTTTTGCTTTCTTGCAAAGCCGTCTATTCGTCTTTGTGGGAAAAATAAACCGCGGAAACTTGACGGCTTTTATATATTTGAATTATGTAAAAAGTTATTATAAAATACAGTAAGGGTGGTAAGGTTTCATTCACAGAATGAGAAAAAAATATTTTCTACGCTTTGCTGAAAACAAAAGTGTTTGAAAGGGGGTTTTTCACTTTTACTAGTGTCTATTCGATCGCCCGAAATGTGGCGTTGATATTATTTATTGCGTTTCACTTTACGTACTGTCAAGCACAGAATAAGCACTGTTTAAGCCCCCAAGAACAAGCAAATTTTGCCATAAAAACAGGTGCCTCATTATGAATAACTATTACCTATGTTGATATAGAATATTTAAGCAGATACATTATTAAAATTCGCTTAAATCAGAAGGAAAGCTTGCTTCCTTTACCTTGCATAGTTTATTTGGTTTCCAAGTATATTTGGGCCAGGAATTAGGCTCCCGCCAATGTCTAGCTAAGAACATATTGTTCATGTTAATTTGTTATTGTTTCTGACTTCAGTTGAATTTGACCGTTACAAGGTGTACTATACCTAATAAACAACTGTCATTACGCCATTTCTGTATAAATATTGAATGCAGTTTATGGCAATGTAAGTAAAAGAATAGAGTGCTAAATTATAAATTATTTCAGAGAAATTTCATTTTGTATAAATACACATCTATCATTTTAAAAGACTGCTTAAAGAATCTCTCCTATGTCCTAGCTTTCAAATAAATCGATTTCTAAACAATGAGTCATTGGTTTGAGATACACAGAAAGATAGGATAACAAGAGACGAGGGGCTTCATATTCACTTTACTGTGATAAATACGCTGCAATTTCCTAAAAACACAATTCTTTAATATTTAATCTGGTCAAAATTTGATTCGAAATGTAATAAATAATTACAGACAAAGTAAAGCAAACATTAAATGTGCATAGGATATTTGGCTTGCTTTTAGCGATTTTTCCTTCTTATATATTTCTATTACTATTGTTAACACTAACTTGATCATTCAAATCGTGTTAAAAACTTACCTGTATAATTTACTGAATGGAATCTAAAAACCTAATCTCTATTAATTTTATAAGTATTCCTGTTTTATTATTGTCTTTTAGGACCATACTTACAGTTTTTTTAGTAATCGCTAGCCATTAATGTGGCAATAGCCACCTTTAAGACAAATAATGAGCAAAAGGTCTTATCTAGGGCAGACATTATTTCAACAGAAATTCCTCGCAGAAGCGCCCGGATAAGAAGTAAGCAGGCAGCACAATGAGAAAGCAGACGTTGAGCTGATGTGCACATATATTAATTAATGTGTAAATTTGTTTTATTAAATAGATTATTGTTGTGCGTGCAAAATTCTATATATAATTGAGTAAAAATAAAGCATTTATGGCACAATTAAATATGTCTTCTGATGGGGTCGAAACGTTGATTCAGGCACTGGCGTCTCAAATGAAGAATTTAACGGACGAGTTAGGCATAATTAAGGCTCGTCTAGACGACACGTTAATAATAAATACCAACGACATCCAAGTTCGTGGAACATCAAACATAGGTGGACACAACAATGGCGACCGCGACGAAGAGGAATCAGGAGTTAATATGCCAGCGTTTTCAGCCGAATCGACGAGTTATGTCAGACCGTCATCAGAGTTTAAGCCGATGTTGGCACCACTAGATGTGGAAAGGCCACAGTTGTGGTTCGAAAAATTTGAAGCATCAGTGCGAGCCCAAGAATTTACATTGGAAGCACCTATTGTGCGTGTAGCTGTACAGGAATTAGTGGACCGGACAGTAGCTGTCCAATTGGAATTGCCAGTTGACCTCACATATGAAGAATACAAAAGACGCGTGTTGGATCATTTCCGGGCCAGGCCTCAAGAAGTGTTCTCAGAATTATACAGCCTGACACCATTAAAGGGTGAGATGCCCATGGATACCATGGCACGTATCAAGCGGTGGTTCTCGAAGCTTACCGAGTCTTTACCAGGCTTGCAACCACATGAGGCCATCATGTTCATGCTGCTGGATCCTACTAGATACGGAGAAATATCCAGCAGCCCAGGAGGCCTTGAAGAGAGACTTCAGGCTCTTCAAAGCTCGGCCATAATGACAAATAAGATGGCAGCGGCATCTCCACGCATGGGTACAGTTACAAAATCTGAGAGGAGCGACATACCGTATTGGAATTCTTCGCGTCATAATAAGCAGTTCCGCGACAGAAGGCAACAGCCAGTGGCTTGGAAGCAAAGTCAGTATATAAGGACTCCGGCTCCGACGAATACGGCGTATAAGCGGCAACAAAACCCATGTACTGCCCCTCGAGAACGACCAGTGCAGTGGGGTAACAGGGTGAACAATCTCACAAATAATGGAGGCAGAGAACAAGGCACAAAAATTAATCCTTTGGTGGCTCCGACGGGTAGATCGAAGGAAGACCAGCAGAACAAACCAAAAAGTGGTCCGAACCAGATGGCTTGTGAAGAAAAGGAAGTGTGGGAAACACTGCCAAATGTAAGAATTTTCATTAAAGTTAAATTTTTAGAACTCTTCAACGGACAGCCAGTAATAATGCAATTGGATACTGGAGCGGATGTGTCGGTACTACCATTGACTTGGCCATTGAACAATATAAAACCTACGAAAGCAAGTTTATGTCAGGCATCGGGCGCATCGATGGTGGCTGTGGGCGAGTGGGACACAAAGTTGTTAATAAATGAAAAGGTCTATCATATGTCTTTTGTTGTTTCGAATACGCAGACGCCCTTATTGGGACTTGATTTCATTAGAAAATGGGTTAAGACGATAGACTGTCAAAATAAACGGGTATACCTATCGCGGCCTGAAGGAATAAGATCAATAAAGTCTATAGGTAACCATAAGATTCAAGAGGAGACCAGTTGTCTGCCTGAGTGGTGGAAGAATCTTCAAAACCAATATAACAGTATATTCCAACTGCCTGATTGTAGCGAGCGTCCAGGGCCGACGGTCGACCAGTTTAAGTTATGGTTAGAACTAAATGATGGTTACGAACCACCAAAAGTATATGGTGCCCCTCCCAAGAAATTAGAAGCAGCGACTCGAGCAACCCAAGAAATGATAGAAGCCGGCGTTCTTGAACCGTCAACATCTGTTTTTCGTGCTCCGATGGTTTATGTTACGAAAAAGGATGGTTCGCTCCGACCAGCGGCTGATTTTAGGCAATTGAACTCAGTAACTAAACCGGACCCGTATCCCATGCCGGCTCTGCGTGATCTGTTCTTACAGCTGGCGGGAGGCAAATGGTTTGCCGTGCTTGATCTTAAACAGGGATTTTGGCAAATAGGCGTGCGGCCCGAAGACCGATGGAAGTTAGCGGTACAAGTACCCCAAGGTCATTTCCAATTCACCCGGGTACCATTTGGCCTTAAAAACGCTCCGAAAGTGTTCCAAAGAATGATGGACTCGTTCGTGTCTGACTTAACGTGTACAACAGCTTACGTAGACGATGTTATTATATGGGCCACTACTGAACACGAATTACGTGTGAGGCTGCAGAAGATGTTGGCCAAAGCTGTAGAATGGCGATTACATTTTAATCCAGAAAAGGTACAGATAGGTCAAGAAGTGCGGTTCTTGGGGCACTTAGTCTCAGCGGACGGATGCATGCCGTTAGATTCGAATGTACAACCTATCAGGGATTATCCGGTGCCTACTACTAGAAAACAATTGCGCCGGTTTATTGGTATGGTGAATTTCTATAGACCATACCTCGCAGGGATGGCGGTTACGCAACAGCCCTTATCTCAGTTAACTAGTGCCAAGATACCATTTCGTTGGACGGAGGAGGCTCAACAAGCGTTTGTACTATGCAAGCAGAAATTAATAGAGGCAACTATTTTGACTTTCCCGGTAGGTAATATGTCAATTGTTACAGACGCGTCAGATATTGGTATAGGAGCGGTGTTACAAGCTGACGGACGTCCTGCGCAATATATAAGTCGCACACTCACTAAGGCGGAACAGAACTATACAGTCACAGAAAAAGAATTACTTGCCGTACAATGGGCGCTACGGAAGTTTAGATATTTTGTCATAGGGGGACACGTGGACGTCTTTACCGACCACAAAGCGCTAGTGCATTGGAGATCACTAGGTATTGAGAAGAAACGAGTACATCGAGCCATTGAAGAACTAGAAGAGTACGATATATCAATTCATCATAGAGCAGGAATCGAGAATGCGGCGGCCGATGCGCTCAGCAGAATTTCCGCTGTTCGGGTTTCGCCGCTTATAAAGGTCTCTGAAGAACAGGGAAGAGATGCTACATGTCAGGAAATAGTCAATCAGTTAAAAAACGGCACAGTGGTGTTGGCACCATATAAAACGTTGAGTCTACAGAACGGCCTGTTGGTGCGGAAAGAAGGACAAACAGTGCAATGGTTTGTGCCAGAATCTATAAGAACAGAATTAATGGCCTTTTGGCATGAAACATTGGGACATCCCGGCGCTGGGCGGCTCATTGAGACATTGCAGTCACGATTGTATTGGCCTGGTATGTCCAAAGAAATTCGTAGCTATTGTCAACAGTGCACTACATGCCAACGTTGTAAACCACAAAAACGAGAAAAGGTCACTCCGATTGCTTTCAATGCTACTGCACGGAACGAGTTTCTGCATATCGACCTGGTAGGTCCACTGCCAGTAGCTCGCGGTGGCGTGTCCTATGTGTTTTCCATGGTCGATAAGTTTACCCGATGGGTCGAGTTTGTACCACTGAAGAAGATCACAACAGAAAAGATTATAACGTGCTTAGAAGAGCGATGGCTCAGTCGATTCGGTACCCCACAAGTTATTGTCACCGATCAAGGCGCACAGTTTGAGTCGAAAGAATTTAATCAGTGGTGCAAAGACCTTGACATAAAGCATTCCCGCACAACCACTTATCACCCGCAAACCAATGCAACAGCTGAGCGCGCACATAGGACGATGAAAGAGGTACTGCGATGTTGGTGCCACGAGAGCCCGGGAACGTGGAGAGACAAATTACATTTGGTTGAGCGGGCCATGCGCTTTACAGTCTCAACAGCGACAGGTTTCGCTCCAACGACCATGGTCTATGGAGGACACATAAGACTGCCAGGTGAACCTGTAATCCAAGGGTCCCATGAGCGCTGCACCATAGCGGATATTCAGGAACGACTAAAACAGTTAACTGAATATGTAGGCGCCACACAGCGACAAAGCTATGCAAGGCAACCGACACGCACTCGCCTAAAGGTCGGCGATTATGTCATGGTAGCGAGGGTCGAGCCCATGGCACTGCAGGCTGTCAATGATGGGCCGTATCGCGTGGAGAGGGTGGACGCCGAGCACAATACTGTTTTTGTTAGCCTGCCCGATGGACCACGAGCTATTGCACTGGATCGTTTAAGCAGAGTGCGAAAGCCGATTCCGGAGGGGGGGGAAGATGTGGCAATAGCCACCTTTAAGACAAATAATGAGCAAAAGGTCTTATCTAGGGCAGACATTATTTCAACAGAAATTCCTCGCAGAAGCGCCCGGATAAGAAGTAAGCAGGCAGCACAATGAGAAAAGCAGACGTTGAGCTGATGTGCACATATATTAATTAATGTGTAAATTTGTTTTATTAAATAGATTATTGTTGTGCGTGCAAAATTCTATATATAATTGAGTAAAAATAAAGCATTTATGGCACAATAAAATATGTCTTCTGATGGGGTCGAAACGTTGATTCAGGCACTGGCGTCTCAAATGAAGAATTTAACGGACGAGTTAGGCATAATTAAAGCTCGTCTAGACGACACGTTAATAATAAATACCAACGACATCCAAGTTCGTGGAACATCAAACATAGGTGGACACAACAATTAAAACACGTTTTCCAGTAATATTTCACCTAAGGTCAGAGAGGTTTACCTTCTATTCAGATTTTAAGTGAAATAAACATTCATATCAAAGTACGAATCAGAAGCCCAGTTTAACTTCTGTCGTTGCATTTGAATGTATAAAATACACGCGTAGCAATTAAGCAATCATGTGGGGATAATAATTGTTCAAGTCAAGTTTACGAGCTCAGTATAACCACCAATCCCATTTTATTTAACGATTAGCACGACAGAGCAAAACTAAAACCAGTCACGCTTACTGACGCGTTACGACCTTCAATGATAATTAGACCAAGACGGAAAACTTACTGGAGAAGGTAAACCTGAAATTTATATATATGGAAAGCCGAATCAGATATACGGGTCTCAGCGGATTGAAAATCGCAGTGATATAGCTTCTCTGCAGTCACAAACATGAGCTTTTTGTGCCTTCCGCCACATACATATACGTAATATAATTAAAAAACTTTTGATTGCACAGGTGGTGATAATATTTTGTTTTAAATTAACTTTGAGAGCTTGATAAAAACACCAACTTTCTTGTACTTAACACGTAGAAAACATCAAAACAACTAAATACTTTTTGTTGCGAAGAGCTAATATATATGCAAGTATGTATTAGGTGTTGCGAACCTAGTAACAAATTAGTTCAGTTGTGACCAGAAGGATAAACCAAAGGCAGCATGAACGGAAAGTATAATCTCATGCACATTCGTTTCGTGCTTACTGGCGACTCATCAGTAGGAGCCGGTATTACGCTCTTTAACCACTATATATTTGGTCAAAGAATGTGGAATAATAGGACGGTACAATCTCCTAGACGAATGTGTAAACCTGCAATAGTGAAGCTAACATCATCTAAAGTCAACGACAATGCGACTTCAACGCTAACTCACACTATATAATATATATACCGAGTCTGCAAAGGATACTAACACTATGGCTATTGTGTTAGTAACCGATACTAACATTATTGTACCGAAAAGGTACATGGTACTAACACTATGGTTACCGAGTCGGTACATGATACCAACCAGATGGATATCAATTTATGCTAAAGTTCACCGAAATTGAGAATTACAACAATTTCTGCATACCTGTTACTCCAGTAAATCCATAAACTCAAAACAACTGTCAAACGCACCATTTCGAACTTCAATGATCATCATCAGAACAAGACCGAAAACGTACTGGTGAGGATCAAGCCGGAATTCATATTTGGGGAAAGCGAAATATGATATGCTACTTTCACTTCCAGTAATCTCACATACCTTTATTGGACTCGAAATGTCGGCTACAAGATAGTGTTAATTTTTTCGGCTATCGCTAAATACAAATAAGCAATATCATTTAACAATCATGGAATGTGAGATTGGTGAAAGCAATCCTTTAAGTTTGCGAACTATTTGTTAACACCAATGCCAATATATTTAACCAGTAGCTCAAAATAAGCAAATTACTGTAAAGCCACCTGCACAATCAATGTTAAAAAATTATTTTGCTTATTTGTAGGTCTCGAAACCTGCAGAAAGTTAATATTTGTGACTGCTTAATTTATAAAAATTCAGCTCTTTGACTGTTATCCACAATTGTCTTGCATAAAATTTACTTCACTGGAAATGTTCGCCGCACAATTTTTATATAATCCAAAACATTATATTTTACGTCTTTCATCGCCCACATAATTTTTGTACAATTATACAATCATTGATTTTACGAGTGGTGCTACATTTTATTCAAATAATATTTGTATACACTAGATAGCCACTAATCTCATTTTATCTAACCAGTCGCACAACAAATCTCTCACAATTGTTCGTGCAATTTATTTAAATTTAAGAAATTGTATGGCAGCTATGACATAATACCAGACGGTTTACTAGCTTAAAAAAGTAACCATTATAAATTTATTTAAAATAAGAATACCACAAAACGTTAATAGCTTTAACTTGGCTACATTCAAATAAATATCGGGGATAAGTTTCAGAATATTCTCGCTTACACGTAGTAGTTGATTTCAAAATGACATCAGTAAATTACAAAAAATCATCGCATGCTTCAATCTAACAATTTAAAGGCTGAAATTTTCTATTTTCTTATAAAGGTATGAATTAATGAAATAATGTTAGCATTAACCCAGACTTGTGATCAGTTCCACTTTTCAGGCAGTAATTTCTGATTTCCTGTTTGGAGTATCCTCGTCATTACATTGTTCATTATAATAATAAAGAAAAGCAAATAATATCTGTGAAATTTCATTGAAATTGCTACATGTTTACTAATTACGAGCTAGTCTCCTAATAGCTATTGACTTTTAATAATAGTGTTTCAAGTCGCGTTTGTACGTGTGTTTATCTTTAATTGATAAGTTTTTAGGTAAATATAATCGCGTAGACGTGAACAGCTTATTTAGGTGAACTTAGAATGACGGAATTGTAACTTATCCTTCCCCGGTTCTGAAAAATATTTTTATTTCACTATATGAAATGACGTGATTAAAGGTCACTTTTTATTGGAGTGTGAGACAAATAATACAAAAAGATAGGAAAATAAAAATATAATAGTGGAAAACAATGATTGCACGAATCTAAATCTAAAAATTGTTCCAACGAAATATGATGACCATTTTATTAAAATTAGCTTATTAGTGGACTATTTGTTAAGTAATTAGTTATATTTCCGTCAATCAAAACTCCATTATTGTATTCTTGTTTGCATATTGTATATATCAATCTTGAACTATTACTAAGTTGAACCAATTTTTGGTCGACTTTTATTTTAAATATTATCTATCGTTACAATGATCACTATTTCGATAGTCAATTTTATTAATTTTCTCTACTGAGACAATACAATTAAACAATAATTGTTAAATTGTATTGTCTATATATATATATATATATATATATATATATATATATATATATATATGTGTGTGTGTGTGTGTGTATGGCGAAAGCTACAAACAGCTAATGTTCGTGACTGCATAGAAATTATGCAGCCGACATTTCCAGTCAAGTACAATGTATGCGAGACTACTAAATGTGAGAGCCGCATATCTAATTTTGCTTTTCATATATATGCAATGCGGTTTGATCCTCGCTAGTCAGTTTGCCGTCGTACTCTGATGATGATCATGGAAGGTCAAAATGCGTCAGTGCGTTGCCGCTGGCGGTGGTTTTGTTATGTTGTTCGACGACTGGTTAAATACAATGGGATTGGTGTTCACTTCAAACTCGCAAACTTGATTTAAAGAATTTATCTTCTGAAGTTATTAATTTTTCTTTATATCTCAGTTAAACGTCATATTATACTACCATTATAATAAATAATAAATCATTATTTCACTACTGCTGAATTTGTACTAATTTGCCTCTCTTATTAACTGCTGTGGCTACCCTTGAATTCGTCGTTACACTTGGTAAGATTAAAACAATTAGTGTGACGCGTGCAAAGGATGCATTAAAATTCACTCACATTGTTTTCACTTAGATGTATTTACATGTGTATGCAATTGTATTTAAATGAATACGAACCTAACGACATAGGTGAAGTGCGATCTTCTTGTGAAACTTCATTAGCTAACAGTAGATTAGCCATATATATGAGTATAATTGAAGCGGTCCAAATAAAATCTCAATCTTGCACAATTTTTTTTTCATAATTTATATAAAGAATTGTTGATTGGAGAAGATACTCGGTAAAGTTTATCGAGAACTATTTAATTTACCGTTAACAACTTTCTTTAGTAGTACATGCATGAACTGTAGACAATCGTCTTTCTCATACTCTGATGTGAACGGGATACTTTTGTGTGCTTTTTTGAAACTTTGAAACAGTGATCGTAATTGCGACCTGATTATAATAACGAGGAAAATATAATGAATTTAATGCATTTATTGTGCAAATTTACTTGTCTCACTTTGATTATGTGTTCTCACGATGGCCAAAGAAAATCTCTGGCAACACTGGAGATACAAGTTTCCTCATTGACCTAAAGTTAACTAGTTTATGGATACTTCAATAAAAGATGTTGAAATTAAAATTGTTGTCTTAGGATTTGACGCGTTTGTTTACAAAGTTTCCATCTGAATAAACCATTGATACTATATTTCAAGTAGTAGACCAAGGCATATTACCATCTCCGGTCCCAGATCATACGCTACGCAAGTTTATTTAGCTATGCGCGAACGATGTACGGCGCATTTTTAATGGAGCATCTATAAACATATTGATATCGTGGTAATGAATCCCTTTATCTCCTCTTTAGTTGAGATTTTTCAAAGCCATCTTGACAACACTAATTAGAATATAACATACGTTAATGTGCACAGTACGTAATTTGATTATTAAATAGGTCGCAATAACGAATACAGCTTCAAAGTTTTAATGAAGCAACAAGTTGTTTTCTGCAAATATTGTGTTGATATTATGAGGATGGGTGGAGAAATGACCATTTGAAACGTAAATAATAATTCGGTAAAACTTAGTGCTACAAAATTTTCGATGGAGAGTACACGTGTAGAATAACTAAGAGTGACCGGACCACAGAGAACCAATCAAAGACGGAATCAGACATACTCTGGCCCTGAAAATGGAAACAATATTTTACGGACCTATGACTGCTATCAATCGTCACAAAAAACTCAATGGCGGTATAAAGACATAAATTATTAAAAAGTCACTAGCACCTTTTATAAATTGATAGATTGGTTAGTTTAGAACAAATAGGCGACGAATATACGAAAGCATCAAAACTGACTAATTACAAATGGCTCTCCTTGCCAAATAATTTAGTCAATTGTTAGGAGAAACTGGCATATGTAGGACAAGACAATAAAACCATTAACCTAAAAATCCCACTTAAGAGGAATACTGTTTCCGAACAATTGTTGCGCGGGCGGTGATAAAAATTATTATAATCAAGGTTGCGGTCTTGATATAAGCACGTGACACATTATTTACTCAAATATGTTAGTATAAACTAAGAATTATATAGTGTAGGAACATTCGATCGAATTGGCAACAGAGTGAAGAAAAACAGCCTCGCAAACGGCATCGCCATCACCAGCATTAGTAACAGCAATTTCAGATGAAAATGAGCGATCAAAACCACAAAATACACATACTGCGCTGTTAGCAGAGAGACAAAAGGAAACTCATGAACAACGCCATATCAAAGAAAACAAATAATTTGTACAAACATTAACCAACAACGAGGCAGAGTGGCCCAATGGTTAAAGCATCAGATTTCGAAGCAGACATACCTAGGTGCGAGCCCTGTCCGCGGTGCGGAAGGGTGGCTCAGTGGTTAGAGCACCAGATTCCGAAGCAGACGTGCCCAGGTTCTAGCCATGTCCGCGGCAAATACTGGCCAGTACATGATGAGTTCCCAATATGGACGAAGGTGGTCTACTGGATGCATTGCCTCTTCTACACTACACATCAGATGTGTTTTTTGTTTAGATGTGAAATTAATATATGTTGGTCAAACATTAGAAAGAAATTAATTAAATTGACGTTGCGATCTGGGATTAGAGCACCAGATATCGAAGCAGACGTGCCTAAGCTTGAGCCCTGTCCGCGGCGAGTTCTGAACATTACGTGATGAGTTCCCAATAAGAACGAAACCAGTTTACTGGATTATTTGCCTTTTCGACACTAAACAATGCTTAGTTTATACCGATAAATGTATGTACATAATTGGTCAGGTGATTATATCAAGATTGCAACTTTGATTAAAGAAATAACATTCATCTTTCGCGCAACCAATGTTCATTTTAATTAGAAATAAATATTTAAAAGTAGGATACTCATTAAATAATCCGTGTTTGATGAAAATCGCTCTCATAAAATTAATGACAATAAGTAGTTTCAGATTAAAATATGTCCAACTTGTGGAGTTGGAATTAAGCAGATTGATATGCAGTACTAATGGAAAAGCCATGCTAGATTTTGTATTGAACTTTTCGTCTTATTTAAATTAATCAAAGTTGAACATGTTAACAGAGAATCGTAGGGTTTTGGTATCACCGGACTTCAAACTAAGTAGAAAAGTAGAAACAATAGCGTTGAAATACAATATATATAAGATTAATACATCACCTTAATCTGAGCTGTAAACTTATTTATCAAAAGGAATATTTTGAATAACTTGATACATCAGGATTGCATGATATCCAATGCAAAGATGTCTATCTCGTGTAAGATATTGAAAAATGCGCTTCATCAAAGCAAAAAAGTGGGGAGACCGAATTGCGTGCTAATGAGATATGCTTCCCGCTAAAAAAGGCTTCCGAAGCTGGAAGCCGAAATATACCGAGTAAAATTGAAGACAGTTAATGAAAACACTTTGTTGGTTACAACAAGGGCCAGGCAATTAATTTATTCCCTGTCGCGTAACAGGTTTCTTTTAAATGTGAACACGTTGGTAGATCTGACCTTGATTGTCATTCGGTGGACAAAGCGCACAATTAACTGGAATGAATGTAGATACACAGGGAAATGCAGTCGTAGAAGAGCGACAAGGTTAAATGGAGACCTCCTCAAGATATTACTAGGGACGTAACATCGGTGGAAAATGGCTATGCTTTAGCTGGAACAAAGAATTAATTAAAAGTAGACGGCAGCAGCTGTATGATTCAAAATCGTAAACTATCTTCATTGAAAGATTAAGAATATTGGATTTAGATTTACTTATTAGTGGGTTTATAGACGTAATTGCTGCTTATTAATTACTAACAGTACTAACATTAATAGCATTATTTTTTTATTTATCGTTATCAATTTGTATTTATTAAATTAGTGTCATTGTTGAGATGAATTCTCTCCTTTCCCTAAAATGCACAAAATTTGTTGGTAATATTTTTAAACTTTCTTTTATAACCATATATATCACTACATATCGTAATTGAGCTTTTTATTTAAAAAGCTTTGTAGATAACATAATCTGGAATGATTTTGCTACTATTGTGTTTGTCTGACATTGATATTCCGCCATAACCACTGAGCTCAACCTTGATTACGTAATTTCACGCGATATAAAATTAAATAGGACATCCAAACTGTTCTATCTTGGTCACAATATAGATCAGGTAATGTCTACTTTCTTCTCAAATTCAAATTAAATGTTGGATGTTACTAAAATTAAATACGCTAAGCGACAATCTAAATAGACTATACACTAAAACTCCACTTCTTTTTTACTTCAAAATGGTGTATGTAGGTATATTGTAGTAAATTTGTTCAACTGAAGAAAATCATGTGTGCAGATTATATTAAATTACACAGACAATTTTGCCTGCGTTGCTTAGTATTGTCGGTTCTCGAAAATTAAAGTGTAGGAATAAACTTCGCAGATAAGATTTTTTACTTTTTTATTCTTTAGGAGACCGTGCTGAGTGTCTCATAAATTAGCACTCATAGTTCAGTTAACCAATTCCTTATATTATCATCAATAATTATGCTACTTCGTGACAAATACTTCAGAGAAAAAAGCTATTTATGAGAAACAGCAGGAAAGCTTATCAAAATTCTAAAAATTTTGTCTGCAAAGGCATTTGGACGAATTTTGTTAACCGGACAAGATAACACAGGTCATTAGTCAAGCATTAGTTTTACCAAAAGAGACGAAGTCACAAGATCTATCAATACCGCAAAAGCACAATCGAAGACAGATAAAATGACACAAAAGTCCATATATAGTTGAACAAATAATTACTGAACAGATAGATTTATCCAAAAGAACTTGACGATCTTTTATAATGAATTTCGAATTCCATTGTAAGTATTTCAGTCAATTTTTAATAATATTTTCTATGACGATAAAATAATAATTTTTCAATTTAAAAAAAATGTTACTAGCTGTGAAACATATTTATAATAAAGAAATATTAAATTATTTAAATATACAAGAATATATATATATATATATATATATATATATATATGTATATATATATGTTTGATTCCAGGATTTTATCCTATATTTCCTGTCAATATACGGTGCTTAAAGTGATTCATCAAGAAGACAGATGTCGTACTCTTTAGGCAATTACTTAGTTCTTGCTGAGCCTCGAAACGGCGCAGATTTTCTTTTGAGGTGCACATCTCATCCAAGGCGCCATTCAAACGAGACTCTAACTACAAATTTTAGTTGTATTCCAACTTAAGTTGTTTAATTATTTTTTATTTCGTATGCAGCCTACTTATAATCGATGTCCTCCTAGATATTCAACTGAATACACCTGATCAATCAATATAAAATTGACGCCAAGTTAACTAGGGAATTTAAATTAAAGTTCAGTATCTTGAAAAGGACGTTATAAAATGTATGTATTGCCATTATAAACTAAATATTACTTTAAATCAAGTTTGCGAGCTTGAAATAAACACTAATCCCATTGCGTTTAACTAGTCGCAGAACAACAAAGCAAGATAATCGCCAGTCGCACGTACTGATCAGCCTCAGAGTATGACAGCAAACTGACTAGCGAGGATCAGACCGCAGTGCATAGACATAAAAAGTATTCGTGCTAAGATGTTCGACGACTGGTTAAATACAATGGGATTGGTGTTGAATTCAAGCTCACAAACTTCAAATAATATCTACCGTCATCCACGAAATCAATGATTGTTTAATAAAAGTAAACATTGCATAAGATAACATACTTATTTCATTGCATTGATCGTTTTCGTCCATAATGGACACCCATCAATAATTTGCACTATTTATCGCTGCTAGGGTTCAAACTATATGCAAGTTTAAGACATACTATTTATTTGCCTAGTGTTTTCTTTAGGTGAAGTAAAATTAGCATCGCTTTTTGGTGCTGCAATTTCAGATTTGCAAGTCTTTGAAAACCCGGTTTGAGCCGCGGCTGCTGAAATTCTTAGAAGTATTTGAAGAGCATCCAGTTATGTCCAGACTGGGTCGCGAACGAGTTACAAACCTGAGCACATTTGTTTCACTGTCTGTGACTTTATTCCGGTTTATGTATATATATATATATATAGCATATATATATATATAGATATATATATATATATATATATATATATATATATATCATCAAGTTTCGTACACCCACGTCACCCTGACATTACCCATTTTAGGGCGAATTACGCATGAATAGCAAAATGACGCTTATTACTGAGTTCATTTAGAGCAAATCATATTGTTTGTTGAATTTAATTCCAAGT
Source organism: Eudiplozoon nipponicum (assembly GCA_029291075.1). Taxonomy (NCBI): domain Eukaryota; kingdom Metazoa; phylum Platyhelminthes; class Monogenea; order Mazocraeidea; family Diplozoidae; genus Eudiplozoon; species Eudiplozoon nipponicum. The sequence continues at coordinate 46,383 of JAQBSW010000572.1, forward strand.
ATGTAGTTCTCACTGCGTTAGCTTAGCCGCGCAGAAGAATAAGCGTTACACAGTAAATCTGTATAATAATTTGTTTTAACGCAAAGTAAAAATAAGTGATAAATAAGGTGAATGAAATAAAAGTAAATTTTAAAGTGCATTTAAATGAAACATCACATGGTGTTTGAATATTTTGTTAACTTTTCAGAAATTTGTGACAGCGGTTTAATTATATTTGTATGTACAACTGATAAATTATTTTCGAATCATCAAGTTTGTTTAAATATTTAGCCAACCTTTTATCATTTCAAGAGATTGTACGACATGTTTAATGCGTTTTATAATTGATTTCAACCGCTAGACTAATTTTTTCGGCTAACAAATATTTTTCATACACCATAATCAAGGTTGCGGTCTTGATATATACACCTGACCCATTAATTACTTACATATGTCAGTATAAACTAAGAATTGTATAGTGTAGAAAAGGCAATTCATCCAGTAGACCGGTTTCGTCCTTATTGGGAACTCATCATGTACTGGTCAGAATTTGCCGCGGACAGGGCTCGAATCTGGGCACGCCTCCTTCGGAATTTGGTGCTCTAACCACTGAGCCACCCTGCCGAAATCTTGAATATAGTAAGTGTTATCACCGCCCACGCAATCAATGTTCGTTTAATCATATTCCAAGACAAAAACTCATTTGCATAAATATATTACTCAGTTGATGTTTTCCCTTTTGTGGTCCTTTGTAGCATGCCCGTCAGTGTAACTCAGCATTGTCGAATAAACATAATGGTTACAATTTGGCTTTTAATTATCCAATGAATCCTATCAATTTGTCATTCTGAGTGGTGGTCGTTTCGTATATTCACATGGCGATATATATAATGGATTCATCAACACAAACGATTTAAAACAAGAAATTAGCATAATATCTTATTGCATTTCTGCTGTATAAACCAGACCAGATTGTTTAAAATGCAAGAGTTATTGAACGATTCGTGGAATTCGCACGTTTTCGGCTGGTGAGATTTACAAATACACATGCATTGCTATTATGACCTAAATTGAATAAAGGACGATTAAAGAAAAATTTTTAGCATTTTTTGTATGATTACTTTAGTCGTGCTCCTATTTATGGCCTAGGACTGGGTCAATGAAATTCACCTAAAATAAGCTTTCTGTCCAAATGGAAGGCGGGATTCTCATGTAACTAAACAACTGTGATTTCCAAGAAATTTTTTTGTCTTATTCTCATTGGTTATGTTATTTTTGAAGGCCTGATCAATAGGAGAATCTATTTTTAACACTTAGCAATAAATTATTTGCACAAAAATTTTAATTTCCCCGAGACCATAACCTAACAATCAAGTAAGCTCACAGTCTAGCAGTTAAACTTAACTAAAACAACTGATAGACTCAATATATTAGGCAATACAGTTGGTGCTATCCTGTGATTAAAAATCTGATTTCCAAAAGCTCGAAACAATTAAACAAGATAATTACTAGAAATAAGTTTGTCAGAATTTAGTTTCGCAATTGTTCATCATTTACAATTCCAGACGTCAGATATATTTTTTAGATAATAATTATAATTATTTAACTCTTCGGCTACCTGTCTCGAAGGTGGTTTCTACCAAAAAGAACACAACAATGATGAAGATGGCCAAAATAACATTTGCTTGCAATTTTCGTTTGATATTATCAATATGTAATCAACTGACCATATACAAAGCAAGCCTTCTGTATTTGGAAATGGGTACTAGCAAAATGCGCACATTGATGCCAAAATAAATCTGCAACTCATGGTAAATATTCTCACAGTACGATTGAGACAATTTAATTTCGGTAACGAGATAGTGCACAACAGTTTTGTGTTTGTTACATAAACACACGTGTATTGTTAGTATACTTTGAGTTAATCAGTATTTTTTTGCTTTCGAATTTATATATAAAGTTCATGAGTAGATATTTAAGAAGACCATCATGATGACAGTGGATTCAAATATTTCGGTACGCAATCCGAAAATCAGAAAAATTATTGTATATTTATAAAGACCATTATATAAATCAACAAACAACTGGCCTATATATTCAAAAAATTCATCAACATGATATTCTAATCCACTGGCCGGGAATAACAAAATTCAATATCAATTTACTAGTATCCAGGCTAGACCGAACACACCCTCGACTAGACTAAAAAACATTCGATCAGATTGGCAACAAACTGAATGGAAAAAACAGCTGCACATACGGTGATAGAAATTTCGAAACAATATGAGCATTTAACACTGCAATCCGCACCTGCGCTGTTACCAAGTGTAGAAAACAAAATTGCACAACAAGATGAAACGAAAGACTACACTCAGAACAATAACATTCATACACGTAACAATGCGAGCAGGTGGTTAACTCTTAACCCATCAATGCAAGAATCACCAGATCTCAGAAAACAATATGCAATATATCGAGAAAGACCCTTACATGCGAACAGCCCCAAACACTGACAAAAACGCATACATACCTAACTTATCAGCTAAAACAAGAAATAGAAGTAAAACCGAGTCAGATTTGTTGCCACCCACAAAATCAAATGAAAACCCAGAATGTATACAAATGAAAAATTTTAAAGTGAAGTTTAGTATTCTCGAAATAAATGGCCATTATCCATTTCGTTATTAATGTGTTTCTTCTTCCTAATTAGAAATGTACTGTGTAATATTCCAAATCAATGGACATAATAAAGTGTATTTATTTGTATATTTTCTATAATATATATATATATATATATATATATATATATATATATATATATATATATATATACTCTTTTGAAATGCGAGCTTTAATAAAATTCATTGTACCCTTCTTATGTGCAAAAAAAAAGAAATTTTATCAGATATAAGAAAATTTTCTTTCTCATGGTCTTCTCAAATATCTACTCATGAACATATCTTTATATATAAATATTTATATCTTGTTTTGCTTTCCAATTTATATATAAAGATATGTTCATGAGTAGATATTTGAGAAGACCATGCGAAAGAAAAATTTTCTTATATCTGATAAAATTTCTTTTTGTTTTTGCACACAGGAAGGGTACAATGAATTTTATTAAAGCTCGCATTTCAAAAGAATATATATATATATATATATATATATATATATATATATATATGAAAAATACTTTTGATATTTCAGCATATCTTTATATAAAAAATTGGTTTATACGTCACAGATAAAAGAAATTTATCTCGTCAATCCATCTTTCGAGTAAAATTTGTGTTAAATTATTTATCAAGTTTAGAAGGAAAAAAGAAGGAAATTCGATTACGTTCATTAACTATTTCTTTTAAATTAACCATAAAAGAAAGGCAGAGGCTTACATTTATCTTCATACACCATATTTTATTCTGGTTAGTAAATAAAGCATTACGTTCATTGGCCTAAAGATAGTGGACGTTTCAAATGACGGCTTTCGTAATGTGAGACTCCTTCGTTAATTTTCATTAGAAAACACAAGGAACTCCGACTAATTTGAAGATTGAAGCGATTCAGTATTAATATCGTTGTACATTCTTGTCCCACGCGTGCTAATGTGCGTAGTTTCTTTAAGATGGCGTATAATTTTTACCTTTTCCTTAGAATTTCTAACATTTGTTCTTCTTTGAATTGCTTAAATTCCATATTTAATGACGTTTCTTACATATTCATCATTAGTCTTCATTCTTTGTTTAGTAACTTGATACAACTTGCATTTTTGTTCGTCATGAAGAGTATTTGATTGATATAAACGAATGATATTTCACGAACGGTACCCGAAAATTGATCCTGCTTTATTATTAATTGAACCTTAATGTGTTTTAATTTTAAGTTCACAAATTATTTTGTTAGTGTTAATGAAATTATATCGTGTTCTTGTCTCTGCCGTTTTCGTTCTGTCTTGAACTAAATTTTGATGCAATTATCTAGTAAGCATAGCGTAACTAGTAACAATTAATTAGAAAAGGAACAAAATTTATGATCTAGTATACGCATGACTTTCTTTCTTATGACGTATCACTAGGCAATATATTCAACGTTGTACAATGTGTTTACTAAAGGCAATTAAAAACCAACTCACTATAAATTATATGCGCACATTGAATGCATTTTTTGTTTATATACTTTTTTATATATAGTTTAGCCAGTGTTCTTCTTTTCAGTGAATCTCTGCAGGCATCGCTATCTTCTTAAATTATCTCTTTGACTGTAATTTAAAAGCCGATCTAATTAATAACCTGAATTGGCTCTATTATGTAACTTTTAGTTTAAGTACCTTGTCATGCATAATTGACAAGTTTACTTATTTTGGTCTCCATTAATCGACGAAAGTGTAGAAATAAACAGTTTAGACCATTTTCCTGATTATCGGGTTGCGATCCGATTTGTTTGCATCCGCTGTCTTCCTGATTTTTTCTCCAGAATTTTCGATAACCGGATACGGTTATCTTTTTCAATGGAAAGCTCATATCATACTAAGTTGACAATCAATATGTCAAGTGGAAATATTAGTTTAAACTGCCCCATTTATACGTTGTTAGATCTCTTAAGCTACAAATGCTGGAAAGTGTATGTCAAATTGGTTTGTGTATATGTATGTAGTGTACACGCTTCGAAATGAGATTACAGTGATTTAGTCACAATAACTGACAACTCACTAGATAAGCGTACGCCATGCCTGTGTGTATGTAATCTCGTTTGTTATTGATTGAGGAATAATCAACTATTGCACGTGTACATTCATCCAAGTGAAATTACAGCGATTTAGCAACATCTGATTAATCACTAGATAAGTGTATGCCACATCTGTGTTTTCGTATGTGTGTGGGTGTGTGATGCCACCCGTAATTACTTCATTTAGGATAGTACGTGTAAAAATAGGTCTGACGTGTGCGTTTAGGAAATGACAGTTATCATTTTAGTTTCATGTGAATTTCTGTTACACGTGCCGTTAATTACATGTAACAGATTATTTCTCAGTCTTAAGCCAACGCTCACGCACACATATATACACAAACACACAGATGTGGCATACGCTTATCTAGTGATTAGTCAGATGTTGCTAAATCGCTGTCATTTCACTGGGATGAGTGTACACGTGCAATAGTTGATTACTCCTCAATCAAAAACAAACGAGAATACATACACACAGGCATGGCGTACGCTTATCTAGTGAGTTGTCAGTAATTGTGACTAAATCACTGTAATCTCATTTCGAAGCGTGTATACATGCAGACATATACACAAACCAATTTGACATACACTTTCCTAGCATTTAATGCTTAAGAGATCTAACAACAAGTATAAATGGGGCAGTTTAAACTAATATTTCCACTTGACATATTGATTGTCAACTTATTATGATGAGCTTTTCATTGAAAAAGATATCCGTATCCGGTTATCGAAATTTTTGGAGAAAAAATCAGGAAGACAGCGGATGCAAACAAATCGGATCGCAACCCGATAATCAGGCAAATGATCTATTCCCTGGCGCGCAACATGTTTCTTTTAAATCTAGTTTAGACCATTTTCACAATTTGTGCATGCTTTTATCAGGATTTTTTGTTGTGAGAAAAATGATGTCACATAAAAACGTACAGGGCATTTAACAGCTGAAATTGGAAGTAACAAACATGTTCCAAATATTTAAATACTGTTTGTTGCGGAGATCTAATATATATGCAAGTATGTATTAGGTGTTGCGAACCTACTAACACATTAGTTCAGTTGTGAACAGAAGGAAAGTATAATCTCATGCACATTCGTTTCGTGCTTACTGGCGATTCATCAGTAGAAGTCGGTTTTACGCCCTTTAACCACTATATATTTTGGTCAAGAATGTGGGATAATAGGACAGTACAATCTCCTAAACATGGTACTAACATGATGGATGTCATTATATGCTATAGATCACCGAAATTGAGAATTACAACAATTTCTGAACACCTGTTACTCCAGTAAATCCATACACTCTGGCCTTGATCGATGTGAGTTATCACATTTCGCCGTAAGCATGACTTGTTCTTAATTCATTCTATTTATCATATTTGATTTGTATATCCGTCGTAATAATTCACAACTGATATTAGAATTTTGATATGAGTTCATGGCATAATAATTTTACAGCATTATTTTATCATAAAAAATGAATGCTAGAAATGAGTTAAAGAAATCCATCAATTAGACCAATGTTGGGCAATATGTGCAGCTTTTGGAGTTTTAAGCATGATTGTTAACTGTGCAAATGTAGATATATATTTATTTTTAAGGTAATTAGGCCACACACGGACCTCGAGTAAACCACATATTAAATATAATTCTCAGCATATACCGTATATTTTTGCTAATTTGTGTTTGATGTGGTCACCTTTCTGATTTAAAATGCATCGACAGCTTTGCTAAGCACCTGCGTGTGCCAATATATGGCACTTGATTTCCCATATGCCGAAAAAATTATTTTGGTGTGCAATGATGCATTTCTAATTTTGTGTTTATTGGTTAAAAATAAAAGGAATTATATTAATTTTTCGTCGCCAAATGTCGTATTATCTAGTGCTACAAATTTCCACTCAATTATTGAACAGTGAGTTGAATAATTATTAGAATTGTGGAGAAGTCGTTGAAAAATGTCCGATGCGCAACAGCAAAGTAGTCGTGAAATCAATATTTCAACCAAGAACCTAAGTTTGTAAGCATTAAGGAAGTAAGAATCATGAAACAAGCTAAATCAAAAAAAAAAATATTCCGTGAGACTGGAACTAATTTCACCATGTAATCTCAGAATTTTAAAATATATGCATCCGTCATTACATCCAATATGTAAACAATTTCAAACTAATTCAATTTCCTGATTCATAGTTAGCTGTGACGTTTGAGAGCTAAAATTTTTTGAGCGAAGATTATATGATTCTTCGTTAGTTGACAAGTTATTTAAATTGTTAGTTAGTTAGTTATTTGGTTAGTCAGTATTTAGTTAGTTGGTTAGCCATTAAGTTAGTTAATTAGTTAGTTAGTTAGTTAGTTAGTTATTTGGTTAGTTAGTTAGTTAGTTATTTGGTTAGTTAGTTTGTTATTTAGTTGGTTAGTTAGTTAGTTAGTTAGTTAGTTAGTTAGTTAGTTATTTGGTTAGTTAGTTAGTTAATTAGTTGGTTAGTTAGTTAGTTAGTTAGTTAGTTAGTTAGTTAGTTAGTTAGTTAGTTAGTTAGTTAGTTGGTTAGTTAGTTAGTTAGTTAGTTAGTTAGTTAGTTAGTTAGTTAGTTAGTTAGTTAGTTAGTTAGTTAGTTAGTTAGTTAGTTAGTTAGTTAGTTAGTTAGTTAGTTAGTTAGTTAGTTAGTTAGTTAGTTAGTTAGTTAGTTAGTTAGTTAGTTAGTTAGTTAGTTAGTTAGTTAGTTAGTTAGTTAGTTAGTTAGTTAGTTAGTTAGTTAGTTAGTTAGTTAGTTAGTTAGTTAGTTAGTTAGTTAGTTAGTTAGTTAGTTAGTTAGTTAGTTAGTTAGTTAGTTAGTTAGTTAGTTAGTTAGTTAGTTAGTTAGTTAGTTAGTTAGTTAGTTAGTTAGTTAGTTAGTTAGTTAGTTAGTTAGTTAGTTAGTTAGTTAGTTAGTTAGTTAGTTAGTTAGTTAGTTAGTTAGTTAGTTAGTTAGTTAGTTCGTTAGCTTCGTAGTTAGATAGTTAGTTTTTTAATTAGTTAGTAAGTCAATTAGTTAATTAGTTAGCTAGTTTGTTAGTTATTTGGTTACTCAGTTAGTTATAATGGTAGTTATTTAATTTTTTTGTTTTGCATTTTTTGTTGTAGTTATATTTTTTATCGTGTTTATTTGGTCCTCTTTTTGTCATTTCGAGTCCTTGTGTATAGCTAATCGAAAGATAATTCTGAAAGTAGGACTAATTACTTTTCCTACTTATATTCTAGTCTGTTTAATAATAGACTGAAAAGCGAAAAATAATAGGACATTATTCTAAATAATCTTAAAGAATTAATGTTCACATTGTTGGTACTTAAGTATGTATTGTTGCTGTGTACTTTAACCACAGTGTCTCTGCGTCCGACTGCAAAACTGTCGCAACGCATTACAATTTTGTAAAATATTAACTTTCTGAGACGCTAAAATTTTTCGTGTTTAGTTACACATGCATCTTGTGTGTAATTCAGAACAAAAGTACATATATTGCGACCGGCCTTACGGAGTCTTCAGTTACTCCTTCACGTATGCAGAGGACACAGACAAGTACTGGTCTCTTCGCAATTGTTGAAAGCTAGTTACTTTTTTCAAGTAGGAACTGGTGCAATCTCGCAACTAGAAACTCTAAATCGGTCAATGTGGGCTCAAGAAGAAAAACTGTGGTTATCAATAGTTGTTTGTCCTTATGCATGTGTATACAAGACAGTTATCTTGCTAATTCTCCCAGCATTCCTATTTTAACTTTACCCAGTAAAAGGATAAAGCACTTAAATAAAGTGCAGTTTGCGACGTTTAGCATTTTCCCACATTGGTCACTTCGATTACAGGTACACAGCGTAATTGTCGACACAGGCACATTTAATTTCGTGCATTCGCATAACACAGAAGGTAGAACACAGAACCAGTAAGAAGACAACAACTATAATGGAGTAGTAAAAGCTCCTTTCTGAAGTACAACACGAAGATTAAAGCAGAATTCTTCAATGGAAAAGGGTAAAATAATTTGGATAGGGTATTCTATTAGGCTCCGCAACCCTCCAATGCGTGGATAGTCATAACATTTTTTAGCAGATCAAGAATTAAAACTGGAAATACATTTCAATTCATGTTTAAACTAAGCCTACAGCATTGTAACTAGCAAATTCAATAATAGTAGCTCAGTTAAATAAATAATTAGCATACATTCTTTGAAAGCTTTAAATATTTTATGATCGAACAATAACTGTGACGAACGGGTGCTTTTTATGTTATCTGAATAGTTAGAATCAATATTAATATTTAGCTGAATTATTAACACTTGCTTTGATTGATTGCGCGAGTGGTGGTAACAGTTCATTAAATCAAGTTTGCGAGCTTCAAGTAAACACAAATAAAATTGTATTTAACCAGTCGTCCAACGACATAACAAAACTGGCGCCAGTCGCAAGCACTGACGCGTTTCGACCTTCCATGATCATCATCAGAGTACGACGGAAAACTGACTAGGGAGGATCAAACCGCATTGCATATATATGGAAAGCAAAATTAGATATTCGGCTCTCACCTCCAGCAATCTCGCATACATTTTACGCAATTGGAATTGTCGGCTGCACAATTTCTAAGCAGTCACGAACATTAGCTGTTTGAAGCTTTCGCCACACAAAAAATATATAGACAATACAATAAAACAATAATTGTTGGGGGGGGGGGGTTGGTGTTAACAATTCTTTAAATAAATTTTGCGAGCTGGAAGTAAATACCAATCCCATTGCATTTAATTAGTCGTCGAACTACATAACCAAACTGGCGCCAGTCTCACGCACTGACGCGTTTCGACCTTCCATGATCGTCATCAGAGTATGACGGCAAACTGACTAGGGACGATCAAACCGCATTGCATATATGTGGAAAGCAAAATTAGATATGCGACTCTCACCTCTAGTAGTCTTGCGTTCATTGTACGTGGCTAGAAATGTCGGCTGCACAATTTCTTTGCAGTCACGAACATTAACTGTTTGTAGCTTTCGCCACACACATATGTATACAGAATACAATTAAATAATAATTGATTGATCGGATGGTGGTAACAATTCTTTAAATAAAGTTTGCGAGCTTGAAGTAAACACCAATCCCATTGTATTTAACAAGTCATCGAACAATATAGCGACTGGCGGTAATTTTGGTATTTTGTTCGACGATTTGTTAAATATAATGAGATTGGCGTTTACTTAAATCTCGCAAAATTGATTTAAAGAATTGCAGTAAGTATTTAATTTTATGAGTAATGAAAAATAAATCATGCACGCCTACGAAATTAGAAATTACGGAATAACTTTAATAAACGTTTATTCATATATTTTAATCGAAATTTTACATATCATTTTTTAAATGTACATTTATTGATTTGTTGTTGGTTGTACGACTTTGAACCTAAACTTCCATCGCTCTATACGTAATCACATTTTTCCTGTAAATTATTGGGAAAAGCCAAACAAGGACGACACTAATAAAATGAAAAATTGTGTTTGAAAATCTAGGCAACGTTATGCTCCTTCCTGTTATTTATATAACATCTGAAATTTTATATTGCTGTATTTTAAAACAGACAAGTTTTATTTGTTACAAAACCCTGTTTAAGGCAAATCCAAAGAAAATTCAGCTGAAAGTAAATTTGACTGCAATCGTCATTTATACTAGCCACTAGAAACGAAGTACGAAGTTTAGATCGTAACTCATTTCCAGTGGTTATTATGAATGAACGATGTTGATGCCTTCGGAGAAAATCAGCACCCGGCCACTACGAAGACGAAATCGATGTGTACTTGGAAATGAGGATCAATTGGATCTTTGAAGAACTGATAATGCAAAGCGACTTCCCAAGTATGAAAATCGTTGATAATCAAAATGTACGAGATGTTTGAAAAATTCAAATTGCATAAAAAAGTTAGATTCAGATTCGTAGAACATGAGCTGGATGGTCATAGACCGACGATCCATGAATTCACACCCACTTGTAGAACTTCTGATTCTATTCACAATTGACTAATTAAAACGAAACCAGAATGTGGATTAATTTCATTATTTACCATTATATGCATTGGTCAATATGTAAATTTGTTTCATTTTTACTTAAATAGGTATTTGCATCGACAGTGAAACTCCTTTATGAGTGGATTTATGCTTATACTTCACACCCTGATACCAGACTCTTGATGAGTTTATTTATTTTAACTAATATGAGATTTCAATTGAAATTTCATAATACGTACTATATGTTGGCTTTGTGAATTTAGAATGGAAATTTAAAAAAAAATCATTTCTGTTTACAATTTATGAAGTATATAATTCTGGCTTTCTAATTCAAGGATATTAAATTATTGGACGCTCAATTTTTATTGTCTATTATAAAATTGCTATATAAATTTCAAGTGATGCTGTTATTGAGTGTCTTAATTCAATATCTTTTTATACCCAATATTTTACTAATGAATTACTCATTATTTTAATAAGTAAATTATAAGAGCTCTTCTTTTCAATAATAAAATATGGTAGCCAGTGTTCCTTATCGGTACTGTTTCAAATTTAATTACTTAAAGTATTTTATTGACCAATTACCTATATAGAAAATTAACAGATTATAAATAATCAATTAATTTTGCACTGATTTAACGAGGCAGTTAGTATTTTATCTGGCTAAACATATTACAAATGATTTATAAAAGTGTATCAATTTCCGCTAAGCACTACCTACTTAGGATTATTTTTATTACGCAAGTTGTATCTATACTTTTTATATCTTGTTATAATTTTATTTATCAATTTACCATTCGTCCCTGGTTCATAAATTGTCACGGGCGCTGATGGATTTACAGATACAGGTATCTTTGTTGCAGTTATTTTATGCAGTATTGAATCTAGACAATAAATTCAAAAGTAAACAAAACCATTGTTCACACTTTGATGAAATAAATTTTTAGCGGTCGCAATATGTTAGATTTGTTATGATTAAGCGAATCACATTTCCTAGAATTGGCGTTTAAAAACGAGATGTAGTATTAAAACATGTCTCTCCCTGATCTCTGATGATGAATCATCTCTCTAATGCGACGAGCCGTATAAATTCAGACAGATAAGCGAACATAGTTTTATGCCCCGCGTCTATTCTGTCCACCGTATTTCTACTGCTGCTAACGGCTGGCAACGAATTCGGTTGGACTTTGGATCCCTTTACTTTGTCACTTAATATCAGTCAAAAACGGAAAGGATGTGTAAAAATGGCACAACACCACATCATGAACTAACGTCTTGACCGCTCCAACGACCAGTGGCAGTGGACATGTTTCCAGACTCGGCGGGCCTGATATGTACACCTCTGACCCTGTCACTAACAACGCCGAAGTAAACTCTGTTGAGGTATACACCGTATTTAACATCGTAAGCTCGATTAGTGGTTGATAGTCGCCCCATAAGCAGGTCTAATTTTGACATCAATAGCGTAGAACCTCAGGCGATGTCCAACGAACATGTTTTGCCATTGTACTTTTCTGTTGATAGTATGCGGTTGATTGCGTAGGATAAACTGCTTGACTTTGATGCTAATGTTTCAGCTCTAAACTGTCAAATACTGTGTCTTCATTCTTAAAATTTATCGCAGATGAACCGCCAGAACTATATATGCTCTATCTTATCTCTCCGCAATTGTTGTAAAATGCAATGAAAAGTTTCGCCCTTCTGTCGTCATTTACTAATGCGTAACATTTCAGATGCCTGTACCGCATTGATTCGAATTATTGCAGTTGCAGACTTATTGTCTTCACCACATGTGTTGTTTTGTTATTTAATACTCAATCAGTTTCTCAACTACTAAATTCACGCGGGGTTCACCCATGCCTAATGACCATCAAAGCAGCACCTTGTGTACTGTAGTTGTACAAATCAATCGGATCTCCAAATTTGAGGTGCCAAATCATGCAAAGTAACAATTGAACTTCTATCAACGTCATCTTAGAACCAGTACAATGGGTCAGACGTTTATATCAAGAACGAAAACTATATTTGAATAACTTTACAGTCCATTTGTTTTAGATTTATAAACCCAACCCAAGCGACTAATTTTTTACCGTAGAGGGCGCTACCATCTCAGGATCCACCGAGCTTATATGTAAATAGAGTTACCTTTTCTCATTTTTTAGTTTCATATCTAGCCATTAATTTAATTTGCAATACACGGCCAATTAACCCACAATTGATAATTTTTGATGGGGCAAATAACACTTACATCTTTCAGTATTTCATACCCAAATGCTATATGTTCCGATCCTATGGCACTCAAAAAGAAAACAATTTCCACAATTGACCCATTTTTTGTCATGAAGGCAACAATCAAATTTTAGAACATATTGGTATTGATTCATAATTCAGTTTTACCTGGGTAAATTGGTAAACCAGCTGTTACCGGTGGTTTCGTTAATATTTCGCTTACTTATCACAGACAAGCATTTAATATTGATACCGATGCCATTCAAAGTTAAAGCGCCATTATCATAAGTGTCATTAATGAATATTTCCCTCATAACATTACACTTTTACACTATTATCTAAAGACATTTTATGGCACAGTGAGACACTCTTGAAATTCTATAACTTCTAATCTAGTAAAAGCGATTACTCACTGATCTGATGTTGTGTCCCCAATGTCAAATGTGTTATCAGAGCTCCCATTATTTTTATCAAAATTAAGCAAAAGAAGAAGCTCATGTGATATAACAACTTGTATTTTTACAGTTATGGTTTCCGTGTTTTATAATTTGGAGAAAAATAGTCAGACGTCTGATGCTGTGTTGGAAAACAAGGACGCAACATTTTGAAACGACAAAAAACAAAGAAAAATAGTGAGAAGTCGGATGCTGTGTTGGAAAACAAGGACACAACATTTGTGTAACGACACAAAGCAATTCGCCGACATATTGCGTAAATTAAATTAAATTCAATTTACGCTACACCAATGAGAAAAAAAGCGAAATTTGCTGTTAACCAATGGTGTGTACGTAGCTAATAAAGGCTATTTAAGCACGGTGAATTCACCATGCAAGTCAGTTGTCGCGTTTGCCTGATGTGAACTTCTCAGACGTGCTGTCTGCTATCGTCAGCTGCGCTGATTTTTGGCTTGCTTCACACACATTGGCAATTTCAGTCACGCCAATCTTGTTGCTGTACAACTAGAGAGACGAGCCAGTTACTGCAGAAATTCAACGAGTTTACTCAGCGGGATTTCAACACCACAACAGAAGGAACCACAACCCAAGTCAACTAGAGCTGGTATCGAGTGTCTAGGAGTATTTCTAGACACTGCTACACTAACTGACCTTCTCGGAATTTGCCAGAGAACGCAAGACCGGCCCTGTTAAGGGCCCTCAGCAATACCAACTCAGCCTTCCTGACACCAAAACTAACTTTGTAACGTCGTACGGCATTTACTTGAAGCTGGGGCGTCTACAAAAAGCTCATGTGATATAACAACTTGTATTCTTACAGTTATGATTTCCGTGTTTCATAATTTGGAGAAAAATAGTGAGACGTCTGATGCTGTGTTGGAAAACAAGGACACAACATTTTAGGATAATGCATAATAACTTAAACGACAAAAGTATTTATAGAAAAAACAATGCATATTAATGGACAAAAGCACTATTATTCACTCGTAATATTGAAATTAACAAACACGACTTGGTTTGTCTGTTATAAATAAATGATAAAGCTAATCTATATCGCAAAAGAATTTAAAAAATTTGCTGTCATATAAAAGGTTCCATGAAAATTAGTTTTTTCTATAATCTGCTTTGTCTTCTGAGCCCATCTTAATAATGTTTTCCTGATCCTATTCGCATGAAATGGAACCGTTCTAGCATTATTGGCATGAAGGTTATCAACCGCAACATATTGTGCATTTTGTTTTGGAACCGCTGGTAAATGTGTTCCCTATGATTGTACCTAAAAAATATGACTTACAAAAAGATGAGCTGGTATAGGTCTGAACAATTTTTTCAACACATGCATCCCCTGGTAGTCAGGTTAAGCTTTCCTTCTAAACTAAATTATGCAGTTTGATATACAGTTGGACCGATACTGGAGATTGTCAAATAAAAAACATAACTGAGAAATGAACATCGCCTCATAAATTGTAAAAAGCTTATTATAAATCCACACTTTATATATAACTCAATCCTGTCAAGTTGTTCAGCTCAAGTATAACTTTTCCAGGTGGCATGGTATCTACTTTATTTTAAAATGCAGTGCCTATACTGTTGAAACTTGATGTAGAAAGCGATGTTAATTGAAATCTACATGAAGTCAGGACGATTTAAAGTAAACTTTTGGTTCAACTTAAATAGCATCAACTATGCAACCTACAATGCGTAAAGTAGGTGACTTATTACAATTAACTAATAGCCATCGGGTTCGTACTTTAACTAAGCACTTTTTTCTTCTACACAGGAATTGTCACCATTGTAGAGTTATGTTGCATTAATTGTAAGTCTTCTCTTTTTGGTCATATCATTCTGCCTGTCTATTTGTTCAGCATTTAAAATTATCGCTTAGTTTATTTAATATTGCCACTTAAATATTTGCTCACTCTGGCAAAAAATCTAAAAAATGTGTGTTAAAAAAGGGCGATGTTCATAAATATACTGCTATGAAAATCATCGGCATATTTACCTGAATAGTAAATCAATTGCACAACAAGACAGTTTCCATACATTCGCCCCATTATCTACTTTTAAATAGATAATATCTATCATTTTATCAATTGTTAGCTTTAAAATTTACAGTATCATCATCCATACATTCTTGATGAACTATTCTGCTCATCGTATATTGTGAATGCGATCCATTCTGCGTACTGTTAACCGAAATTATTTTAAGCAATGAAATCGTTTTATTATACAATGCAGGTATTACAACATAGTAGACCATCCTAAGTGAAGAGGTGTTTCAATTGTTTATAAGGAGGGTAAAATCGGCCGGGCAAAGGAATTAATTTTGTAGTATTACTTAAAGTCTTGTTTACACTCTCAATTTCTATATAATGCAATTCTAACAATTTGCCATTCTTAGAAATATCTTCCCCAGGTGACATAGCGTTTGCTTTATAATAAATGATCCAAGCTAACCTATTGAATCATTATGTAGAAAGCAAATTAAAAAGTCGTCTACACGAAGCGAAGACTTTACAGAATAACCATTTTTAGCGAATTTAATAATAGCATTTTCGCGTCATTTGAAGCTTTTGGTATGAGATTTATGACGCATAATCTATTTCCACGGGATTCAACCTTTGCTTCTGAATTTTTTTGGGTTCTACTACGGAATGCCTAATAAAGGAAAATCTGATCTGATTCTGTAATTGTAACATTATTTACGGTATGATCAAAGTGTGCCGTACGAGTTAATCTCTGTTCACCTTAGCATACTTAGCTTAGGATTTCATTTATATTGAGAGTTACGGTCTAGCCATTTGCTGTATTACTTTCGATGCGATTAAAACAGGAATTCAAATTTAGCAAAGACTGAGCTTGAAAATATTTTTAAATACAAATAACATTTTTATTCATCGCACTCTTCTCGTGTAATTGAAAATGAATTACATGCATATATTACAAATGTTTTGTGATTCGAGGCAAACTGCCGAAAATATGGCCACTACTTTTTAATTAAACAGCTGTTCACGATACGGAATTGTGCCTGTCTAGTACTAGCATCCAGCGGCTGACTATTTATTATTTGCAAAGTTGTTTTAGCGAAGTTGTCAGATGTATGGTTATAAGCCAACTAGTCTATCGTTCAGTCCCCAGTTTTAACAGTATTAGCTTCCTTGATGCGGGCCAAATTGGTGCAAAACCACTCTTATAGGTGAATTAAATATGCTAATTTAGAACCCTTCTAACACGCAAAAAATGTATATTGATAAAATTCATGCCTTAAGTCTGTTGCTTTATGCCAAGCATCAAAGTGGAACTGCATTTGCCCTATAATATATTACTGCGTGCAACACGCGATTCTGCGATGTTAAGGTTGCCCTACACGCCACATTGACGAGAGTCTGATTCCGGTCCGCAATAACCCAGACTAAATATTATGACATTTTGATCAAATGAGTAAGCAGGGTAAAATATACTGATTGGGTTTCCCACTCTACGGATTTTTTAGCTTATTCCTACAAGAGTAAACATTTTTAGTTGAGAAATGCACAATTCGACACGATGCCCAGAGAAAGGATTTTGGCAATGCATGTCATATAAGTAAATAGTTTTTTTTTCAAAGAAAAAACAATTTTTATTCAATGCGTTTAAATTTAGAAACGCTAAAATATGTTGATATCGTTATATATACTATAAATTTCTTGCGAGTTATCATTATTTGTAAATCTTTCAAAGTAAACTGAATAAATGGCAATCCCTTTAAACTAAAAATTTTCGACTTAACCATCTTCGGGATGGAGTCTCACGCGCACATTATTAATTGAAATTTTTCAGAATCAGGTTTACTTGATTTTGGTCACAAGGTAATGCAATAATATAACTGATTTTAGCGGGAAAATAAATGAAGTGCCATATATATATATATATTGGAAACTGGCGATATAAATAAACCTTGTGCCAAATGCGAAAAAGGAAGTTGCGTAATACGTTTACTGTTTTAACAATAAAATTTGCAAAATATAACAATGTAAACATTTTAGGTTTTGGATTCTTTCCTTTTTTCAAACGAGAACATAAAAGGATTTTTCCTATTAGGCATATCTTCCTTATGTAGCACAAGATATCAGATGCAAACACTTACTAAAATTTGACAGCTTTTCAGTGACATCTTACAGTTTTTGGAAAATACTGATTATCCTTCAGCGTTAGTACAGCTCAATTCTCGTCGGACAAATTACTGCCATTATTTTCAAAAGATATGAAGAACACTGATTTTTTCAACGTATCTAAGTAAATTAACTTAAACCTTTATTAAATTGAGCAAACTTTAATAATCGTTCATAGACAGAGAAAATTATAACAAAAATAAATTATCTGGACGATCTTCTCCTATCCAGTTTTAACATAGTTACTGATTATTGATAAATAATTTATGTTGCATTACAAATTCTAATTTCATTATCCTCCATTGAACACAGTTTAGGTATAGTTCCCTAATTTTTCCGCATGGTTAATCTATTTTAACGTATAACATAGATACTCGTTTTTAATGAAAAAGTGAAGAAAAGATATTCATGCATCAAACCACCATTTTAGTGAATATAAAACGTAAACTTTTATGTAATCCGAGCGCATAACTCTTGAATGCGGTAATTCTCACAAAATCGCGGTCGTTATCAGCAGGTTCAATACTCTTATTCATAATGGTTTATGCTTCCTGAGCGTTGTATACTTATTTTACGAAATTACTCCACTAATAATTATCTTGAAGAAAAAATTTCTCAGAAAATCGGGTGATCTCACAGCAGGTTCAATACTCTTATGCATAATGGTATATGCTTCCTAAAAGTTGCATTCCTATTTGACGAATTTACCTCACTAATAATAAAATATATACGTTCTCATATTGTTATTACATAAAAGCTTAGCGTTTACATTATATTTATATATTATATTTTATTTATAAACTAATTATTTAATAGATAATTAAAATTTACCTATTCAACCTTTTAGCACTGAATAAACAAGACGGCTAATACCGTTTCTAACTGAAATTCTACGTGCAGATTTCAGGATTAAGAAAAAAGTCAAATTTCATTCTTTCTGTGTCTCATAGACATGGTTTCAAAAATGTGAGATTTTCTTTTCCGTCTTGAATTTATATTTTACGTTTAAAGTAAATTCAACGGATAGAACAAAAATGTATTTTTAGGTAACAAAGTGTAAATTTAAATTTTCCACCATTTGAACATAGCTATTAGCTAAAAAAAATGAAATATTGAATTGAAAAAAATACCATATGGTCTTTGCTTTAATCTCCTCTTTGTCGGATTGAAATGCAGGCCAAGTTATTCCAAACAGCATTTGCATTTTCTGATTTGTTATATTTTGAAACTTGAAATGTGCTTGCAAATTTGCATGCTATTACAACATTTTTACGCGTGGCAATAATTTAAATTTCGCGGTAATTTGTGTCGCAACGTGCGCCTCATCTCTTAGCAAGCGCATTTCTAGCAATTTTAAATTATGATAAAATCGAATTTTGAATGATACACTCGCGAAGAGACTGTAGTTCCTTTTTTCACGAAAATGGAGAATTGTCAATTGTAATGCAATTCTACGTGATTGTCTTCTGCTATAGTAGGATAATTATCAACTGTTCACACCTATTACCCAAGCTAAAGCGAATGCCCGTCAATTACGCAAAGCCATACAATAGTTTAAACAAATTTAAATAATCAGTTACAGTTATGAAATTATGTTGTGCAACATGATGAACGTTTGTATTATCCTGTCCACAAGTCGTAAATATTTGGTGAATGAAATTAAATACAACCGGAGGCACTCTGCTCAAAAATGCAGATTAACTACACTCTATGCGAAATTTGCTCAACTAATAATAGTATTTATAGTAAACCAATATATGTAATTAATATAACACAATTATACCTTAATTAAATACGAAGAGGCGTGAAATCAATTATTTCTAAATTTAAACACATGTTATAAAATATTGTTTAAAATCATTGATTTTTTAAATAATTTTTTTATAGCTTACGTGATATTTTTAAAGTTGCTTACAAATTGATATATGAGTACCTATAAGAGTGCAAATATTTTGTAATTTGAAATTTAATGACAATTGTTTTGTCCACACAATAGGCACCAATTTCAGTTCCCGTGTGACAATGAACTTTCGAAAATGCAAATCTGCAATGTAAACGAGAACATTTTATTTAGTATAGAACCAGGCTTGGCATCCGAACTGCTAAATGAGTGCTGCTTAGTCTAAAACACTTACTTTGATGCAGTTAAATTTATCCCACTCAGTGTTATTAGAAAACCGTTGCCTTAACATTGGTTTCACATTTTAAGCTAAGCCTTGACGATATGATTGGCGTAAAGTAATTCGTATCTACCGATCAAATTGATTAATTTCATCCGGATACTTTTATTATAATTTTAAGTTTTCCCAATACAGGCAAAATTAACATTTATAAAATATCAAAAATGTTTAACCGAAGCGTCTATATTTTTTGCAAATATTTTAGAGGAAAACGGCCACCATGACTTCACTTACAATTATGCTTAGGACTTCTATTCAAAATTGTGCAAAATATGTACAAAATAGTTTGAATTTCCATTATAAAATGCATTAAATGAATTACCTTACACCTAATCTATATCGTGATTTATTTTGAAATATTGTCTAAATAGAATAAGCATAACTGGCTGCATCAGAGGTGTACATGGTTTCAGTAAAATTTGTAATGTCAAATTTACTACTATATTTCTTTGACGTATTTTAAAGCCATATATTTAATGTCATTGTAGTTTCTCCTGGTGTGAAAAATTGCAAATTGAAATATTTGTTCAAAATGATAAATTAATCGTAAGCGTAATGAAAATGCCTCGCATGGGCTAGGTCTAATATTGACCTAAACAATTTAAGTTATTGTAAATAATAAAATATTTCAAGAGTGCTACGAACGTTTGAAATGAATAAATATGACTAAAATCAAACGCTTTTCGAGCTTTAATAGAAACACATAATCAATGAATATAACATAAATACCCAACTAGATAGATATGCAATCAGGTAGTGTTTACAGCTTCCTGCGTTTTGATTCAGGTAGAATGCATAGTTTGTAACATTATCGTGAAATGAAATCTTTGATTGATTCTTCATTGAAGATGTTTATATGCCATTCAAAAAAATTATGATCTAAAATATTCCCTATACATTATATCTCCAAAAAATACAAGCATTGTTTGCATTGTTTTTGACATATCTGCATAAGGAATACTCCTATTGCTAACGGTGAATTATAAGTAACCCTTCCTTATAAAATATCTTTTAGCAGCAATTAAAACATTTATTGTATTTTTATACAAAAAGTAGATAAAATGAAGTTTATTAATCAATTATCTTAGTCCTTAAATTCGAACTGTTTCTGTATTTCCATGAAATTGCATAATAACAGTATAATCTAGCATATATAAATTTGATCAACATTTCTCTCTAGAATTTGTTTCTTCAAAATATTCGTCCAGTCACTTATGACAATTTATAGATTTGCTTGAGAGAAAAAGAGAGCCTTCCGGCGGCAACTTAATAGAAATAATGGATAGAATATAGATTTGGAAAGAAATAAATTTTCTTATTCATATGACCCTTTCCATGTGGAAAAAGAAAAATAAATTGTAGCAGACACAAGCACCGATTCTTTCTCATATTCTTCTCAAGTATCTACAAATAAACATGTATTTATATATCAATTGAAAGGTCAAACAAAATAAGAATATGTAAACATCGAGATAATGTGAAATAAGGGGACAAGCAATGAATTGCGTGCATTAACTCCATTTCATGCTCAAGGCCTGGACATGCTACTTCTGCCTGCATACATCTCGCTAAAAAAATTTTATCCATAGGGATTCATATGTGGCTAATTCCTTTCTTTTTTTGCATTTATTAATTATCAGAAACAGAAAGGAATTAGCCACACACGAAGCTTTATGGATAAATAAATTGGAGCTAGATTTTTGCAAGCAGAAGAAACATGTTCGGGTATTGGGCTTAAACTGGAGGTGATGCACGCAATTGATTGGTTGTTCCATTATTTCATATAATCTCCATGTTTAAATTTTTACTGTTTTTTTGGGCATATCAATTTATATAAAAAGAGATGTTCATTTGTAGATACCTGAGAAGAAAATGAGAAAGAAACGGTTCTTGTATCTGATAAAATTTCTTTCACATTTTTCACGTGGAAAAAGTACTATGAATTTTAATAAGGCTCGCATTCCAAAAGAATTTTTTTATATTTTGAATGTGGAATAGCTTTTTGTTATCCATATACTCGAAAGTATTCATCTGGAAATATTCGATTGTCCAAGTTGGTCATGAGGTTCCTATTGTAAGCCAAAGTTACCCTACTTGAATGATTAATTTTCTGTCCAGTTCAATTTGATTTCCTCTGAACAAACGTCGAGATGGATCTTTCTACATCTCGTTTTATTCATACGACCAGATAGGATAAAGAGCTTTCTTTTATGCATCTAATTGAAACTGAATTTCTTCGTTAACGGTTTTTAGATATTATAGTAGCACATTTTTATTTTCATTCTTTCCAAAAACAATGAGGTTTCATAAAAATAGTGAAAGCAAATATGGGCTCCAGTAATTAATAGTTTTAATCATGTTGTCTCTATTTGGTTTCTTTGTGTGTTTGTTAACACCTGTGCATGAGGACTACTCATGCCTATGCCATCAATTTGTCTGTAAAAAATTAATGAATTAAGAATTTTGCTTCGTATGTGTAAAGTTAAAAAAGTTCCTTTATGTCTACCAATCCTATATATATTCCTGTATATAATATTCATAGATAATCCTAAATAATATTATTTTTTTTATTTAACCGAATACTATTGAATAAATAAGACAAACATTTTCTATCTTTTTAATCATTTTCTGTTGTACAACTTTAGATAATAGTTTGGTCTCACATGCTGCTAAGTGGTAAACGGTGATAATGATCTTGTCTGAGAGGTAAAAAATTAATAGTATTCTTGTATACTTTATGAAAATATGGCAAGCTGTATTATACAGATGCCGTTGATCTAAATGATTTTGCATTTTAAATTTATTTAATAAATATAATACGTGCATCTTTGGTGATTTTATACTAAGATACTACATTTAAAATTATTCCATTTAGACCGGTCGTTATGGCATATCCTAAGTTTTCATTGGCATCGCATTTCAATTTTGTATTAAGATTTTTTAAATATATATATATATATATATATATATATATATTTATATACTTTAAAGAATTTACTCATAGTGACCATTGCCTTCATGTTATATCCGATGTAATTTTAGGGAAAAACAAATTGAATATTTTGGAATATATTTATTATTGATAAATAGCAAATTTATTGCTAAAATATTTAACAAAACAAAAATAAAACTTCCGGTTAAATATTTTCGGTGTTTCCCTTTTATTAAGTGAATGATAACTAGTCTGATTTTCAGTTTAAATTTAATTTATTTGAAACAAACTTACTATTATTTATAGTCAATTGCGTGTCGGTTTGTTAGTGAGAATAGGTGTGTCTGTGGACGTGTGTATAGTTCCTCATATATAGTTCAGAGATGTTTGTGTCTGTGTATATTCCCAATAAACGTTAAATTTTTAACGCATCTTCCCCTATTTATGGCTAGTGCGTAAATGAATGTTTTTCTTGTATGCTTTCTCTCATTTAACATTGTTTATAAATTCTGTTTTGTTCTCATAGTATCAACGCGAGTTGTGCACACAGCAGCGTTAGTCGCTCATCTAGAGGTGCAATGTCCAACGCTTGTGAAGCTGATTTATTTCGGTTTTGTTCAAGTCCATTTGAATGTGTGTTGATATTGCTCCAACGCATAGCGAGGTTTGTCTGGAAACTAAAATAGATTTTTCGGTTTTTGTTATTCGAGGCCAGACAGCTAAAATGTAATGTTGGTGGATTCAGCTGATCAACTGCTGCCTCGTACATTGAGTATGTAGGCTAATACACATACAAATAACTTTGGATGATCTTGAAAGAATTGACAATTAACTATTGAGCTCATCCTCATGGTTGTCTGAGTGCTAAAGTCGATGTTGAAGTTTAAATTAAAGCGACTTATATTAATGTTTCGACATGACCGGCGAGCAATTATTGCCTCTCCTGGGACCCTCTAAATTGTTAGCTTAAAAGCATAATTTGTTTTTATCCTTTTTAATACAAATTGAATATGGTCTAATGTTGACATATTTAAAACTCCGAGTGTTTCCGAGACTGCCTAGTTCATCTTTGGTAATGTATTCGGAAAAAAACTCCCCCTAATACGGTGTGCAAAGCAGTTAATTTAGTTTACTTTGTGAGATTTTAACATAACAATCTTGAGATGGCTGTATTTATCAATAGGCGTAGAGTTTCGGAATATCACCAATGTCCAATCAACATTCGATTCTCGAGTGAGTTGGATGTCCAAGAAGAGAAAAATGTTGTCCGATTCGCTTGCATTGTTTTGTTTCATGGTTTCAGCTTGGTCTTATGCTTCTAGGATGAGTAAAAGTAGATCATTTAGTTGTCATTATAATCAGAGCACCAGTTTATCATCTTCATATATGCTGTAAATAATTGCCCATCAATTACGTTTTTTCAGGCTTGCTTCCTTAAGTTGATGCATGTATACACCCGTCAAGAGAGGTGTAGTGCAGCTTCTCATGGTTACAATTTGTTAATTCTAAAACAAATTTGCCTTTAAATGTTAATTTTCCTGGTTATGCACATTAAGCACAAACCGGGGCTTATGATTAGTGAACTGTGTGGTATTAGATTTCTGACGATGTTCATGGAAATGAAGTACCGATACGTAAAGCAACCTAGCTCAGATCGAACTTCATTATCAGTTGATAGTATGAATGGTTTTGGAGCTTTCGGATTGATTACATTAAAACGTCGAGCTCAGCGCATACGTGGAAATGAGGATCAATCAGATCATTGCGGAACTGGGAAAGCTAATCGACCACGATAGATAGAAATTCCTGGATAAGGTAAATATAATGATCACACATTCATTTTTTAAATCAAGTTTGCGAGCTTCAAGTAAACACCAATTCCATTGTATTTAACCAGTCGTCAATCAACACAAAGAACTACCGCCAGTCGCACGCACTGACGGGTTTTGACTTTCCATGATCATCATCGGAGTACAACAGCAAACTGACTATCACCGATCAAACCGCATTGTCTATATATATGAAAAGCAAAATTAGATATGCGTCCCTCACATCTAGTAGTCTCGTTTACATTGTACTTGACTGTAATTGCCGGCCGCAAGATTTCTATATATATAGGTAAAACAATGTAACAATAATTGATTGCGCGGTAGTTGAATTCAACAATCATTGATTGCGGCGATATCATTTATTTAAATCAAGTTAGCGAGCTTGAAGCAAACACCAATCCAATTGTATTTAACAAGGGGTTTCGTTGTTTGTTTGTTCATTTATCGAATTATTGTTCATGTGACCAAGTATAGTATACCAATGCTGATTTCTGGAGTTTTCAACTGACTGTCTAATGTTCCAGTTTCACCCAATTCTAGATATATTTTTTATCGGGTAAATTGCATTACAACTTGCAAGCAAAAATTATATTGATTCCAATGTCATGATCTCAGACACTTGATGTTTTAATTAAAAAGAGTTGTAACGGCAGCATGCCTGAGATTTCTAGAACTAAATGCTAGTCTAGTTTATCACCTGTTACTAAGACTGGTGTTTTTACTACTTAGTTCAACTTGTTCAAATAAGTTATTGCTATTTAGGTGCGTTGATATGTACTTGCTGGACTTTCTCCTTGAAGGTCTTAATATTTATTAGTCAAGTTCTCGTTTTACACGGCGTTTCGATTGATTTTAGCTTCTAATTTTAAATTTTTAACTAACTGAACGACCTACAGTTCTTATTTTCAGAAGATTTTTCACTTGAAGTTTCTGTGTTGTACATTTCGAAGTGTGATCCGCGTTCTGTATTTGGAAAGATTACTGTTGACCAGATTGACTGGGTATACTCTCTGTTATACATTTCCAAGTTTAAGCTATACATTACTTGGATAATGTCAATGTTTCAAAATTTAAGATACATCATTAATTTTTGGCTTTATATTGTTTATCAAAGTTTTTCAAATTCAAAGATTCTCCGCATTCTAAGACGGCTCAGCTTCGGCGGATTTTTTTGCTCGAATGATTCCATCCAGAATGTATGTGCAGATTTTCTCTTTTAACAAACTGCTCCTTAATGTGGACTATGGGTTAACTATTTTATAAATAAATAAATTATCACATATATTGTCACGGTTGTGGCAATAGTATATCTTGAATAGTGAGGTTCGATGCGGGTTAATCAAAGAATCATGCTCCTGTGCCCTAAACGTTGAAGTCGCAACCCTGTACTCACGTAAACTTGTTCCATTGATAAATAAATAAATCCAACCGATAATTTTTGTGTTGAAGTAGGAAACATACTGAAATACGCACGATTTTCTTCCGGATGAATTTTCTCGTCGTTATGTTTTATTTAGGTTCAAAGACAGAATTTAAAACATACAAACATGATTATATATGTCGCGTAAAGTAGTGTTTTTAGTATGACGACAGTTTTATGTTAATCAATTTGGTTGAGTAGTTATTTTCACTGTTTGCATATTAAAATATAAAGTAAATTATATAACTTCAATAAATAAACTGTTTATAAATTTTGCGTATTTAATAATAATAGCTTAATGCTTGTATCAATTTACATAGCAATGCGAAATCATACCGTAAAATAAATAATTGGAAATAATTTGTTCTTTAAATTAGCAAACATTGACTTTTAATGTATTTGTTTATATTTTGTCTTTTTATATTGAATGTAGACATATTTTTTCTATGCGTATCAGCCTTTCTGTCTCATTTTAAACTTTGACCGCACGCTGATTGTTAGTTCGTAGTTCTTTATACGGCCATCTGTATTTTATTTTTTGAAGAGCACATTTTATGCGTAAATTTAAGTTGATTTAATTCGGCCTCCAGTTAGCAATTATGTTTCTTTCTGATGTAATCTAGCAAAGGATTATCTATTTGAACCACACTAGCCAATGGCATAAGATAAATCGTTTTACACGCAAAATGATTTTATGCATGTTTCACTCAACTGCTGCCATATCGATTTAGAATCCATCAAAATTTCTATTACTGTTTTTCAGAATTAAGCTCCACCCTTTCAGAAATTTTACTTGTCAGCAGCTGAGTTTTACGTTTAAAGTTAAAAAAATGTTTTTTTCGGAGAAAGTGTGCAACCTTTTTACATTAAAGATGTGTATACGTGTGCTCAATCAAAATTTAACGAAACTCAAAACAAAATATCTGCAAGTAAATTGATAATTTAATCGACATAATTTTGCTTTAGATTTCCTTTGCAAATTTGCAAATTTATCGAACTTCCCGCCAATTTTTATATTTCATTATTTAAACTTATTATTATTTTTGTTTTTGATATTATAATTATTATTATTACACTTATTGCTAGCATAATACTACTATTACTTATTATAATAATTATTAGTAATCGTAGTTTTAGTAGTAGAAGTAATAGTGCTAAAAGTGGTAGTAGTTGTAGTAGTAGTAGTAGTGGTGGTGATAAAAGTAGTGGTAGTAGTATTTGTTGTTGTTATTGTTGTTGTTGTTGTAGTATTATAAGTAGTAGTAGTGTAAGTAGTAGTAATAGTAATAATGGTTGGAGTTGCAGTAGTAGTAGTATTAGTAGTACTAGTAGTAGTAGTAGTATTAGTAGTAGTTATTGTTGTTGTAGTATTAGTAGGAACAGTATTAGTAGTAGGATTAGATTTAGTAGTAATAGTAGTAGCTGCAATAGTATCATTAGCAGTTGTTGCAATAATAGTAACAAAATTATTAGTAGTATTACTAGTATTAGTATTATTTGTATTAGTACTACTACTAGTAGTAGACTTAGTAGAAATTTATTCTTGTTGTTATTATTATTTTTACTATCCTTATTATTATTACTAGTATGCATACATAACACAAAAAACGCTTGAATAATTTTAATGTAAAGCATAGGCTTTCTGCAATCCTAACTGTATATTTAAACTTATTTAATAGTTGCTAAGTGCGCTGTGCAGGTAGGATCAGCTGATTACAAATGACGCTAATTGAGGCTTAAATAAGACATAACACAGCTCAAAAAGTAGCAAACTCTACCGAAATAGCCGAACACCTCTTTTGTACAAAAGGCACTCCAAAGCAGGTATTGCTTTGAATGATTGTTGTATAACTACTAACGTTCCAATATCGTTTAACCGATTAATCCTTGCTATTTGATACACAAAAAGATATTTATGTCCCCGCAAATTTATCTCCAGTTTCTCTAAATTATCGACTATACCTTACAAAGTGGCCCTATCAGCAGGAAAATCAGGCATGAGTAACCAATTTTATTTGTATCTAGATAAAGACACATCAAAGCAATATTTTTTTATTTTGACCAAAGAACGTGTCCTTTACACCAGGCACACTAAGTCAGAATTCTTCAAAGCTAAATTCTTTTGAACTAACGTTATACGTGCATTTAACATTATCCACAGTCGATATTGTACATTTAAAAATTTAATTTATGCAAATGCAGTACAAAATTGATTTGGACGTTTGAGTGAGCATATCTACTTAGTGTATGCAAAATGATAGTGGTTTTGCGTTTACTTCCATTACTAAAAATATTTAATTCGGTGAAAAATGCGACATGCGAACAAAACGCATTCCAATTTGAATTAGGGCGAGGTATGTGAGGAAGCTTCCATATTTGGAAGCAACTGCAAAAAATAGATGTTCTCCTAACCTGCACAAACCAAAAAATTGATCGTGAACTAGCATAATCCTGGTAGTTTTCGAGTTCCATGCAAAACTGCGCTTGGTTATGTTTCTTCTATTCGAACTGATTGGATTAACAAATTTAAATATTTTGTGTACTATTTGGGCGGATCGTGATTCTCCGTTTTGCTACATTTATCAAATAAATGGGTTAATAATTTTTAACGTATGCGCTTTTGAAAATATATAAGGTTTTTATTCAAAACCGCTTTATGTGATGGACCACATGCATCTATACTCACTAATTTAATTATTAATTAATTATTCTCACTGCTCCACGAATAAAACATTCTAGTCACTTAATCAGGTGATAAAATATAAAGAGCCTTTTTAATAACTGATCAAAAACGACAGTGAATGACTTAGAGTTACAGCACCCTATCAAGCGGTTTCGAAAATTTTCCATAAAAATGAAGGAAATTAGTTGCGCACTGCAGAAGCTCTCTGGCGCAATTTTCGCTATCCGTAACATAAAAAACAAAAAATCGTACTTGAATATTACACAAACTTTTGAACTATATTTCTAATTTAAATCAAGGTTGCGACCTTGATATAAACAATATTCTCCTCATATATAAGTTATTCAGTATAAACTATTCGCAGTGCAATGAAGAAAAGGCAATTCTTCAAGAAGATCGGTTTCTTCCAATATTCGAATCTCTTCCAATACTGTCCATAATTTGTTGTGGACATGGCTCGAACCTGGGCACGTCTAATTTAGAGACTGTAAATCTAACAAATGAGCCATTTTACAGTTTGCTACACACACTTTTCAGTAATCTACTAAATAAAGTCTTTTAGTTAACGTTCCCTTCAGGTGGAGCCCATATGACATCTCTTTAGATCTTATGATCTAACTGGCCGCTCCAAATGTCTCTTTACAAAACAGAAACCACTCTAACTGAGGACGTGGTATTGAATTCAACATTAATATAATTAAATGAACATTGATTTTTGAGCATTGATAACCATATACCTGTACAATGAATATATATATATATATATATATATATATATATATATATATATATATATATATATATATATATATATATATATATATATATATATATATATATATATATATATATATAAATGTAAATATATTGATACGATGATTTTTCCTCCAAATGTTCCTCAAATTTATAAAAAAAATCTTCACATAAACCAATAAAAATTATTTTATTTATTCGTTAAAACGCTTCATCTTATAAGGAATTAACGCAGGTTTCTAAGTCTAGGCACCATAATTCTGGCATTATTACTGGAAGACTTTTTGTAGAACAGGATATTTATAATTTGAATTATATCCATGTTGTCGCCTGAATATTAATGTACATATTGATCAATTTCCGAAAAAGAGTAATTGTTCTAAATTGGGAAAATTATTTTACATTTGGCAACCAGTTTGCCGGTAATGTGTTTAAAGCTTTCTTATTAGTATAATTATAATGAAAACATTCTTGGATTTGTTTTCCGGATAACCTTGCTGGATACGTCATTTTGAGAAACAGATTTATAGAATTATATTATCCAGCATAAGCCGTATTTAAAGACGAAGGCATGGCTGTTTGAGGATTGAGGATAAATTAACAGTGTATGAGGAATACAAGATAAGAATGTTTTAAGTCGGTCCTTCGTTTAACAAATATTTCAGAATTAATATTCCTTATTTATTGACGACAAAGATGCATTAAATCTTGTTAGGCAAATCATGAACTACCCTCGTCTGATACAGACATTGGGTGGTCTATTAACATTATTTTTTATTTCATGTCATATTGTGAAATTTATTCTCCATTGATTTGTGGATTTCCTAGATTGAAGTCTACCAGTTTGGAGTAAAATTCAGCTAAAACCGTATTTATAAGACTTTCTGAAACTTAACACAATATGGTTTTGTTATATTAATAGACACCAATTAATGTGGCCTTATTTACCTAATTCAGCATTTATTTTATTCCAGAATAAATTTATGTTAATGCAACGAACACTGCTAATTTAACAAAATTAGTATATATTGGAAAAAAGATTTTTCACCGTTAATTTGTTTTCGTAAATAACCTATTATGGGTGTCCTTTGACGTCCCGGATTTGAATTTCATATTTTTCGCTTTCATAAAGTGCATTCTAATCTGTCAGTCCGTTATCTAAAGTTTAAAATATAATAGCACATTCTTGTCATGTTAACAACACGTCATTTGAAACTATTTTTGGCTTTTATGATAAAATAACAAAGGTGCGATGTTTCTATTTGTCCTTTTATTGATGCAGTCTGAACAACGCTGTAGGTAGGTATAGATATATTATATATATATATATATATATATATATATATATATATATATAATATTAACTGCCCCACTATAAAAATATTTATGTTCAAGATATGAAAGATGAAGCATTCTTAGAAAAGGAAAAAACAAACTAATTCGACTCATGTATCAATTGCTTGATATGAAGAAAAGTGCTAAACAGAGTGAGAATAAAAGGGAATCATAGCAAAAATTTCATTGAATGAAAAATATCCTTAAAAAATAAAAACATTAACTTCACACCGGTTAATACGTCCATATACATTCTCCTAATTTTTAGACTTGTATATGCTACTGAAAATTTGATCCATTTTATTTAAATTATCTTCATACAAACACTTCAAGTATAATGGAGAATTTTTGCGTTGGACTTGGGAAAAAAGTCTGGATAGTACTTGAAGAAGTCCCTGTAAATTCGAAAAAGATTCACTGGGTAATACAAGACTTAGTTTATATTGACAAATGGGATTGGTGTTTATATTATACTTGCAACTTTGATTTAAAGAAAAACCTTATCTATACTTTTGCATTCATATGTACTAACTTTACATATAATAATCTTTGGTTTATTATAATTCTATATTACTCTATGCCTATTATGCTCTATTTTATTACATTTAAGTTTTTTAATCAAAGAGCTTCCTATTATTTTCGGATCTTATTTCTTTCACATTCTTTGAAGTTTTTGCCACGTTGCTATGCAATGAGTTATGCAAAATGAATAAAACGTTTTGTTAGTTTAACTAAATTATTGTCTTATAAAATATATATTACAGAAAGGTTAAATAAAATCTCCAATATAATAAATTATCGCAGAAAGTTATGAAAATCTGTAAAGTCACACTTAAAATGCAAGTGGTTATATATGGCGATATCTCACAATTTGCTTAGCTTAATATGCAGAATAATGAATATTATCAAATACGTAGTTCGTATGCGTAGAAAGAGGTTAGAAATTTTATATTCAATAAGTTATTGAATCACTTCTAAACACTGTCTCAGTAATGAATGTATAAATTAAAACATAATTATTTTCATCATTTTAATTTATTAAGTTTAACTTTATTATTCTTGATTATATTCCAACATTAGTCATAAATACATATCTTCATGGATCCTGCAAAAATTATTCAGGCATCAGTTTGAGCGAAATATCGAAAAAGTAAAATTATTGGTTAAAGTTAATGATGTTCGTTCTCAGTGTCGCTATTTTTATTTAAGTAAAGGGATTTTATCCGTCAATTTAAAAATGCGGGAGCCGAATTTTTGGCATCTACTAATTGATTTACCAATAAATAGGAAACAAAACTAATTCTAAATTTGCATTTGGTTTCCAACGAAATGTTATCTTTAGACCAACAGCATACATTAAAATAAATACTAAAATTATACTTTAAATCATTATATGTTTTCAGGATTAAAGAATATCAGACATACCATAATAAATCTAGGATTACTATTTGGAAATTTGTGTCAAAAGATATTACAAATAGGATCCGAATGAAAGAAAGAATGGAAAAATATACAATGTAGAGTACAATTGAAATCTAGGCAAAATTATGGCTTCGTTGGCGTAAAAAATGTTAAATTCTCAGGTACAAATTCCAACTACTGAAATACTTGCGGCTACTATTGGATTTTCAAATAGTGAAGAAATAGGGCTAGTTAATAAATTACAATTGGTATAATATTCAATTTCGGTTTTACTAAAAATAATGACATTATATATATATATATATATGTTCTGATATGATATATATGTGTGTGTGTGTGTGTGTGTGTGTGCCATAAGTATAAGCCAATCAATGCATTTTGCGTAGAACAAGTGTGAAAATTAGAATCAGATGCAGCATTTTGCGGAAAATTCTCGCAACTGATTGATAAATTATCAATAAAGATAAA
Organism: Eudiplozoon nipponicum; assembly: GCA_029291075.1. Lineage (NCBI taxonomy): Eukaryota > Metazoa > Platyhelminthes > Monogenea > Mazocraeidea > Diplozoidae > Eudiplozoon > Eudiplozoon nipponicum. The sequence goes on from JAQBSW010000572.1 coordinate 78,952, forward strand.
ACCATTCCACTTGGAGAATTGCCTTTGGTATTTCATGCAATGCTTAGATTATGATGACACCATATGTAATCAAACTCCAGCTTTTAGACGTCAATTCAGGAGATAAATGTATTTATTTTTATGTATTTATACAACATTTATCCGTGAATATTTTCCTAATTGCGTTTCCTTATGTGATTAACAGAAGGCTTGAGAAATAACAGCTATTCTAATACTGGATACAAAGACTATTTCAAATGTCATCAAAAATTCACGTGTTGTGTTTTATTTTGAGTATTAAAATTTATGTAATTTTGAAATTTTTCGATGCCATGCATAATAGAAACCAAAAAGATAAACAAACAATTATTTAAGTGGAATGTTGCTTAAACAGTAACTTATTTAACAATCTGTATATTGAGATTGAGATCTCACAATTCCAATAAATTTAAACTGGCCTGTGTATATAATTGTGAAGAGAATTAACCTTAATCATAAAGGTAACATTTTGTAGTTAAATATATAAATAACAGTGCACTTGGTAAGTAGTTCAGGTTTTTCCGACGTTCGCCGGAGCATTTTCAAAATTTATATTTGTCATTGTTTATCAGATAATCGAAGAGCTGCGAGTTTCCAGATGGCAGTTTAGCAACTAGCAACCTCAAAATGTTCTTATGACAGCCGCTAGCAATCGTTTAATGTGCGAAGGCTCAACTGAAGGCCATAGTAAAGTTGCCACTTAACAATTGCCTTTCTTAATACAGGATGTAAATGGCAGACATTCATTCAGGCTTTTACTATTTAAAAGAAATTACCATGAGTATAATATCACACAATCTAGGCATTTAAAGAATGCCAAAAAATATTGAAATCTAGAGAGATATAAAAAACAGGCTTACATGTGGGTTCCTTATAATTAAAGACACATCGTTTAATGAAAATTAAAACGGCAGCTTCAAATAACTTTTAAAATAAATACCTTGAATCAGAATGGTTGACTATTTTAAACCCAGTCTATACATTGAAAGAGTATGATGTACGTAATTTGTTAGAGCGTTTGATATAGCAATCAATTATATCCACTTAGTGATGTCCGGCACACTGTCCTCATTTAATCAAGGTCTCATCGCTTGTGTTACCTATATGACGCAGCCACGTGATTCTTCAAAATTGCTTGTTGACTAGCAAAAACAAGAAATTCACACGAGCATCTTTACTCATTGAGCAATAACTAACTATATGACAGATCAAAACAATTACCCTATTTTGGAATATAAGCAATTTACTTGTCGTTTGATACACATATAACATCAAGTTAAAACTTAAAATACAAAAAACCAGATATATAATGCGCATTTCATTAAAAGAGGAACATAAAATTATATATAAGTAATAGACAGCATATATAGATTTAGGTAATATAATACGTATGAAGTTCTAATGATTATTTAAAATTTAAATAATTACTATTACATAAATATTTAGAGTATCCATGGTTTTTTTTCGCGGGTAGTTCATTTTCACTATCAGCTTCGCAAAGATCTGATTGTTACCCATTTCCATCATCTTTGTGATGTCTGGGTGCTGATTCGCCCCTTTCCTGAAAATGAGGTACGATCTAACCTTCGTTAAATGGCTAAATTTCCGTTCCATCATCAAGCATTTAATGACACACACAGTGCTTTGCTCACAATAACAAACTTAAGAAAATGTAATTATTTCGTTCCAAAACGGATCTATTTATGCTTTAACTTTTGACTCTCATAGTTTCAAACATAAAATGATTTCGAACCATTATTAGCCTTCGTGTACTTAAATTATAGCTTGAATATTTTACTGGATCTCTATGTGAAGCCGTTTTATATAACTGCTTCATCATATTGTTGATCATAAACTTATTTTTATTAAAACGAGCCAGATTCTTACCTCTGAGTTGGTCTTTACTTTAAGTCAAGATTAGAGCTCGTATGATTTCTGTTTATTCATTCAATTAATGTGATCATGCAATGATTATTATAATCCAGGTTGTGGTCTTGATATAACAACCTGAACCATTTATTACTTACATATGTCAGTATAAACTAAGAATTGTATAGTGTAGAATAGGCCTTTCATCCAGTAGACCGGTTTCGTCCTTATTGGGAACTCATCAAGTACTGGCCAGAATTTGCCGCGGACAGGATACGAACGTGGGCACGTCTGCTTCGGAATCTGGTGCTCTAACCACTGAGCTATCCTGCCGCACACTACACTACACAGAATTTTCAGTTATATACTAACTAATGTAACTTGGTTAGTCAATTTTTCCTTTAGGTGGAGCTCATATGACATCCATTTAGACCCAAAGTTCCAGCTAACCATGCCCAATCTGTCATTACTGAACAGACACCACATTACATGGGGAAGTGGTATTGAAATGAACATTTATATAATTAAACGAACATTGGTTGCGCGGGAGGTGGTAACAATTATTATAATCAAGGTTGCGGTCTTGATATAAACACCTGACCCATTAATTACTTACATATGTCAGTATAAATTAAGAATTGTATAGTGTAGAGAAGGAAATTGACTAACCAAGTTACATTAGTTAGTATATAACTGAAAATTGTGTGTAGTGTAGTGTGCGGCAGGATAGCTCAGTGGTTAGAGCACTTGATTCCGAAGCAGACGTGCCCAGGTTCGTATCCTGTCCGCGGCAAATTCTGGCCAGTACTTGATGAGTTCCCAATAAGGACGAAACCGGTCTACTGGATGAATGACCTTTTCTACACAATACAATTCTTAGTTTATACTGACATGTAAGTAATTAATGGGTCAGGTGTTTATATCAAGACCGCAACCTTGATTATAATAATTGTTATCACCACCCGCGCAACCAATGTTCGTTTAATTATATAAATGTTCATGCAATGATGTCTGCATGCGTGCATTACAATTTGTTTTTTCTAGAGTATCTATATAGAGTATCTATATCTGATCAATTCCGAAGGTCATATTTAGATTTTTCTCTACCCTCGGTTTTTATCCATAATTGATCACACACCGTTTCCTTTATATAATATTAACTGTTTTTAGAATTACATAATTACCTTATATTAGAAGAGGTGCATGCCTCTCCCATGAGTATGATGTGTGGTACCTAATCTAAAATTCTGTTTCAGAACGATTATATTAGTGAATTTTTATAATTATATAACCACCTGACTACCGAGTTCTTAATGTTAAATTGCAATACTTCGCAATTTGAATAAGAGTTTTCTCGTTATATGTATCGATTTTTAATATGGCACTATACTAAACTGCATCTATAATTTTATTTTGGTTTAATATTTCTACCATTCTAAATTGTTCTGATACTCAATGCTTTGAGGGATTGATGAGAAGGTCTAATAGAATCGCTTATTTCCAAATTTGCATTAACAATATGTACAGGCTACAAATATTGAAATTAAACAGAAAACTGAAAGATTTTTCCGCTTCAATTTAGTTAATGTACGTTTTAGCATGTCTTTATAAAATTAAGTTGCCATATATGATATTTTTCTATAATAATATAAATTTACTCGTCAGGTTTTCTAGTCGTCGAAATTTATCCATTCTCTACTCATCCTGGTTCCTCTTGGCAGGTATATCATCCAAATATCTTATAGTTATGTCTAGTTTGATATATGACCCATCAGCTAGATTGGATATGCGGCTCTCACCTCTAGCAGTCTCGCATAAATTGAACTTTTAGTTACTCAAAATGACAAAAATCACATGACGCTACAAATGACATTAGTTGTATAATTTGTTAAATAAAAATAACAATACTGTAAAATTTTAAGTTCATAGTACCACACCCTATGCTTTAGCAAGTTAGTAATTTTAGTTTCAATTTATGAAATACAAATGGTATACAAACCATAATGGATTGTATTTAAATATGTAAATACCTTCGTAAAATATGCTAGACTTTTTCCGCTATTTTTTGGAAAAATGTTTAAAACTTTGTACGCCTTCGTTGAAATAAATTAGTGTAATGACATTTTTAGAATAATATAACTGAAATATTTCGGAGCATTATAATGCGAAACATTAAAGATTCAAATTTAAAATGAGAGGGCACATGATAGGACTAAAATCAATGAATAAAAAACGGGCCAAGACAAACGCTTGTTTACTGTAATTAAAAATACTAATGATTAAATTGATCCAATGAGCAATTTTATTGATGTTGAACCGAAATTCACAACATGCCAAATAAGTAGAGATAGATCAAATTCTAGTGATCCATGTTCACCTTAATAAGTGCAATTATGATGTTCAGTTAATTATCAGTGGTCAATATTTCACGCATGTCGATGGAATGACGATGTGTCCTGTTTGAGTGAGTCCACCAGTTGTAGTCTTCATGTTTTGTACGGAAACCTCTAAGCTACAACAACTTATTAAAAAATAATCATGCCATAAAAACCTCAAGTATGTTGGTAGGACTTCCACAATCATTCATAAACATGTAGTAACAGAAGTCATGTTCAAAGAATTTACAAATGTAGGCCATCGTATTCTGTTTACTTGTGAGTTTAAACACTCTTATTATAACACACTTGCTTTCCTGTAGTGGTTGCTAATGCGACATCGGGAGAGTAGTCTAAATAGAAAACTGTATCGGAAGCAGGCATGGCCTGGGGAGTAAACCCATTACCAGAGCGTTACACCAAATTAAGAACAAGGAACTTTGAAATGCATCTTATCCTAGAGAATGAAGAAAATCTGTTCTTTTGACCGTCATTGCCAGGAGTTGATACTGCCCTTTAGAAACCACATTAGACAAAAGGTATGCGGAAGTGTTTTTGAAATAAAAGATGAAAGACAATTTACGTAAATACAAAATAAAATGTGATAACGCTTCTGAAATGTTTACTCAATGAATTAAAAAATCAGTCAATTTTCAGATTATCCATACACAATTGATAATGTTTATACAGCGAAACGGCTGCTAAAAATATAGATGTAAAGGATAGGTTCTCCGTAACTGAAAAGTTCAATTACGTTTATTTATTCTAATGCAATAACGGACCAGCACGTTATTTAAGGCTCGACCGGTTGATTATTAAAGGATTAAAATTAAGGGTATTTTATGCTTTGCATAGCTGGCCAATTAGAGAAATCTATACTATAGCTGAACACGTTTTTAATAAAAAAAGCAAACTTCAAATGAGGCGATTGCCAGGTCTTCTTCTGAGTTAATACAAAAATAAAGTTAAGTAAAGCGGAAGCTCCTATTTGTGCAATCCATAATCCTCCGCGAAATAATCAATTGTGATCCTTCATGATTTGAATATACGCTGGTGTATTGTTTGCTCCTTTGTGTGTGCGCGTTTCTAAGCATCAGCATTTCCATTATTGTGTTCGTTGTTTTATGATTTATAAATTTAATCCAACTTAATCTGCCCTTGCTTTTCAAGCTTTATTATATAAAATATCAGACATTGTGGTCGCGTCGAGTACAGGCGAAAATGAAATTCAATTCTTCCTATACTATTTGTACCTAATATTTAAAAAAATATTATTCTTCAATACACTATTTATTTTTGAATTCATTTTACAAAAGCACAGAAATGACTGAACAAATATTTATACATGCATTTTCTGTTACCTTTAAACATCGACGTGGAATACTCTGCAGTATCTCTAAAATATATTCTGAATCACCATTACCTAATTCTACAATAAGCACTCTTTGAATAGATGAATGTAAAAATAAATTTTACAGTAACTGGTTAAAATATCTGGATTTATTTACAATTCTGAAGATTACAATCGAGATTTAAAAATGGAACGTCGTCGAGGCCCTATTACACAACCCCCATAGCTGAAATTTTGGCTAGCACTTGATGAGTTCCCAATAAGGACGAAACTGGTCTTCTGGATGAATTACCTTTTCTACACTAAACAATTCTTAGTTTAAATGATAAACTCTCTTGCGCAGTGCTGTCCTTCTTGTTGTGGATTTGACCGCATTTTTCTTGTACGGGACAATTGATAGCACTCTTAGGTCGGTAAAATCTTGAATTTTGATTATTTTCAGGTGCTCTGCTTATTGGCCTCGATTGATGAGTTCTCACTTGTCCCTTCTTTTTTGAGCCTTCCATCAGATGATTGACTGAAAATGACGTTGGAACAAGATTTTCCATTCTTCTTTACTCAATATTTCGAGACATCATTTCCAGTCTCATCTTCAGGGTTGACACAATACGCACAGGATTAAAAAACAACTTGTGGCAATTCTTAGTTTATACTAAAAATGAATGTACTTAATGGGTCCGGTGCTTATTTCAAGTTCTAACCTTGATTAGAGTAAATATTATCACCGCCCGCACAACATACGTTCCTTTAATTATATGAATACCTGAATGGTTTGAGTCATTAAATCCATATATCTGTTAATATTATTTGCTTTCTGTATGAACAGTATCTGTTTATTAGATTTTTCTTTGTGTTTAGAAAGCCTGAGCTTATCGTCTGCTAGGGAAGAATAGGAAGTTTAATACTGTAGAGGCACAGGAATCAATAAATTATAGATTGTCGAACATAGAACATGAAATATGTTGGAGTAACTGTTTTGGAATAGAATTATAGTTGGGTTTAAATAAAATTACACCCATATTAAATATGATCAATTAACAAAAGAAAGACATATTATCAGTAAATTAAATAGAAAATAAACATTAATCTTATTGGTCATTTTGCTGAGGTAATTTTGTAACTAGTGGAAGAATAAAGTTTGTTTTATCGAATATATATATATATATATATATATATATAAAAATATTGAATAATAAAACTAATAGTTTGATTGTAAAAAATAAAATATCATAAATCTTCTTTATTTTTTAAAGAGAAATTTCGATTTCTAATTAAGACGAATTATTACATTGAAGAATTTTTAACCAGACTTTATAAACGGACACTGCTTTATGATATTTTTCAAATTTACAGCAAATAAAAACGCACACGCTCAAGTGATAATCTCTCCTTAAATAATAACACAAGCGAAATTAACGGAAATACTGCAGAAACGCATGTCTATACGTGTCAAGATAACGACATAAGAGTCACCTTTCGATGAGGGTAATTATTTGATGAACAGTTGAACCGAAAATTCGACTGAGAACAATGGTGACATCAGTTGATGTTATTATATAACTTTCTTTTCATCTTTTCTATTAAATTAATCCCTCTTTTTATTAAGGACACTAATGCACATAATCTCACTATACATTTTGTTAAATCGGCTAATCCCTTGTTGGGAAATCGTCAACAATTATCATGTGTTTGGACCAACCAAGGTTCAAACATAGGTATATTTCGTTTTTAAGTTATGATACTGTGCCATTAATGCTGCACACTACACAAAATTCATTGTCGTATAATCATTTACGCTTTTGTTTTGCCTTTCCCCTGGAAGGTCTTCTTGATGAAAAACCTTTGCTGCCAATTACAAAGTTTAGTTAAAAAGAACAGAAATTATTTGTAATCAAAATCCTGCCATTCGATGCAATTTTTTTAAATTTTGATTTCTTTTAAACTGGTAAATTCAATAAATTTTAAGTTACCTTCCGCAGACGCAATGATATAACGCAATTCTATCCGTTACAAGAGCCATTTCTTATTAATTCGATAATCAACAATCTAATAAAGTACACATGCTGTGGGAGGTTAAATAAATAAAAACGCCAACAGGAAGCGAGTGTGAAGTAAGCGAACGACCGATCATTTGTGTGCACCACATCTGGTTCAGGCTTACGGCCAAAACATGCTTTTTCTACGTGCGTTGATCAGGCCGCGGTAACTTTGCTCAGAAAGAGATTCACGTTTATTCAAATTATTAGTGTAATTGAATTGAGTAGTTTCATCAAAGGCCACATCTGGAGAAAATTTTGAGCGAACTTCCAATGATATGTTGCTCATTTGCTGGCGTGCATTCACTATTCTATGGGACATAGGCATTTGGATTGTCATCGCCCTGAACTCTGGTTGTTAACCATCTGTTCGATTATTCTTAAAATGTTGAAAGATTAACTCTGCATGTGCCGTGATAATAAATGCTTAATTTAATCATTAAATGCTGTTTCTATCCAATTGTTGGTAAATGAATGTTTTTTTAAAATAAATGAGCACACATGGTTCAGCTGAATTAATTTGCATGTTAAATTAGTTTCAACTTTTTCTGTGCTATGTAGGAAAAAATACCATAATTAAATGTGGTTTTAATACAAAATACTTTCTTTTATTGCCATAAAAACGTCTGCTTATTTTGATTTCCTCTTTTAACAATTGACTCAATCCTTTGAATTTTTGCGGACTGCGATTTGCGTTCGAGGGTTGTCGCATTGCATTATCAGTTTCGCAAAGATCCGATTGATCCCCGTTTCCTAGTACGCATCGATTTTTTTCTCGTTTAGGTTGGGTGCGGATTAGTCCCTTTCATACAAAGGCGTCAACGTCGTTCATACAAATCACAGGAAATGAGGTACGCTCAAATATTCGTTGATTAAATCAATTTTCTTGACTCACCATTTGACATTGGATCGTTTTTTGCTTTAATAGTCTTTTGATTCGTAAATGCAGACGCGAACAATTGTTATTTTAAACAATAATGGATTGTGCGGGTGGAGGTAACAATTATTTAAATCAAGTTTGCGAGCTTGAAGTAAACACCAATCACATTGTATTTAACCGGTCGTCGAAAAACAGATGGCCTGATGTTGTTGTATGTACTTTTAAAATATATATCATTGATAATGTGAATAGAACAATTCAGCATGAAACAACCTGATCTGTGCAGTATCTGTATTGTAGCAATTTGAATATAAAATAACGATTCGTTAAATCAAGTTTGCGAGCTTGTAGTAAACACCAATCCCATTGTATTTAACCAGTCGTCGAACAACATAACAAAACTACCGCCAGTCGCGAACTGATGATTTCAGGCTTCTATGATCATCATCCAGAGTACGACAGCTAACTGACTAGCCTGAATATGGAAAGCAAAATTAGATATACGGCTCTCATTTCGGTAGTCTTGCATACATTTCCAATCACATGAGGTGTGCAAGACTGTTGAATAATGAGCTGCATATCTAATTTTGCTTTCACTACCAGGTAATTTGATCATAGCCGGTTAGCAATAATCATAAATCGAACAAACAACGACAATTCATTATGTTATTCACGGCTATTAAACTAATAGGATTGGTGTTTTCCAACTCTAAAACTGTTGAAAGTATTTTATGTTCAAATTGCTAAAATATGCTACAATACAGATACTGCACAGATCAGGTTGTTTCATGCTGAATAGTTCTATTCATATTATCAATGATATATATTTTAACCGTACATACAACAACATCAGGCCATCTGTTCCCTCATGATCAGATGTGAAACTATTGTAGATGCGATCTCTAATGAGCTTTAAGGCAGTTTAATTTGTTTTAAAATGAAAAATGCCATCAAACTAACGTGTATATCGTGAAAATTTACTTTTGCCTATTATTAATGATATGTCCATTAGATGAATCGGGGAATCGATACTACGATTGTAGTTATGAGGCCCGCCTATTTTCACACCATCAATTTCATTATAGTGCTTCGATGTGAAATAAAGTATAAATTTTTCGTGCTTAAAAATATTTTCCGTAGAGAATGAGCAGAGAAAGTTTCTCCCGAGTTGCTGAAGTAAATTGTCAATACTTTCAAGGTCAGAGTGTTTGGATTTGCTGGAGTAACATGTGATCTGAAATAGTTGTAATTCCCAATTTGGTTGAATTTAACCTACAATGAAATCCATTATCCTGGTAATATGTACCTTTTCGGCAACCATAGTGTGTATTAGGAACTGACACATTAGCCATAGTGTTGTTAAAACTAATAAGCTTGGTATATATATATATATATATATATATATATATATATATATATATATATATATATATATCATAGTAAGTTGTCTTAGAAATCGCATTGCCGATGACTTTTTATAAAGTTATCTTCACATTCGTTCATTAGGTTGTACCATTCTATTTCCCTACATTCCTCGTCCAAATATATAGTGGGTAAAGTACGTGTCACCGGCTCCTACTGATCAGTCGCCAGTAAGCACGAAACGAATATGTACAAGATTATGCTTTCAGTTCAAGCTGTTTATGGTTTATAGTTCTGGTCATATTTGAACTATGTTGTTACTAGGTGCGCAACACGTAATACACAATTGTATATTTATTACTTCTCCGCCAAAAACAGTATCTAACTGTTCTATAATCATGTCTTCATTTGGAACCTTATTAATTAAAACTGTCGCAATAACAGTGCACCAAAATCTTATTATCCTAGTTTAAATCACGAAATATTTTAATCTATTCAAATGATTTATCAACCAAATAATCACCTAGTAGGTTACGTAACTGTTGAATGTTTTAGATTAGCCAATAAATCAATGCATTGACAGAAGAATTCCCGACATTCATATTAAACAAACTATTCATAATATAGTACAGGCAATAGACCAAATCATTTAAGATACTAATTTTTACTGCTAAAATTCATATCTGCTCTTGAAGAATGGTTTAAGACGACATTTTACTGCTTGCTTAACACTTTATTTATTTTAAATGTAACAAATATAGCGATTTTTTCGCAGGAGTAACCACAAAGAAGATCGACTTTCCATTTCTCCATTTACTTGCGCGAATTATGACTCTTATTATTCAAATAAGTATATTTGATTAAAATTATATTTTCCAATTAAAATTTTTAGATATATACAACATGCATAAAATTGTATTAATTAATTGTACTTGATGCTTATATCATTAATTTGCGTCGCAGTAATGAAAAAGGTGGACTTCAAAAGTTCACGTAAATGGATGTCCGGAAAAGTAATTTATAAACTCAAAGATTAAAGAATCATAAAAATAATAAATAATACAATCAATACAATGCATAGTTTTACAATTATTAATAGAAATGAATAGAATAAATTAATCGTAATGATTCATCAGGGTGCTTTAAATTTATGTGCAAAATTTTAACTCTAACTTCGTAGGAAATTAAAACGGGCAAAAGGTGTCAGAATATCAGCGTAATTAAGTTTCATCAATTAAAAGCATACTTGGTGAAATAGAACGCGAGTAAACAACTGAGCTTAGAGTAAATGGATTTGAACTACATTACACTATAATTTGTATCCTCAAGCAAATTCAAGGTTAAGGATGATGTAGGGAATGAATTAGAAAAAATATGCACTCTAAATCACTTTTGCTTAGTAAAAGTTACGAATTATTTATGGCAGTTTGACTTCCTTCATTACATGTATGTGGGATAAAATAAGAGTGACATTTGAAGCTTTGAATGAAACAAGTGCTTATTGCATGATAATATCTCAATTCAGGCGTCTAATCAATTTACCATAAACCAGGAATACGCTGCAAAACCAAACATAAAAGGGCCAAGGTTACTAGTTTAACCAATCAACTAAATAATAAATAGTAAGTCTGTAACTTTTCTACTCTAGAAAGCTGGCTATAATTACAGAAGCATAAAAGATTTACGTATAAACAAAATGGCGTTAACAACTGTCGAATTTCCAATGGAAGAACTACATTTAATCAAATGAGTTTGCACTACTAAATAATCGGGACAATAAAAAAATAAAATAATAAGATTAATATAAATATGTTATTTAAATCCAGGTTGCGATCGTGACAAAAAAATGAATCCATTATATGCAAACATTTGTCTGTAAAAACAAGCATTGTTGACTGTCGAAAATGCAATTAAACCATAAGACAGGTGTCATCACTAAAGAGATCTCTCAGCCTTTTAGAGTTTTCAATGCAGACAGAAACTGGTCTACTAGGTTAGTACCTTTTACATTATACAATATATATATATATATATATATATATATATATATATATATATAACGTGACTAGTATTTTTACCTCGATCGCAATCTTGATTTAAATAATTTTATCACCGCCTGTGCAACCAATATACATTTAATTGTAAACGTATATTGTTGTATATAATGTTTAATTTCCATATATAATTGATCAATGAAGTACTTGAGTTTAGACAAAATAATCAAACCAAAAACAATTTCTAGAAATTTCGGCTTACAACCAAAATAACGTCACACAAAATTACAACGTAAGAGCACTACATTAGAATATAAAATAGAGAAATCTTTAATAAACTATTTTTAGAAGCTCTATATAAAAATATCAATTTTGTAAACGCATGCTATACATTTAAATGACGAATATGAGCACTAAAAATTTATTTATTCACTACAGCATTTTATGTCAGTATAAGTGATGACACAAAGCAAATTAAATATTCAAAAACCTCCTAATTATAACTTTAATAATTGTGTCATTCACAAAAGCGTGCACTTCTGTCGTATTAGGACACACGGTATATTCTATTGTTAAATTCATTCCGTTTAATATGCAGACTCATGATTAAAATTGGTCGAATATTTAAGTACTTGTCCGTAAATTTTCAAGTTCTATTTAATATCATTTTTACTATGTTGATCTTAATGCCTACGTTATTGTAATATTTGTCTTAACGCGTGGGTCCAGTAAATGTTTGACATCTTCTAGCACTGTCAAGTGGAATATGTTAGGCAAAAATAGCATTGGTTACTTTATTGTGCTGAGTTATCCTGCACGCATTTAGAAACAATGATCAGATTAAATATCAGTTGTTTTGGATGCTATTTATCAATATTCCGTACAGCCAACTTGGAAAAATTATTTAGGGCACAAATAACAAAATATAAAAGATATTATTTAATTATGAGACCTTTTCTTATAAACTGCTTGGACTAATCTTTTTTTCAAATTGTACTGCCATAGAAGCTTAGTTAATTGCAAATTAGCTTATAATTCAAATGTGTTTAATACTTCGGCTACTAATCGTTATAATTTACAGGGCAAACATTTCGCATTAGCCAAAATAAATTTTACATTAATGCTGAATTCCTATTAGTTCGTAGCAAATTTTATGGATGGTTAAAATATTTCTAAACGACTTTAAACATAGTTCGTTCGTAGAAATCTGTGAAAATATCACTAATATTTATTTAATTAAGGAATTATCTAATAAAGCTATGGTGCACTGAGCAAGTGTTCACAACACTTATTTAGATCAAGTTTTAGAATTAAATGCACATCCATTCAGAAATTTAACTATATGCGCAACATAGAAAACTAAAATTAGAGGTTCATACTGTCGCGGTTTGACACTGTATGATCAAAAACAAAGACAGACAACAAAATTTATATTAAAAATCAAGCCCAAATTTATATACAATGATGTTAGGACGCAATGAGTCTTCTAATAAAATTTGTCTTAATCATTAACGTATTAGACATAAATGACAGTTTTATCCTTTTTCGATAGTTTGTCTTCGTGTTTTGATTTCAAATACGTATGTATATCAAACAGAAGTTTAAATATGCTTTATTGTTTCCAAATTGAATGGGTACTTATTAAAGTTCCGCAAACAAGACTCATAAGTGTAATCCTTGGTAATAAGCAAAAGGTGACTAGTTGAATAACTTCTAAAAATGTGGACTAAGCCGAAAAAAGGTCATTGTTGTATTTGAAAACAATTTGTGTATCAGACACTACAATAAATTTAAAACATGTACAGCTATAAGACGTAAAAGATGCGTTACCGATTTACCATAAATGACATGAAAAACGCGATTTGTTCGTTGTATGTAAGAATGTGGACTCGCTCTGATGGTGGAAATTGACGTCTGAAGCACGTCAGAAAGTGTAACTGACAGTGGCTATAGTAATTTATATAGCTACGTAAAATTTGCTTAATGTTCACTCATAGTCGGCATAATTTGTTTATTAAACATATCAAACTTCATTAGCTTGTTGACTTTCCTGTGTCTGTTTAGTCGCTTATTTTACTCTTTTTTGCTGTTTTCAAAAAAATATTCAAGTTATAAAGCAAGGTTAGTAATGTAAGCATCGGTAAGTGAAACTGCAGTGTGTCTAATAAATTGCCTGACTGATATAAATATAATCCTTTTTAAAGCCAAAATTCCGATTCAAATAACAATTACATATCTCGTTTCTTAACAAATAGGCATATAGCATACCTTACTTTAACGATTTGCATAGGTTTGTAGCACTAGTGGGAAATGCTGGGCAGTTTGTAGCAAAGCACAAATTTACATATTGTATGGGAGTCGAATGGTGTAATAATAATAATCATGCATTTTATAATTCCTCAAAAATATCACCTTAAAAATTTGACTAATTTATTTGTACAAAAGCCTAAATATTGGCAACCAATCACAAAATTTAGACAGCGAACCAACGTGTTTGATTGGCTTAAGAAGGTTTTATTCACATAAAAAGCGCAATAAACGGATGTAAACACAAAGAAGATTTGATGCAAAAACTAAAGAAGTAAATTAGATGGATACAAATAGAAAGATGGCATTCAAAATTTGAATGCACGTATAAATATGATAGAGTGTCTAGGTGAGGTAAATTAGAAAGGAATGGAATGCTTTTGTCATTACTGAGTTTATAACGCCAGTTAAACACGTTTGAAAATCTATAATAATGAACACGAGTGAATATGTGTGAATAAAATTACGCAATCTATATTTTGGAAGATTGATGTACTGCCAATTTAAATGAAAATTGAATAAGAAATAATCATGCATTAATAAAGCGTTTGGCGAGTGCACTTCATTAAATCAAGTTTACATCTTACTTGACAGGCTGAAAAATAAGTTCCTGATAGTGTGCAATGCCTATATTAAAGTGATATCTAAGTCTGTTGGCTTTCAAATGAACGGGAAACGAGATTTGTTTGTCTTTTTCATAAGATTGTACAGCTGGAAGTGTGTAACGTCGTAACATCAAGCATTATTAGTAAATACCATTTTATTAAATTAAATGTTGAATTAACTATTATTTAGTCAAGTATTGAACTTTTGCCGTTTGGCTGGTTTCACGGAGTGAAGCCCATACAAATATACTTTGTCTGATGGCTGTGCTCTCAGAAAAACAGATATTTGCAACTGTTTAACGAAAGCAGCCACACTGAACTCGTCAGAGTCATGAAGTGTTTGTGTGCTCTCGTAGTCAATAGCCGGCATTGATGTCCACTGTAAAGAATTTAACAGTCGTATGACAACAAGAATACCCCTACATGAGAGAAGCTCGAACAACAACCAAAGAGAACCTGAATAAGTCTATATTTTGGAATGTTTCCTGTTACACTTTTGACAGATTTATTCGAAACTTGACTATATAATGGGAAATTTGAAAATTCTTAAATCAACTATTTTAAGTTTTGAAATGTTTTGCGCGGTATATTGCATTCAGAAATGTTTAGTTGCGTTAATGTTTAAGTGTGCCTCAAAGTGTTTCGGCAACGCATTGCAAACGTTATGTCCAATGTTTGTGTTCATTGATAAAAATTTTAAGTCAAATACTTAACCCTTTGTTATTCAATCATTTTGTCAATATTGTTTAATACATAATACATTATATATATATGTATATATATATATATATATATATTTATATATATATATATATATATATATATATATATATATATATATATGCGTATTTATTTATTTGAAGTTTAATGCCAGGATTTTAATAATATGTATTGTTATTATAGACCAAGTATTGAATCACAAAGTTATCATCCTTACCGAGAACACTTCAAGCACTGTTCAGAATTTTCCGCAGATGAGATTTGAACCAAATTTTTGTTTGGATTCTGGTGCTTTATTTATATATTGTGTATATATGTAAAAATCAAGAATCATATTTTTGACGTCTTATAATTTGTAATCTCTAAGAACATGCCAATAGAAATTATAGGATGGAGCCACCGGAATTTATTAAAAATAATTCAATTAACGATTATTATGATCTAAATATAAATAAACAAATTAAAAGCTAAATTTGGTAGGTTTTGTTGAAAATGAAGTGTGTTGGTTGTGTATTTTAAGTAATTAGGAAATTATAATGGGTCTCTTACAATTGAATCAATGAGATGCTTGTAATATTATCGGAGTTAATATCGAACTAACCAAATCAATGCTAAAATTAAATTGACTTAGATATTTAAAAGAACTTGATAAACAGCTTCTAGGAGATCCATGGTTATAAAATTCGCAATTAAAGTCTTCGTGATCAGTGGAGTCATTTCGTTTAGAACATACTCTAGTTTTGTGCTCCAAGTCAACTTCTTGCTTTAGATGCTAGGACAAATTGATACCCAATGTGAAATAATATTTATTTACTTTTACTTTCAAAGAACAGATTTGTGGGAGTTTTACAATTAAATTTTTCCCGGCCAGTAACAAGATTTTTCATATAGTCATCATGATTTATTTTGGCACCAAATCACAACTTATTACATTTCTGAATCTGTAATGCCCTCCTAGAATTTTAGAACCAGACTATTAAATCTAAACGAGAGATTGGACTTTATGGCGTACAGACAATGTATTCAATTTAGTCTGGTATTAAATTATTTGATTTTTTAAAAAGTTCATGCACGAATTACGTCGCAGATGTTCAAAGAAATTCAGTTCAATAAAATTGATTTTGCTGTACTATTATATGTGGCAGGGCAAGCTTAAAAACAAAAAATGACAATGCAATACAACGATATTGACCAATACGAAACGTCGAAGAAAAAGTTTCGAAATGCCAATTTAAAAATGCTTTATTTGAATTAAAATATCCCAATAATTATCTGCATTCATTGAATAAAGAATGGACAATAAGAAATTAGCATACGTTTAATTTTTTATATACCGTGAAATTTTTCAAATCAATTGTACTTAAATTACGTAATATGGAAATCAAGATAGAATAATAATCAACGGATGAAGATGACAAGAATGTTTGCCTGATTGTGAGGCCAAAAACACATCAGTGGCTCTATTTATGGCTGATTTGAATAATGAATAATTTTTACCTAGAAAAGCAAAAACTAGGGTAAAGTGAAATCAAGTGAATGCCAGAGGCCTCCGCCGAGCCTCAGCCGAGCCTCAGCAATAATTGATAAATAAGGAATTCATTGTATCCTTGCAAAACCAAAAAGGTACTTTATCAGATAAATTTCTTTCGCATAATCTCCTCAAATATCTACTAATGAACATATCTTTATATATAAATTGGAAAGCAAAACAAGATAGAAATATTTGAACATAGAGAGAGTGTGAAAATACGGAAATCAATCAATTGCGTGCGTCAGATCCAGTTCAAGCTCAATACCTGTACATGCTTTTTCTGATTACATAAATCCGGCTGCAATTTTTTATCCATAAGGCTTCGTATGTAGCTAGCTCCATTCTGTTATTGCATTTGAATGCTACATCTGGAGAACATACGTACGATGTTTCGACAATATATTGCACAATTGCAAACGTGTATTCACCATTTGATTTAAAACAGGCGTTTAAGTTACAATATTCTATCATTCGAGTAATTAACCGTCTGGTCGATCGGCCTACGTAAGTTGATCGACGGCTTGCGCATGTATATTGGTAAATAATATTTGATATCGACATTAACGACTGTTTCTCTCTGATTGCTGGTAAAGGCAAGTGTGTTATCCTAAATAACACTCGCTGTATAGCTACATTAAATTCGGTGTTAATGCTGCATCAAATTTCTTTTTGTTTTTGCACATAGGAAGGGTACAATGAATTTTATTAAAGCTCGCGTTTAAAAGAATGGAATTATTATGTCAATCTCTTTTACTAAATTAGGGCAATTTATACCAGAAAACGTCTTGAAATAATAATATTTCAATAAATAAAGTGAGTCTATTCATATTTGGTCTTATGATAACCTGAACGAGCTGGTTGGTATTCTACAAGGAAAGACGAGTTCTAAAACTACACATTTAATGGTTATTAAAATACAGCTTGATTAAAAAACATTCTGATTTCTACAGAAATCAAATAATACGACAAGATTACCTGGGCGGGTATTATAAAGTGCATAGAATTGGAGTTGTTGAAGGATTAAAATTTAGAACAACAATTATGTAACGGCTGAATTACAGTAGCAAAATTTTAACCTCCAGTTAAGAATTGAAGAATTTATTTTCTATAAAGCGGGTATATACAACATTTAACTTTGAATTTGAATATACGTCTTGTTTGCTTCAAAAAATATTTCGGATATCATTAAACGAACATTGGTTGCGCGGACGGTGATAACATTTACTATAATCAAGGTTGCGAACTTGATATACAAATCTGACCCATTAAGTGCATAAATTTGTCAGTATAAACTAAGAAAAGGCAATTGATGCTGAAGACCGGTTTCGTGCTTGATGTGAATTCATCACACAATTTAAAAATACAATGATCTATTATAAAAATTAATGAAGACATAATTCAACATATTGATATTATATCTTCAAAATATTTGGATCAAAACTAGAGTGTGTGTGTGTGAGAGAGAGAAATATTGAGTCATCAAGTTGATCCTAGCTAACTAAAAGCTAAATTATTAACTTTAACAATAATTGATTACGCGGGTGGTGCTAACAATTCTTTAAATCAAGTTTGCGAGATTGAAGTAAACACTAATCCCATTGTATTTAACCAGACGTCGAACAAGATAATAAAACTACCGCCAGGCAAAACGCACTGACGCGTTTCGACCTTCCATGATCATCATCAGAGTAGGACGGAAAAATAACTAGCGGGGATAAAACCGCATTGCACATATGTGGAAAGCAAAAATAGATATGCGACTCTCACCTCTGGCAGTCTCGCATACATTGAACTTGACATGAAATGTCGGTTGCACAATTACCACGCAGTCACAAACATTAATTAATTGCAGTTTACGCCACAAATAAAGAGAAAGGCAATAAAATTAAACAATAATTGATTGCCCGAGTGGTGGTAACAATTCTTTAAATCAAGTTTGCGAGGTTGAAGTAAACACTAATCCCATTGTATTAAACCAGTCGTCGAACAAGATAATAAAACTACCGCCAGGCAAAACGCACTGACGCGTTTCAACCTTCCATGATCATCATCAGAGTACGACGGCAAACTAACTAGCGGGGATAAAACCGTATTGCACATATAAGGAAAGCAAAAGCAGATATGCGACTCTCACCTCTGGCAGTCTCGCATACATTGAACTTGACATGAAATGTCGGTTGCACAATTACCACGCAGTCACGAACATTAATTAATTGCAGTTTACGCCACAAATAAAGAGAAAGGCAATAACATTAAACAATAATTGATTGCCCGGGAGGTGGCAACAATTCGTTAAATCAAGTTTGCGAGCTTTAAGTAAACGCCAACATTTTGTATTTAACCAGTCGTCGAAGAACATAACAAAACTACTGCCAATTGCATGCACTAATGCATTTTGATCTTCCATAGTCATCATCAGAGTACGACGGTAAACTGACTAGCAGGGATCAAACCACATTTTATATATGTGGAATACGGTTAGATCCTCATTATTCAATTTTCCGTCACACTCTGATGATGATCATGGATGGTCAAAAGGTGTCGTTGCGTGTGACTGGCGGTAGTTTTATTTTTTTCTTCGACGTCTGGTTAAAAAAATGGTTTCGCGTTTACTTCAAGCTCGCAAACGTGATTTAAAGAAACAAATAACTTGTTTGAATATTGCATATAAATGACCTACATTTTGGTTAGGTGTAAGGTAGATAAAATTTAGAATAATTGCAAATTAATTAAAGAAGTGTTAATAATAAAACAATATCAAAACATATTAACTGTCAGAAGAGTTTTATTTTAGGAAAATGAGCGAAAGATAATTTTAAAATTGAAACTGGGCAGAACAGGCTTTTAACTCACTCTCAGATCGACGGTCTCAAACAGGGTTGGAATTGTACCTTTGAATTTATCTGGTCCACGTTTTGTGTCCAAAAATTTGTCACAGCTTTCAAATTCAATTTAATATATTTAGATTTTATTTCAATTGCACCCATTATTAACCATGTCGTTGTATTGCAGCAGCCTTTCCTATCTAACGGATGACCAGTTACCTGTGAATGCCTGATATAGCCCGTTTTCTGAATGCGTGCATATTTGCATGCCTTCTATGCTTTCTCTTTTGTATTCGATTATGCGCATGGTTTCCAGTAAATATATATGAGATTACAAACTTTCCGAGTCAGTTTATATAATCCTGATGATGCATGTGTTCTATTCTTTCTTTATTACTATTTTAACTTGCTCCCTAATGGAAATGTTTGTTTTTCTATACTTCCGATGTTATATTTGTATTATATCCTCATTTTCCTCTACAATTTAGAATACTACATTGCAATAATGTCGTGCCTACCTAATGGTGTTTCATGCTTTAGCTTCTTTGCTTTCCAGGAAAATTGCATTTTGACATCATTCATTGCCTTTTCTATTACATGTAACAGATATACATCAGTAATACATAATGCATTCCTCTCGTTAGCTTAAATCGTTAGCCCAAATAAACTAATTTACTATTAGTTACAATCATCGTTTATAGTATTCATTTATTCTTTGCCTAAGGCTGTTTCGAATGAAAAAATAGTAAGAATACTAGGGTAATTAAATTTCGTATACAAAAATTCGTTTCCTAGGTCCGACAAATTCGTCTAAAAATACCACGTTAAGACTTTAGCTATATAAATGAGTTTAATTCGTGATTGTTACGACGGAAAATCATTGTGTTTCAACATGCAACAGAAACACAGGAAAATAGTTCTTTAGGAATTACATTTGTTCATCTTTGACCATCATTTTGAATTTGCGATTGTTTTTCCAATTATATACATTTAAATTAAATTATTCCTCATCACATGAAATAACATAAAACTCATCTTTAAATCAAGATTGCGAGTTTGAAGTAAACACCAATCCCATTTTATTTAACCATTCGTTGAACAACATAACAAAACTACCGCCAGCCACAACGCACTGACGCGTTTCGAACTTCTATGATCATCATCAGAGTACAACGGCAAACTGACTATCGAGGATCAAACTACATTGTATATATATGGAAATCAAATTTAACTATGCGGCTCTCACATATAGCAGTCTCGCATACATTGAACTTGACTGGCAATGTTGGCTGCACAATTTCTTTGCAGTCACAAACATTAACTGTTCGCAGCTTTTGCCACATATACATATATAGGCAAAACATATTAACAATAATTGATTGCGCGGGTGGTGGTAACAATTATTTAAATCAAGTTTGCGAGCTTGAAGTAAACAACAATCCCATTGTATTTAACCAGTCGTCGAACAACATAATAAAAGGTCGAAACGCGTCAGTGGGTTGCGGCTAGCGGTAGTTTTATTATGTTGTTTGACAACGTGTTAAATACAATGAGATTGGTGTTTACTTCAAGCTCGCAAATTTGATTTGAGAAATTGTTACCTCTACCAGCGCAATCAATTATTGTTAAATTGTTTTGCCTATATATGTATATGTGACGAAAGCTGCAAACAGTTAATGTTCGTGACTGCATAGAAATTGTGAAGCCGACTTTTCCAATCAGATTCAATGTATGTGAGACGGCTAGAAGTGAAAGCCGCATATCTATTTTTGCTTTCCATATATATAAAATGCGGTTTTATCCCCGCTAGTTTGTTTGCCGTCGTACTCTGATGATGATCATGGAAGGTTGAAACGCGTCAGTGCGTTGCGGCTGGCGGTAGTTTTATTATGTTGTTCGACGATTTGTTAAATACAATGGGATTGGTGTTTACTTCAACCTCGCAAACTTTATTTAAAGAATTGCTACCACCACCCGCGCAATCACATATTGTAAAATTTTATAACATACTCCTGTTTTGTGTCGTTACGTTATCCAGAGTTGACGATGAATACTATAATACGAAATCGAAACGTGTGGGAATGAACCGATGAATCAAGCATTAATCCGAATACCGTAAAACACAAACATGATTGTTTACCGTTTATCGATTACAGCAACTTATCCCGTAATGCTGTCCGAGCATTTCCGAGGAGACTTCATATCATGACGATTCTCGCCAAAAGGAATGTATCGATCATCAATTTTAAAAATTTCATCTTCATATCCATGAATTTATTATAAACTGCTTCTTCTCGAAAAATTAGTTGCTAATATAATAACTTTTTAACTGTTTTATTTTTTATAAATTTCAAAGCGTTTGCTTACGAGTAGAAAACAATCTCGTTGTGCACATTTTGATACTATTGTGCTTTCCCTCGTAATATTTTTTTCCATATGATGATTGCACCACTAATAATATTGTCTATTTCAGCAATGATTGAGAATTTACTTCTGTTCAACTCGAAAATTGTAATTTAAATTTTATGGTGCTACGTTAAGGTTTTAATTTTAGCAATCTTAGAAATGGTCGACTTGTTCGTAATGGGAATGTTATTTCAATAAATTCATGTTCTCACCTGACAATCATATTATTGGTATCCTATATTGACTCCACAACCATAGGGTTGGTATCAATTACCACCACGACAACTATAGTGTTTTTATCATATACCAACTCAGCAGGCATAGGGTTGGTACCGTGTATAGGGACCGATGACCTTATTGTTGGTATTAGTAACTAAATAGCATCAAATTGTGTTGGTACCCTTTACAGACTTGGTATATTTTGTACAATATGAGTTGGCTTTGAAATTGACTCTTCTACTGCTTGTTCTCATATTGACCAATTATATAGTCGGTAAAGCGCGTAATGTTGGCGGATTATATCTATTGTTCACGCTGATTTCGGTTTACTATTCTGGACTTATTTGAACTATTTTTTTAGTATTTTCGCAAAATCTAATAAACAAATTTATAAAAATTTCCTCTAAAATTGTTAGTTCTTTATTACGAACGTCTTTGAGGAAAGGAAATCGTTTGACTGATCCGCTTTTCGTTCCGCGTTGCGGCTGGCGGTAGTTTTGTTATGTTGTTCGACGACTGGTTAAATAAAATAGGATTGGTGTTTACTTCAAGCACACAAACAAGATTTAAGGAATTGAAATATACTACTCAGACATATTTGTACACACGCCGGCTGTAACCATGTGCAAGCACAATCTAGCTTTAAATAGATCGGCCTCGTATATTCCAAATCAGATTAGACGACAGCCCACACCACGGCTTTGAAAGCCAGTTCTTTTAGAAAAGATACAGATCTTGGTTACGAACTTCTTTCACATACGTTGTTCAATCCTCTGAAGATATTCATCGTGGAGACCTAGTGCGAATGAGGTTACGGCCTTCCACAAAATAATACTACGTTGCTGTGCATTTTACTGGACGGTGAGAGAGTTCAGTCCATCGCAACAATTGCGCTTTTTTAAAGATTGATTGAGCTTGAAAATGAGCACAATTAAATAAATACATACAACATTATCAAATACATCTACATATCAGAAAATTCATTTGAATTGATACAAATATTTTAAAATTTTGTAGCCGCAACTAGCCGTAAATTTTGTTCAATTAACATGCATTAATAGCAGGTGTTCCAATTATCTCACAATCGCTAATACGAAAATACAAATAACCTAATACTTTTAATTGATATTATTTTAGACCCTAGAAATCTTCTGTTAAAATAATGATTTATATTAGTTTTAAATCATAATTTTTAATTTAGTTCATCTATCCAGTATGGAGCTCACGTTTGACAGAAGAAATAATTTATTCGCGGTTTTCATTGCGTTCGCTTTATTTATTAAATTTATTCACATTTGATTTATTTTATTTTAGCAGAATTTTTGCGTTCAATAAAATGACTAGGAAAATCAAAACTTAATAAAACATTAACTCTCATACTAGCATTAATTCCGATTTGAATACAGCGTTTACTTAAGGTCAGTGAAAAATTCGAGGAATGACTCGTTATCTACTCAAGTTATTTATCTCAAAGTGAAAATATTGATCAATATTTCAATTTTGACATATTATAATATGTACAGCGTTAAATAAAAACATTTCGGTTTGCAAATATATCAAATACATGATTTAATTAATTTTCTCAAGAATAATTTATTGCAAAACTATTGAACTTCTCATACAGATTCAGGCTGATATTGTCCTGAGTAGGTTTCATGACAATATACAAATTTTTAAATTTTAAAATTCTACCATCGCGAGTTTTTTATTTGAATTAATAGCAAGGTCTTGCAATTTTGTGACTTTAAAACAGATAATAAACAATTCAAATAAATTTAGCATTGCCTAAATGATACAATGCTTCAGTATTGTAGATATCAGAATGCAAGAAACGTTCAATTACTAAACGACGTACAATTATATCGATTTTTTAGATATGGAATTGTTTTAAATGGATTTGGAAAGAACTGAGTAAATCATTAAAATTTAGCAACATTAAAATTTTGCAAATAACCTTCTTGACACATGAAACAATCTGATGTTTTGAAACAGTAAAACAGACAGTCCAAATGCTTAATGATGATACAGCCAATGTTACTATTAAAATGTGTGTTATAGGTAAAATATTGCATTTGGTAATAAATGAAATTCACTTCAGTTTCCCAAAAATTTCACCTTAAAACTTGAAAGTTCAAGTCTGGCTCATTTTCAACAAAGGATTTATGAAAACCACTTTCTAATTGGCGGTTTAAACATCCACATTGTGCCCCAAATTTCCAACAGTGAATAAATCAAAATGAAATTTATTCTTTGCTCCACAGAAAAAATGTAGTTCTTTGATGCAATATGATGCGTGAATAAAAATGTTATTTTATAGATATTTACATTTAATGGAGTAATCGTTTGCGTGTTTTCCTTTATTATTCTTGTTTCAGGATTGGTTATTTTGTCAACACAAGGAAAAATATCTTACAGTTTAAAAACAGTATTACCTTTGTACGCATTTTTTTAATCGAACTAGTTTTGTTGTACTTTGGTTATTTAGTAAAAATTTCATATAGATTTTTTCTTTTACAAAAATAAATTATTTTATTCTTGATATTTAAAACATAATTTTAAAATAGAAACCGTACTTAAATTAGATGAATGTGTACATTTTGTCAATAAATGCTACTTATTTGAAGTATTCCGTTTTATCCTTATAACTATTGAAGGAAAAATATAGTTATTTTTCTGGTTATGGTTCCTAAGGATTTTGCATATTTGTTTGAACTGCAGTAGAAAAGTGGCTGTATTCAATGAATTTATTAATAATATTACATCTTAAAACGTGTATTTGAAATACCTTATTTTCGATCAATATATAATGACAATAATTCTAAGCCATTTAATAATTTAAATATATTTACAGATATTAGATTCTTAATCTTCAAATATTTTTTTATAGCGGACCAAGAAAATTTTTATTGCAATGTCGGAAGAATATTGTTTGGCATAGTTAAAAATTTAATTTTAATATGGTATATAAAAGAAAATTGCATGGGATAACAATGTTCTAAAAATTATAATAATTAACCACAACGTAAAAAATTAAATTCAGGAAAGATTTTTTAAATAATAAATAAGTAGCAGTAAAAAGTTACAATTACTGTTTATGCCCACATATTTGCTAATGCAAAAATTAAAAATGCTTTAAGTAAATTAATATCATTCATGGATTAACTAATATAATTAGAAACATATTCTAAGTCGACAAAAAATATTAAAGAATTTTCATTTCATAGTTAATTTGTAAAAAAAACAGAAGACAACAAATTATTGATCCAACAAATGAAAAAAATTGGGCTAGAGTAATAATATAAATTTTTGGCAACCAATGATTAACTTATGGAATAGGATTTATTTACAAGAGAATCATCAATATTTAGGCATAAAGGAAATAACAGGTACAATAAAACATGTTTGAACAAAATGTGGGCACAATTGTTGCTTGTCGAAAGAATGGCTCATTCAAATATAAAATAATCGTAATAATTTACAGGTTCGCTTTGATTCAAATTGAAACATGGGTACTTAGAGAAGGGAAAACACAATTGTTGATATATATTTTGAGACATTATATAATGTACTAAGACTCTATCTTAAGTTCCTGATATTTCCTTTATTTAATACTATGACATAAAATAACACGGAGCTGCAGCATGCGAAATTTAAAATCAGATTGCCATCAAAGAACGCAGAACAAAGCTTAAAAGTCTATTACAGTCATGATCAATTTCAGATTGAGTGGTTATTGCTCCATTTGAATACCGGTTGGGATTCTCTCATCTGTAGCAAATTTATTTTCGGAACAGCTATTTAAAATTAGCATTAGTGAAAACTATCTAGACATACAGTTATTAGAATGGATAAATTAGATTATCAGTATTCATTGTTGAGTATATTGTATAGAACACCATAATAGCATGTATTTGTAGCAATTCTTCTTCTGTCCTGATTTAAATTACTTCTGACAAAACAGATGCACAATCCTATTATATAATTCTCTAAAAACAAATTATTAGAGTCACCTTTCAAGTGAATTTTCGCTGAATAGATTAAATATAGGATTTTTCTGTCGATTTTCCACTTCAAGCAAAGATCAACCATGACAGATATTCACCAAGGGAATTACAAATATTTGAAGTGCTTTGGGTGTAGGAAATAAAACTAAAAAATTTAATAGTTCCAAAAAATATGCATAGCCTAATCTTACCTTATGATGAAGCAGAATCCGAGAAAAGCTTAACTTTACCTTATATTTGATTTTATCAAGAAAAAATCCTTGTATTACCGTTTAGTATATTTAATCAAAATGCTTAAACAAATTAGACAAAATGCTGCACATATTCCTGGTTTTTGGTCGGATAATCATATAGATACGTATTTACCTATACTAGGCGATCCATTCTTAAAAATGTGCATTTTGCAGCCAATACTTCACCTAGACTATGTTTTAATCCGTGTAACGTGACTATTAAATGATTACATGGACTGCCGCTAAGACTGAAACACATTTCCGGGAATAGTTAATGTATTTAACATTATTCCAGGCAAATGGTAATCGATGATGCTTGTTCAAAGAGGAACAGCATTCTCAACCATACAGGAACTGATCTTTAGAAGATAAATGCACAAGATTATGTCTATGAAAGCTTTTACGTTCAAAAACTCAATTCTTATTCTGTGCCCTTTATAGTTTTTGTTATGCTAATTATGTAAAGATAATTAAATATACTCTTTCTCGCAATGATAATCGTTGGAACCCGTTGATAGCACGCATCAATTTTAATATATCGTTCATATTGTTTTAAAATTGCTTTATAAGAAGCTGCGAAACATTTAGTTTCGAAATTTTCTAGCAACAGTTGTAATTTTTTAAATATTATTTCGCCAGATGATTGACTTTTTAAATCACGCATAGAACCGTTACGAGATTTTATAAAATTATCCATATACATTTGAAAACATATCAATATGGGATTGTTAACATGTAAACACTTATTTGAGCACTCCAATGCAGTAAAAATATTTTTAAAAATTTAAGCTTTATTTTCGTAGAAATATATTTTTTAAATAAATTAAAAAATGACTGTGTTGGATCTTTCCCTATCTCTCTGTTCAAATAAATAAAAGACCTATTTGAACTCACTTTGACCACAAATATGTAATTTATTTAAGACCACTTCCATAAATCATGTAGCGGTAAAATGTCTAATGATTCGTCCCATAATTGTCTGCTAAATTCAATAGCTATTTAGTATATGCCTTCAAAAATTTGATCTGCATGAAGTGTTAAAATTTTATCAAAAAACGGTTTAAATAAATTTTAATTAGATTACAATACACAATATCGAATTTTGTGGCAAATTACAAGTTCATTTAAAAATATGTAACTGCATAAACGATACTAATTTCCTTATTGTCTAAAAATATTTTTAACATTAATAAATGCATTATAAAATATTCTCAGCTAAAAACACGAGGGTATAGATCTACACACGCAAGAAAACTGTTTCGCAACAATATCGCAGTTCTTAGCAAATTTCCGTGTGGAAGACATTTCCAGAATGGATGTAATGAAATGTTTGTAAAAACTTCACGGAAGCAGGTTAAATAAATATTAAAATCTATAATAAAATAAAAGTCGCAGAAGAAAATTTAGCACAAAAAATGTTTGGCGAATTATTTTTGTTTTGGCCTAATTCATATATGTAATAAACGCTTCAACTAGCATCTTACTCTGACGTGATTTTAGTTGTAATACAAGTGTGAAAATGTAAATTACAAATTTGACTCCGCCTCACATTCTTTATCGTTTCTATATATATATATATATATATATATATATATATATATCATTTTAGATCAATGAAACTTACTTGAGTAAACAGAAATAATTTACAAATCCCTAGTATTTAGTAATACAATGATTAACATGAGACTGACAAATGTGATGTTGTTGAAATTTTGTATTATTAACCTTAAGTTTATAATTTAGAAATAGTGATGTTCGGCATTAGAATGAATAAAACATTACTTTAGATATGACTTTCCCGCTTTCTTTTTAATTTAATTGATGAATACTGCATTCCTGTACATGAATTCATATATGTGTAACAATTCTGTTAGTTAATTTAGGTTAATTATGCCTTCGCTTAAGGTAACTAGGCTATTATTGGTGAATTTATGCTATATCCAACAGTGCTTACCTGAATATATTTGGGTTAATATATTACAAAATATAATGCCTTTCGAATATACCAAGTTAGCTGAAATATCAAAACGCATAAATATTTTGTATTATATACTAATGAAAATAAATTTTAATATAAAATGTTCAACTGTATTTTAGTACAAAGATTGGTTTATTGACTAAATTTTCATATTTTCCTAATTAGGGTTATCTTTGTGCCCATGTCATCTACCTTTCTTTTTTCCTCCAATCACTAATCTATATGCAACACGAAAAGCAAAACCATGTGGCAAAACGATCAAAGGTGCAAAACAAAACACATCCACTAGAAATTGACATAAGATCGATCGATTTTAACAACCTTAAGAAGAACAAAAAGTACTAGGTAATTTTTCGACCACCTGCCGCGATCGGAATTTAAATTTTGTCAGATACTGCTCGTTTAGGAAAATTAATATATATATATATATAGTAGGTGTATTAGGTGTTGTGATCCTAGTAACAAAGTAGTTTAAATAGGACCAGAAATATAAACAATGTCAGCATGAACAGAAGGTATAAACTCGTGCAGATTCGTTTCGCGCTTACTGGTGACTCTTCATTTGGTACTACGCTGGTACTACGCCATTTACCCTATATATATATATATATATATATATATATATATATATATATATATATATATATATAGGTTTTATATGGTAAAACAATAATTTTGTCACAGGGCATAATGCAGGTAAATTTAACTTGGTTTTTTAACTCATCTGTACATATATGTTGCCCTATTTCGGATAATTATTGATACGGAAGCGGATCATGTGACAAACTACCTCGCAATGAGCTCCAATATTCTAATAGTATCATTAATAAATGAAATTATATAATTATGATTCAAATTTGCAGAATATCATGGTCTCTATAGTAATTGTAAAATTGACCTTTTATTTATTTCTTATTATTATTACTATTTCTTATTGCTACATCTAATCAACTGATAAATGTATGAGAACGTTGGACAGTTTCAATTTTCTGATCAAATATATATTGGATTATCTGTGTAAATTCCGTTCCCGATGATGAGTCGCCAGGAAATGCACGTGTACATTATTTGTACATTTCATACAGTTTGGCTCTCGCAACTCATTTTTGCGTTATTTCAATCAATTTGTTACTAGGTATGCAATATCTTATTCAAACTTGCATAATTTGATAGATATTCAAACATTAGACATATATTCATGCGAAGTAACGTTCTAAGACGAGTAATATATACACTATGCAAAATAAAGCCCAGATGATTAGCGGCATATTTTTTAAATGTTGCACAGAAAACAGATCATATGTAAGATATGATCGCTTGTAACTTGTTCTCCAAAGCTCCCATTATTGAATTAGCAAAATTATATAGGCAAATAAGCCACGATAAATAATGTGCAATACAGTTGACACTTTACGCAAGGCTTTAAAAGAATAATGTTTTACTGGATTCGCTGGGCACTTAAATTTTAATGCATTGAAATTTTGTGTGTTGATTCTACTGGAAAGTAAAACAGGTGACTAATCAAGATGATGAAGATTGAGTTTGAGATTTATTTTTGCTGCGTCATTTACTGCAATATTATTCCATATTTTATCGCGCATTTTGATTGACAATGACTACAAACCAACAAAAATTGTGGTGAACCTTCATAGTTGCTAATGCTTTGCAGATGTGTGCTGCTTTGAAGCGAGTCGAGAGTTCTGAAGAGGCTTGATTCGATTTGCATGCCCTGGACTGCCAATTTGAGCCAATGGATTGCAGTGTACAATAGACGTTTCCTAGATGGTAAATAAAATAGAATATCTCACGAGTCAAGAATAGGAAATAAGAACTGTAACCTTGTTTAAAAAAATTAAAACATGAAATTATATTTCTAAATACTATCTTGAAAAAATGCAGGTAGACAATTTTGTCGTATATAAATTCATTATTTGTAAAATTAATTCTACCGTAATTGTTTTTTTAACATTAATTATTCCCCACAAACTATATTATCATGTTTGTAATAATTTAATTAATAATGGTGACAACATTTTAAAAGAACTATTAATAAAACACAGATAAAGAGGCTAAATGAGTGGCAATCTAAAAGTTGATGAAATCAAGGTTTCTAGTTTGATCACTATTTTCTCGTATTCTTTATTCTAAGAAATATGTCAATACGCAGGTCGATATGTATATTAAAAATATACTTAGAACGTTAGAATTTATTGCCAACGATACCAGCTAAATTGAAATGCGCATATGGTCAAAAATCACCAGTCACTAATCAGTCAAGACTTCTTTACTTATTTGAAATTTTGAATACGGTAACATTATTCAAATACCACTTCCTCTAGAACACGCGCTTAAGATAGAGAATCCACTTTCAAACAACAAACATGATAATTATGCAAATTGTTATCCTAAATCGTGGCTTGAATGCACTCTGGATAAATTGTTTTAAACATTTACGTATGACAAAGTAAGTCTGATCACAGGTGAGGTTCGGATACCTTTTCGATTTAATTTTTTGTTATATTCGAACGATTTCCAAATATTTGAATATGGAAATCTATTCCCAGGCGACTTCACTTTGTATTTTAAATAAATTATTAAATGAATTGTTATTGCACAAGACTCATCTGGACATTCTGAATTATATTCTTTGTAATTTTTTCAAACATACATAAGCGCAATAAATAATGGCATAAATGGTTACTTCTAATTGACGATGAGAATGCTGTTTGGAAGTCCCTAAGACCGTGTGTCGTCACATCATGCCTTAATTGTTTTCAATAATTGTGTTAAGTTGTCAAATTATTCTTGACATGATGCATATTCTAGTTTTATTTGTTTTATTATTCACCTTATCTTAGTCCTATCGATGATATTTTTACCCAACTCATAAATTACAATTGACCGTAAATCAAATATGAGCAATTGCAATTACTTGTGTTTGGTACCAGATTTAAATCAATTCTATGCCTCTCCGCTGATAAATATATTATTTTATTTGTGGATTTCGGTCCACTTTTTTGAATTGCCTTCTTTAAAATTATAAATTGTTTTTTTATGTTGACAATGTATGTATGTTACGCGACTCGTGTTTACATCGAGATCGTATTCTTGATTTAAATGAATAATGCTATTATTTTTTAAAGAGATATTGGTATGTATCTTTAAGGAATTTGTACTCTGGCCTGGATCCCTAGCAAATTGCTTTCTTCCTACAAGTAGGTTTTGCAACATGTCTCTCTTGCTCCCGTCCAATGAGGTAGACAGACGTGACAACATCGAGAGCCATCAACATCTACTCGTAAATTGAGAGTTTTACTTAAAGTGTTTTCAATAAGAGCGAAATTAATCAACTTGAGTGATTACCTTTGCTACCTTTAAAATGATTAATTTATACCGACAAAGGCATATATCGCGAGATTTGTATTCATACCTAGTTGACAATTTTGATTTAAATTTTTTTTCCTTTCACGCGCAATCAGTGATTATGTCATAATATAAAGCTTAACTTCAATACCAATTTACGTCATAGCGTGTTGCCTGTTCTATAATGAAATATTTTGTTGGAACGTTATGTCTAATGCAATGTGACATAGGCTGAAATTGCATACATAGGTATAAGTTAGTAAAAAACTGAAAATTGTGCTGTTTGATGCAGGCTGGAGCAATGGTTACTGTCACGGAATCTAAAGCAAATGTGTCCATTTTCAAGCCCGTTCTTGGCATAATTCTGTAAGAGCCTAAATAGGTCCAAATTAGGACCGCACTGGTCTTTGGATCAACTTCTTTTGTTACATTATACCATGCTTAATTTGTACTGTCAAATTTATGTATAATGATTTTTTTGTTTATATAAATTTGGCCGCATGATTAAAGCACTGGTGTTATAAGATGACCAATATTAGGCGTTTCCTTAATTTTTAAGTCATTCCACGTAAATTAAATATTGACGTAGTGACAATTCTATATGTTTAAACTGTCGATTTACGCATAGAGCACTAGAAGTATATTATCTATTAATTTAAGCAGTGTAGCCCAGTTATTCCTTTTGTTTTTACAGCTGAAATCTCAATTTCATTTCATTTATTAATTGGTCAGCAGCTTACAATAATTTATACTTGAAGAGACTAAATATTGAAGGAATAATAATTTTTATAAATATTAATAATAATATGAGGAATTCAAGCAGCATTGATACTAGTATAATATTTAATAGTAATAACTGGAGGAAAGTATAAGTTGTAATTTTATTCATCAATTGTCACCGTTTTTGATATGAAGCAGAACATAATTAAGTAAGGATCACCAGTAGAAGAAAGGTAGACGTGCGAATAAAAAAAATCTTACAGTTTTGCATTACAGCAGTTTTGTTACGTTTCAATATCAATTATCAACAATTCGTGGCAGCTTTTCAAAAATTTACAGTTTGATTAGTCCATATGAAAAAGAAAACAAATATACTAAAGCGATAAACGATTTAATGTTTAAAGGCTATCCTAGACAATTAAATGAATTATTCAATAAAAGGGGAAGTAAACAGAAAGAGACGTATTTCGGACCAGAATAGAAAGCAGTCTACCTGAACATACAATTTGAAGGGGTGCAGTTTATCGAGTAGCACAAAAGAAATTTGAAGCGGAATTAACACGCACATTTAATGCAGCTAAATTATGAATGTCATATAATGTCGTTAATGTCGACATCAAATAATATTTACCAATATAAATGCATAAGATGTTAATCAACTTACGAAGGCCGATCGACCAGACT
Organism: Eudiplozoon nipponicum; assembly: GCA_029291075.1. Lineage (NCBI taxonomy): Eukaryota > Metazoa > Platyhelminthes > Monogenea > Mazocraeidea > Diplozoidae > Eudiplozoon > Eudiplozoon nipponicum. The sequence goes on from JAQBSW010000572.1 coordinate 112,432, forward strand.
TTTAATTATTCGTATGAGAAAACATTGCAACTTTAACGCCTGTTTTAAATCTAATGGTGAATACGCATCTGCAATTGCGCAACACATTGTTGAAAACTCACACGAATATTCTCCAGATGTAGCATTTAATGTAATTACTAAATTCAATTACATAAGGGAGTTAGCCACATACGAAGCTTAATGGATAATCAAATTGCATTAGAATTTGTGCAAGCAGAAGAAGCATGTTCAGGCATTGAGCTTAAACTGGAGGTGATGCAGGTAATTGATTGGTTATTCACTTATTTGACACTCTCTTCGTGTTTACATTTTTCTATCTTGTTTTTCATTGCAATTTAGATATAAAAAGATGTTCATTTGTAGATACATGAGAAGAATATAAGAAAAAAATGGTTCTTGTGTCTGATAATTTTTTTCTCTTTGCACATCCAAAGGTTACTATGAATTTTATAAAGGCCTGCATCCTAAAATAAATATTTTTTGCCTATTTTAATGGATAGAACACTATGGAAATCCTAGATTTGAAGGATTAACAGAGTGAATAAAACAGAGCATTATGATTAAAAATTGAAAATAATATCATTTAGTAGCTCACAGACTCGAAGCTAGACATCGGTATGTTGATCTGAGATAATGCCAGGTAATTTGTGACTTTTGTATTTTGAGTAGCGTTTTGGCTATGTTCTTTGTTTGTGCTTATTTTCTTCGCCTTATTTGCTGCACCCGGAGTTTGTCTGCTTTCAGCTAGGCTGCGTGGTGTATCCTCATTTTTGAACAGCAATGGAGTCAGATCAGCGGCGTGACCAGGTGACTGACTGACGTTACAGGAAAGCAGATATTGTGATGCTGATGGTGAGAAACCGATCGATCTTGACGAGCCCGGTGTCGGTAAGGTGGCCGCGTCAGATTGTCTGCCGACCGTTAAAGCCCCAATAGATTTTGACTGACTGATTTTCTCGATAAGCTGTGTCTGCGATGAAGTTGTGGCATTCTCTGTTGTAATTAACGGGCTGAAGATAGAATTGCAATAATGACTAGAACGAAACCGATCATCTACATATGTGGGGTACACTCCAGGTGCTGTTTTCGTTTCATCTTGACATCTCACACTTTCGCAATTACGTTGTGCAATACACGATAATAGTTGTTTTAAATTGTTGTCTGAAACGGTAATGGACGTGCTTGTCCCAGTTGTAGAAATTGTACAACCTACGATAAACGGGTGCATGAATTGCGAAACATGGTAGACACTCTCAACTGCATCCGACTTTAAAGGTGATTTAGCAAAATTAGTACTATCCAAACCAAGTAAACCTGAATAGATGAAACAGTTGTGATGGAAGAATACAAAAAAATATTACGCAACACTGTAAGAATCATGCTGGTGGTCTTGAAACTGTTAAAATTTGCATACTGTTGCACTCGTTTTTTATTTAAAATATTGCAGCATATATAACTTGTATGTTTTAATATTTATGGTGAAAAATTTTCAGACTACAGCGGCACATATCTGAAAGCTTAATGTCCGGAAATGAACATAGCATTTTAAAATCTATTTCTATTTCTATTCCACTATATATATATATATATATATATATATATATATATATATATATATATATATATATATATATATATATATAAATTTTATGTTAGCAGAACAGAAATATTCATAAGACTAAAAATCAAATAATTCTACTATACACTAATGGACATGAGATCACTTAGTATTGAGCAAAATAATTGAAACAAATCGCCTTTAATTTAAAATAGATAATATGAAATATTATATTTAAACGACAAATGCATGGAACATGCAGAATATGGTTGTCTTTATAACAAAAAATTGTGTCAATTCAATAGAAAACTTTTACTCGATTACTGATAAATAAACCAATAATTAAGATACCAAAAACAAGGATATAAATTGCTTAACCTGCATTATTCAATGGTAACATAATAATTTAAAAAAATAATCCAATAAAAATAATAAATCAAGTTTGCGAGGTTAAAATAAACAGCAATCCCATTCTTTTTAACCACTTGTCGAACAACTTAGCAAAATTACCGCCAGTCACTTCCATGATCATCATCAGAATATTATCGCAAACTGACTAGTTTTGCTATGTTGATCGATGACTGGTTAAATAAAATGGAATTGGTATTTAATACATGCGGGCCAAATTGATTTATAGTATTCAAGCAGTTTCTCAATGTTTTCATACTTGCATATAGGCCAATGTTTTGCCACAAATATTGATGCGTTTTGTCCTTACATTATCCTTATTATAAATGAACGGAAACTGGCCAACGAAAATCAAATAAAACATTTATTAAGGCATTACAATCAGAAATGCAGCTATAACCAATTTAGATATCGTATGCATTGAATTATATTGTTATGTCAGTGACACAATTTCCAGACAGTCAAAAGTGTGTTTGTTTTTAAGGTTTGCCACAATTGAGCGAAAATTGAAGGCGATGGTATTAACCGGAATTATTTAAATCGTGTTTGCACATTTAAGGTATATGTGTGTGAATGGTTGAATAAATTGGGACTGGCGTTTATATCAAATTCGGTATTTCTTATTAGAATTATCACCACCCGGCAATCAATCATTGCTCAAGGCGTTTATGGCTTAGAATATTTTTCATGCTCACTGTAGTATCATAAATGATATTATTAATAAAGCTAACTCGTCTGCGGGTTTTGTCAGAAGGAACCAAACATTGCTAAATGTGACAAAAAAATCATCAAATCGCCACTACTGTGGTTCGAACCGTTGTAAATATGTTTCGGAGACCAGCAAATCGACCACAATGCTAACCAAATCGTAAACTGCACGTCACTTTAATCAATATACCAACTTGTCTTTTCATCCATATTGCTTCAGGTGTATCCTTTTCCTTATCGATTTCGATTATGATCTTCAAGGTGATATGGTGTTTTTTCTATGATGACAGTTCGGAAGCGGCAGTTGGAATTTTATGTTCAAAGCGATGCCCAAATCTGCCCCACTTTCAGGAAAGACAGATCATAGCCTAGTTGTACAAGGCTTCAGTGACGCACTGGATGAACTGCGATTCTCTGAAGCAAAAGTGCACGGTTTTGTGCAACGTTCGTGACATATGTGGCAAATACAAAATTGACAACTTTAATTAGTTCTAAATGATGATAATAATGATAATGGAAGACGAAACTGGCCTACACGATGAAACGAATTCGCTACTATTTTCAATATTCTTTTCCTACTAAAAATGTATATAATTAAAGAAATAATGCCAAAATAATTCCATTAAATATACATACGTTGACTATAATATTTGTGTAATATGCCACAAGTTGATTAATTCCATTATTTGTGCAAAACATAAATAAATACAAGTATGAAGAAGACGACAGTCCGTTAAAATGAATTTGGATGGGAGATTATTGGAGAGCTCCTCGGCCGTAAGAAGCACTGCTAGTGTAAAACGATCACACGCTTCTATTGAGTCATACCAATTATATGAAGTTCTATGGCTGACATCATCGTCAGGGTATCTGGACTAACATAAATGTGAATTTGATTGCAAATTAAGTAATAATATTATATATATATATATATATATATATATATATATATATATATATATTATTTTGAATTTTTGAGTTTTAATAAAACTCATTGTACCATTCCCATGGGTAAAAACACAAAAATATTTTATCTGTGATACAAGAAATGCTTCTTTCTTATTATCTCCCTAACATACCTTCATGTGTGAAAACAAGATAGAAATATCTAAACATAGAGAGATTGAAAAAAAGGAAACCAATCAATTGTGCGTCACATACAGTTTAAGCTCAATGCTTGAACATGGTTTTTCTGCTTGCATAAAGTCGACTGCTCCCTTTTGTTATTGAATTTATTAATTTCTTAGAAAGCTACGTCTGGAGAACAAACGTGTAGTGTTTCAACAATGTGTTGCACAATTACTGACGCGTATTAACCATTTGATTTAAAACTGGCGTTTAAGTGAAAATGTTCTCTCATTCGAGTTATTAAACGCCTGGTCAATCGGCCTATGTAAGTTGATCGACAACTTGCGCATGTATATTGGTAAATAATATATATATATATATATATATATATATATATATATATATATATATATATACAGTAAGTTCATGTAATCTGCATAAAAATCCATATACAGTTCGATAAATATATAATACCACGGTATAAGAATGTACGATTATTAATTAAAAAAATTTCAGTTTATTTCTGGCGAACCACATTCTAATTGGTCTGAAACTTGGGTCAAAATTAAATGTATTAGATATTATTTTATTGTTATTTCCGTTGTCTTATTCTCGACTATTATTTTATATTTTCTGCAATCGAACTACACACAAATTTATCGCATGACATTAGCACCAGCATGGAACTTTATTGTGGTTTTACATATATCAAATTGAAGTTAAAAAATTGTCTAATATTTCAAGAAAATTTTCAATTTACCGTTTTAAAATCAATAAAAATTAATTTACGAATATGTTAATTTTTATGTATTCCATCGTACATTTGTCTGTCGCTAAATTTGGAATTTAAAGATTTAAAAAGTAAGAAAATATCAACTTAAAAATCGATATTTAGATTCTTTAGACAGTCTGTTTAATAAAGTTTACAAATATTAATTGGAGATGTTTGCTATTAAAATTGTCTTTGAAGAAAATATTCCTCCAAATTTGTCCATTTACTAGGATAACATTTTCTCCATCTTAATGATATTCAATTGTATGGTAATACATTTTAGGCACGTATAAAAAGTGGGCGCAGTTTTGCAGTCAATTGACATTCTAACCAATTCAATTCTTATAAATCTTGAAAAATATCTATTTTAAATTATTTGTGTAATAAGTTATAAATTTCGTTGAAGGCAGTCTCAAATTTCAGACCACAAATAACAAAAAATATAAGCAAAACCAAATACTCGTCTTCTATTACTTGTAACATACTCTAGTTGACAGTGAAAGCAACATAAAGTGTTTTTTTCAAATTAAAAGAATTTAGCTTCTGTATTCAAGCAATGCAATGAATATAGGTTTACTTCATAAAAAAACCATATAATTATATTCGCAAGCTGGTTATGTAAGGATTAAAAGATAGTATGTAATTTCGAACACCTTTCCCGTTTCAGTAAGTCTGTCGAAAATTCAGTGATAATGCTAAAAAGATATATGCATCATTATTATACAGAATACCATTGTAAAATAAATTTGAACATCTTAATGATTTCTTTAAAAAGAAAAAAATAATAAATATTGATCGAAAATAGTTTTCAGATGGTGTATAGTGAATTAAATATATTTTGTTAGATGAAAAATAAAGAACAAGCACTTACGGAGTTACGTTATATATACTCTATTTAAGGATTATTTTTAAATTAAAATTTTTTTTAATAAAGGATAATTGATAATTGAAGATCGTTGGCTATACTATTTATTTAAACACAAATACCTTGCATAAGTTTCCCTAATCAAGGACAACAATAAAAGTTTGAGTAAAATTGGTTAACGATATTTGGCCTCCTTTCATTATCAGAGCACAATGCTAAATAAAATCAACTCTAGTTAATAGCAATATGCTTGTTTTTTTTTTAAATATGCGTATTTTCCCCTAGGACTCGGAATTAAAAGGTAGTTTGCTACATTGATCCCCGTATACCTTATACAAGCAGTTACGGTCATAACTTTAATTTCGTTTTCTACACACTCGTAAGCCATCATTGCTTGCGCAAGTGTTTATAAGAATTTTGCATTTAAATGAAGTTTGTGGGCTTCAAATTATGTTCAGACTCATTATCTAAAATCCGTGGAAATTAAAATTATTCATACAATGTGTAAATAAAAATTTGGTGCCGACATTCATTTCAGATAGTATTTGTGTTAATCTATCAGAAGCTAAAAATGCATTTTTTTAGTAAACTAGATGAGGTGCAGTTTGACTCTCGGTAGACAATTTGCTGTTGTGCTCTGATGATTCTGTGGATCTAATGCATGTCAGTGTATGAATGACAACAGTTGCTATATTCTGTGAATTTTTTTTAGAAAGGATATCAGTGCTTAGAATTTGAGCATAAACCTAATTTACACAATTAAATGTATAGAAAGTGTAACGCAATAAATTCACTATACTAATCTATAGTTAATACTCAACTAGCCAGTGACGCTAACGGGAAATTAGGCGCAAATTTTTGCTAAACACACTAGAACCATGTTCGTAAGTAAATGAGATACTATAAAATAATGCATTTTACAAAATTATATAATAAAAATTTTTAAGCATAGAAATTGTTTTTAAAATAAAAGCTTAAAGCCTTAAATTATTTATTGAAATTAGGCGTTGTTATACTCCCATATTTTATGACAGCTAGAGGAAATATTGGTTACAAGAAGATTTTTTCCGCGTCTTAAATGTAGATTATCTAATAAAATTGTGGGAAATGTGAAACTAAGAACTAGAATAATCATGCAGATGCAACGACTTAAGGGAGCTATAGTTTTTTGACAAGTAAAATATTTCCAAATATATCCTGACTTTATTGAAAGTTTTGGCTTTGATATGTGAGGATAACATCGTACTTGCTCACAGTGGATTTGGTTTACATGCGCATAGAAAACACGTTAACGCAAATTATGGGATATTCATTACATTTGTTTTAACAGCATTTTTTAATTGCGAGAAAAGCATTATTTAAAAGGAAATTAATGTAAACATAGGAACAAGAAGTTATATATCCGTAGAAGTATATTTTGGGGGACTGCAATAGAATGTACATTTTGCCGATTACTAGATTCCAATATCATTTTTTGGTTAGAATATTGTTTCAAAATCGGTCCATTAGAGATTGAACAGTCGTGAAGCCACTAAATTTTAACTTTTGTTCATTGCAATGTTCCAGTTTCAACAGGAACAGAGCTGTTTCTATTCAATCGAAATTTTGCTTTTTCACTGTTTTTCGCTAAATTACGCGGTAGGTGACCTATCTTGGGCAATCCGAAATACTACGACAACTGATGTTCACAATGAGGAAAATCTAGCGAATTAATTTTAATTTGAATATTAACTCTTTATATCGATGTTCTTTCCGTGGCAGAAATTTTGTCGATGTCAGTCTCAGCGAAACAATGTTTTTATCTAAATTCCCCTTCGAATTCCGACAAAACTTTTGTATGTATCGTAAATGATTTTTTCTCCCAGTTTACACTAATTTTCAAATAAAGGCTTTTTTTGTGAATGGATAAATGTTAACGAGGAATAAAAATAAGATTTAGACGTTGATTTGACGTAGGATACCACTAACAATGAACTTTTTAATTAGTTTTACATTAATGTTGGCGATACCACTAACCACTGACTTTTGATAAATTGCCTGTTGAACATAAATATTGTGATAAAACTTGTTTGATAATAATAGCAAAGAGTGACGGCATTGCTTAAGAATGAAAAATTGGTAAACTTATCGATTGATTTCATCGGAAATAAAAGGTGTTTTATATTTCAAAATAGAGATTCATTCTGATTGTTCACCAAATAAGGAAAATTTCATTTATTGTCATATTCGAAAGAGCAGGTCTTGATTATAATGCAGAAAGACCTTACCATTATGACACGTGAGTCGATAAATGTCTGCAGATAATTGGGTGGAAAAAAAACGAATCGTTTTTTATATATGCAGCGAAGTTTTGACAGAGAGATGCAGTTATTATACTATTCGAATGCAGAAACAGATTCCAAATTATTTCGCCTGAAATAAGATTGCAAATTAGCTTTGTTCAAATGAGCGCTTGTTTATATTTTTCAAGTGTCAGTCTCGATACTGTTGTCCGTGAAAATTGTATAAAACACTGGACGCCATTGCTCTTATGAATACGTCAATTAATAGAACTAATAAGCTACTTTGTTTTAATGTTTTGACATTAGACAACTTCAAACGAATGCCTGAATATTTAATAGAGCAACAAGACTTCCCTTGTTTGTAAGGGTTAAAACTGGACGTTACACTATCCATCTTATATAATCGAATAGACATTTTCTAGATATAATAATCTCTTCAAGTGGAAACAGCGGAGAAATGACTATATTTCTATATTGTATAAAGCACAAACAATGTTGAGCTAGCTTAATATTAAATGCGCAACATGAATAAATAAAGGCCAACTTAATGATGCAATATGGAACAAATAGTGGTAGTGAACATAATTCTAAATTTCCACCAGAACATAGTGAAGGAGCTTCAGAAATCAATGATTCAAAACGTCGCCCGTTGTCTAGGACATATATGGAGACTGGATCCGCAAATATAGCTTTAGAAATGTAGCAACGTGCAATTAGACGATTAATGTTAACAAATGCCCAATAGATCAACAAATACGATAATAAGACTGTATTGGGTTGTGCTATGGTTAAAATAATGTAACTCTTAATAAGAAACTAAATTAGTGGCCTTGCAGTGTGCCAGGGATACAATGTCTATTGTATTAACGCTGATTAAATCTTAATTGGTCAATTTCGGCTTCTTTTCGAAGTGGTCAGCACACATTAAATAACTACAGTGTGATGAATTTCACTGTCGGCTACCATTTTTGCTAGTGTTTTGATTATCCAAAACCTCTTCTTCTTTGTGAAGCTCAATGTACGGCATTATGTAGCGCCACTGTGCTTTGAAAGTGTTAGAGATTGCAAAATCTAATTAGCTGACCCTTATGCCAGCTGAACTTTGCACGAAATTTTACATGCACCATTTTTTTCTTAGATAATTTGCTTGTTACCAAAATAAAATTGGTTACTATGTAATTTGTTGACTTTCACTGGGATAAATGTATTTTGCCAGAACACTGAAGCAATAAATGTCTGCCTATTTATACGTTTAAGCCTGAAGTGCTCCATTAAAGTGTCAAGTTGGCTCCAATATGATTAAACGTATAAGTAAACATCAGACGAAACAAAAAAGACTAGCAATTGGCGCATCATTATAAATAGTCAGCAAACCGCCCCATGTCCCTCATTCAATCGGCCAAGTATTTTTGGACAGTTGGACAGTGTAATCTCTTAAACGTATAATGCTACAACAGCAGTGAAGTCAACATTATATGTGTTATTGACCAAGTTTATAAAAGATTCTTAAAAAATAAATGAAATTCATTTATTGTATGGAAAAAATGGACTGGGAAATATTGCCCGCCTCCGTGGAAAATTCGTCCGTAAGCAAGAGATGATTCGGTAAGTGATATACGTACTTACGTTGACGCTGAACTAGAAATATACCTCTGGTTCATTCGAACAAACGTGGTTTGTGCTACGCTACTTCTTATGCATGAAAAAAATTTTTGTTAGCCTGTATAACCCCAAGATTTGAACTTTTATAACAAAATGCTACTCATTAGAAAATGCTTCAGAAACGTGTTGTAAACTTTGCGTTTAACAGATAAGTTGCTGTGGAGGCGTTAGTTTCGATAATTAATTTTAAATGACCAGCGCTTTATTCGAACACCACTGTTGGTAATAGCAGAACGACCATTACTCAAAGTTAGTAGCATATTTAGAATGGCTCTTAGAGGTTTTGATCATGAATTAAAACCGAAAAACAAAAAACATATGCTAATATATGGATAGTTTATAGGAAATCAAACATTAAGTGATTATTCCCTAATAATCTCAAATACGTTGGACTTAACTAGAATGTCAGTTGCATAACTGTGTTACGGTAACGAGCAAAAATTACTCCACGCCCCGATAGTTTATGAAATGAAGCAAACAAAGATTGCACGGAACGTGAAATAGTTTATTTACAATATCGTTGTGGACATGAGATAAGCCACAGATCCCATAATCTGTACACACGAATACGATAGAAAAACAAGGTTAAGCCATAGGTACTAGCGTATTTTCAATATCCTTAGTCACAGACTGATCGCGGTCGAACGCAGATTAGCAACAATCAAATAAAAAAAAGTCTGCATGCTCTTCTCAAAATTGGAAATTTGTCTTTCAGCCCGTTGGAATCTAAAATATATTGCTTTTAATGAGAACTATAGACACATATTTTATGAAAAAATTAAGAACTTACCGTTATTTTCTAATTTCCGGTCTGTTGGCGGCCTCACACTGGATGTCCAAATGTCTGTATTTTGGTCTTCTTTCATGATAGGGGCAGCAATGTGATCATGAATTCCAGTAAGATTTTTCATGTAATTTGTATATGAAGTAGTATTTGTGTTTGTGGAATAATTAGACATATTATCATCATTAGGAGCACCGTAGCTATTACAACAAGCAGCTCTATCGTTGAGGGTTTTCTGGAGCATGGAGTCTAATTGCAACGACTTTATACAGGCTGAAGTTGACGAAGACTTTTCAAATTCACCTAGTAGGTCGTAGTATGAAGGCGGTTGCACAAGATCGAGCTTGGTGTATTTCAAAATATCGTCTTGGCCAACATAACTACTTGCCACAGAAGTTTGTTGTAGCTCAAATCCCGGCGACAAAACAAAGCCAACTTTAGAAGTGCATTTATGCTGCGGGACATTTGAAGTCGCAGTTTGACCATTCAGGTCTATTTCAGTAGAACAAACAACAGATTGAGGTGAATTTGTTGCTGAACTGTCTTTCTTGCGAGACTGTAGAGCGGATAACTCTTTTAGAGGCATGAGCTTGTTAGAACTATTTAAATAAGAAGTTCCAAGTTCCACTAAGCCCGACATTGAGGACGATTCGCAGAGGCTGGCATGTTCATGTTTTAATTTACACGGACGTTGACCATCGGTGAAAGGCAGGCTATGACTATTTATATAAAAACACTGCTTGTTAATTTTTTCAGCTGGCATACAACTGGCTTGGTGTAGGGTGGTGGGACTGTTTTGTTTCATCAAATTAAGCGAATGTGTATCACCGGTAAACGTCGCACTGGAAGTCATGTAATTCGACTTACCAGCGGCATATTTAGATTTTGTATCTGATTGGGTGGAAGAAACGAGTTTAGTCCCATTATTGCTGTAAAGCAGCTGAGAATTGCACGTGGTGGACGAATTGCTACATGTAATAAAAGGATTAATATGGAAAAGTTTGCTTTCAGATAATTGAGGCGTATCAAATGAAGGCAAACTGGGGTATCTATTGGGGTAAGCTGGTGTTTGTGCAAAAGCATGTTCGTCAGTTTTAAGGTCTGGAACTATGGTTTTTGACAAAATCTGTGATGAATCATCAACACTAAGCAGCTTGTAATAAAGCTCATACTCGTCATTTGAACGTATAGGCGAGACGGTTGTGGTTTTCGTATTCTCACAGTACAATTGAAATACAGCTGAATTTTCCTTTATAGTATAAACGTGAAAAAATATTGAAGCAGATTAGACTTTCATGCTTTCTATTTACACAGTAAACGAACGAATAGATATATTTTTATTTGAAAAAAATTTAAAAAAAACATTTTCACACATTAGGAATTACGAAAATGAAAAATAAATTTCAATACAAATTTGACGAAATATAAGCACGGATTTTTCAACTTTAATGAAGAATGAAATTTAAAATCAGACAAAGAAAACTCACTTTCCGTTCATGCTGCCTTTGGTTTATCCTTCTGGTCACAACTGAACTAATTTGTTACTAGGTTCGCAAAACCTAATACATACTTGCATATATATTAGTTCTTTGCAACAAACAGTATTTAAAGAAAACTCATTCCTTATTTGTATGTTTTAAAACATTTTTAATAAATATTTCAGACAGTCTTATTTTTTATATTAAAACTATTTTGTAACAAGCTTCCTTGAACGCAGTTTTATGTTGTTTATGGTGCACCTATTACAAAATAAGTTTTTACTAGACGTGCATAATATTCGATAAAGCTTGAATATATTCTCTTATAGATCGTGAGACTGGTGGTAGATTGTTTATCTTTATGGGTACGAAATTATTACCAGTTACAGTTAAATTAACAGTTGTAAACAAGAAAGGGTTTTCAACTTCGCTATCATTCATTAAATAATATTTTAACGAAAAATGCAATTTATAACAAATGATTTAAGAAATTGGATATCTGAAGTCCATACTACATTTTGAATTATTTTATTTGCTTGAAATCCTTTCTTGCTTATTTTCATGCGGCACAAGCCAAACTTGTTTGGCAGAATATTTTTATCTATGAGGATAAGGTCCAGAAGAAGATGACCGTCACGGAAATTTTTGATGAGATCCCTAAGAGGAAGAAAACAGTCTGCTTGAAAGTATGTATTAGGTTTTGCGAACCTAGTAACAAATTAGTTCAGTTGTGACCAGAAGGATAAACCAAAGGCAGCATGAACGGAAAGTATAATCTCATGCACATTCGTTTCGTGCTTACTGGCGACTCATCAGTAGGAGCCGGTATTACGCCCTTTAACCACTATATATTTGGTAGAAGAATGTGGAATAATAGGACGGTACAATCTCCTAGACGAATGTGTAAACCTGTAATAGTGAAGCTAACATAATCTAAAGTCAACGACAATGCGACTTCAATGCTAACTCACACTATGTAATATATATACCGAGTCTGTAAAGGATACTAACACTATGGCTATTGTGTTAGTAACTGATACCTTTTTTAAATCGATGAGTACCGGATACGAACACTATGGTTTCCGAGTCGGTACATGATACCAACCTGATGGATATAAATTTATGCTAAAGTTCACCCAAATTGAGAATTACAACAATTTCCGAACACCTGTTACTCCAGTTAAACCATACACTCTGGCCTTCATCGATATCAGTTATCATATTTCGCGGTAAGCATGACATCATTCAATTCAATATATTACAGATAAATACTGTTTGCTGCGAAGAACTAATATATATGCAAGTATGTATTAGGTTTTGCGAACCTAGTAACAAATTAGTTCAGTTCTGACCAGATGGATAAACCAAAGGCAGCATGAACGGAAAGTATAATCTCATGCACATTCGTTTCGTGCTTACTGGCGACTCATCAGTAGGAGCCGGTATTACGCCCTTTAACCACTATATATTTTGTAGAAGAATGTGGAATAATAGGACGGTACAATCTCCTAGACGAATGTGTAAACCTGTAATAGTGAAGCTAACATAATCTAAAGTCAACGACAATGCGACTTCAATGCTAACTCACACTATATAATATATATACCGAGTCTGTAAAGGATACTAACACTATGGCTATTGTGTTAGTAACTGATACCTTTTTTGAAATCGATGAGTACCGGATACTGACACTATGGTTTCCGAGTGGGTACATGATACCAACCTGATGGATATAAATTTATGCTAAAGTTCACCCAAGTTCAGTCTGCTTGAATAATTCCAATTACTTACTCGAGCAATGTTCAATTTATATAATGTAAGGTTTATATATGTGTCGTCGCAAGATAATCAGTAATTATTTATTATTACGGTGACCAAATTTTGAATAATATACGTCCTCACTGTTTAATATTCGCAAGACTTCATAAGATTTGCTCTATGATGGATATTATTTAATGCATACTGGCGAATATTTTATAACCTTTTGTAAGTTATCGTTCGATCAATAGTATTATATATGATTTTATTGCGATTGATGCATTGGGTATATTTCCTTGGAAGAGATAGTTGCGTTAGATAGAGGTTTAATATAAAAAATGTTCCAAATAAAACATGATTACGGCGTTCGCATTTTTTAAAGAAATAATATTATGTGTTTATTCTTCGAATACTGCTTGTTGTCAACAAACGAAAACTTATACACAAATATCGTAAGAAATATGGGTATAGCACTATATGTGCAAAGCTTACCTGTAGCAGAAATGGAATTCTTGATTGCAATAATTTACGTGTTAATTGGACCTTTTTATTTGAATGCTAGTTATTATCCAATAGGGGCCCATGGCGTTATGAATATAAAAATTCAAAATATATCAATCAACGGGCGAATACAAGAACAAATATGGAGATGTTATAAATATAAGGGATAAAGGTGATAATTATCTTAAAATTTAAACTGTCTACAAAATAACCATAAAAGACAAATCTTGTAATGATTACTCTAGTTATAATATGAAAGAAATTATCTATTTTGCTTTCGATTAAATAAAAATGATATGTTGTAATTCTTACTTCTTCTTGACGACTTAGATAAATAATTTTTATATACGATAGATATATTGACATTTTTAAATTATGCACGAAGCTGGTCATACAAAACGTTTTCAGTAATTTACATCATTATAATAATTTCGCAAGTGAAATTTAAATAAAAACAAACTTTGATGCATATTAATTTTTATTTAATTGGTCTTCATAATGGTTTTGTATAATCTTATTTCTTATAGTCAGAATGATCACTAATTAGTTAACGTATAGCAAAACAAATATTTTGTTCTATTTTTCATCAATATCTATTATTCATTTACTCTTTTTTCATAATTTATAATCACAATACCATGTGAGAATTCACCTCATACATTTATTAATAATTTAATAACTTAAAAATTATCAACTTACTGATTATGATGAAACTTAGTTTCAATTTGCTACTAAAATTGGCATAATTTATTAAGTGATTTAAAAAAGTTTATTTAAACAGTGATTTCATGATTAAATACTAGCCAATTAAACATAACGAGGACTTTAAATTAAAAAAAGAAAAATACATAATTAACTGTTTAAATGTAATACAACTTTGTAACGATAAACTTACATTTTTATTTGTAACATCATTAATTTCGTCAGCCAAATGTCCATGATTTTGTAAAATAGTTGTATTTATTTTATCTGAATAAACCGGTGGCTTTTGCGTAGCAGAATAACCGACAGAACACTGATTTGAAAAGATTATCGATTTTGATTGTTCGGTATTTTCTTCTTGCAAGGCTACATTAAATATATAAGCATAAGTAAAATGATTTGTTCTGGTTTTTTGGCAATTTAAAAAGAAATACTCCATTAAATTAGAAACCTTAAAGTTAACGATTATTTAACAATTTAGAAAATAGTTATTGCATAACGTATCCGCATAAATAGTTTATGTATGGATTGCGATTTTTTAATAAATAATGAAATATTTACAGATTTTTATAAGGGCCTTTGATCTGCTTCACAAAACTGAATAAACTATGCAAAATTCTCTAACTAAATGTAATCCCTCCGACATGCTGTAGTCCATTTTTAGTTGTTTTTCTGTTATTTTGTTTAGCTTATACGAGAATAAAAAATAGTGATTGTTTATCAAGTTTTCTATATGACAAGCCTGCCTCGTTTTCCCGAGAAAATACTTCACTTTATATATCATGTGTAATGCGAAAGGGCTTAGCATTCCTTTCAGCAGAGTTTCTATCTATATACTGAATAATTGGTAAATATATTGTCATCAGTCGGAAAATCTATAAAACAAGGCTGGGAATAACCTTCCTAATGTGAATTTCCTAATATCTCGATTCCCAGTATGCAGGTTTTCGATAATGTACAGCCGCCTTTACAATGTAAAATTTATATAATTTTGTGTGTTTTTTTATAGCATACGACCGAAAATTTAAAAATTACAATAGCTAAATCTGGGAGGAAAAAGTTATTTTTAAAAGGAATAATTATCAGATTGAATTTTCTTAAATTATGAAAATGGAAAAGGTTTCAGCAGTAATGCGTTGTGCGGAAATAATGCTATTCGTATTTTTTATATGAATAAGTTAATTTAAAATTTTAAAGTGTAAAATGCCGAAGATTTCAGAAATTGTTAGAAAGTTACAACATTTTAAATGGAGTACATCAATTGAGTATAAATAATTTTTAGCAAAGCAGGATAATATTCAATAAGAAGAGTGGTATATTGAAAAAATTCTTTTCCTTTCTTATAGGAGCAATTTGTTAACAAGTCACTAAAATTATTATAATCAAGGTTGCGTTCTTGATATAAACACCTGACCCATTAATTACTTACATATGCCAGTATAACTAAGAATGTATAGTAGAAGTAATTCATCCAGTAGACCGGTTCGTCTTATTGGAACTATCAGTACTGGCCAGAATTTGCGGATTAGACTGAACGGCATGTCTGCTTTGAATGTGGTGCTTATACTGAGATCCTGTTGCACACTACACTGCACACAATTTTCATTTATATACTAACTAATGTAACTTGGTTAGTCTATTTTTCCTTTAGGTGGAGCTCATATGGCATCCAACCAAGTTACATTAGTTAGTATATAACTGAAAATTGTGTGTAGTGTAGTGTGCGGCAGGATGGCTCAGTGGTTAGAGCACCAGATTCCGAAGCAGACGTGCCCAGGTTCGTATCCTGTCCGCGGCAAATTCTGGCCAGTACTTGATGAGTTCCCAATAAGGACGAAACCGGTCTACTGGATGAATTGCCTTTTCTACACTATACAATTCTTAGTTTATACTGACATATGTAAGTAATTCATGGGTCAGGTGTTTATATCAAGACCGCAACCTTGATTATAATAATTGTTATCACCACCCGCGCAACCAATGTTCGTTTAAGTCACTAAAATGTTATCGCCAGTAATCCCACCGTTGACATTCGATGAAAATAGAACCATTGCCGTAGCACACCAGACTGGAAAGATTTGTACTTCGCCATGAAGTAAGTCCGAAAATGAGCATATTGTACGTTAGTCATAACTCATCAGCTCGGGCGTAGTTCACGGTTCATACAGAGCCAAACCATGTTCATCGAGAACAGCCTGCTGATAACAGATACCGCGGTATCACATGCAGATATTGCGCCAGACGGTCATGGTAACACAATCGCGTCGAAACCGCGATTATCACTGCGATGCTGTCATTTGTAAGAAGACGCCGTTGCATGATACCTCCGCGATCTCTCGCCGGCCCGGTGAATTACATACCATCAGAGCGCGTTATATGAAACGATCGAAACGAGTATCATTTCCACCGCGGCTTTGATGGTATCTTTATCGTCATAACATATTGATGAGTAATCGCACCCCCGCTCTACCGTATATTTATAGTGTTTAATATTCGGTAGTGTCGGCAAGTCATAGTTATTATCGCGGCCAGCAACAGCTATCAGGTACAGAAGTAGTTTGATATAGAATATCTGCGCAGTACCAGCACCCATCAGCATCAGTTACAAACGATCAAATATCCATTTCACTGATTACACGTATATCATCATTATCGTATATCGTGGCGTTGAGCAGCGCGCCAGGCAATCAGTCACCCGATCATGTCGCAGCGCGCCACTGTCTTATTCACAGGTATTGGGATATACCAACGACGAATGATCTCGGCCTGCCGCTGAACATCGAATGCTTTGAAAATGCATATTTGATTTTCGTTATATTTACGGTGTCGCCGTTCTCCGTCAATATTTATCAGCAAAAGCGAGTGTACAAAATGATTTAGTCATAACGATAACCGATATAGTGTCAGCTCCCGGAAATGCAACGAAGATGATGCGTCCGTGGTGAAAAGTTAATAGCGTAATCGCCCACTGCCATTGGTGCTGCCGCCAACATTCGAAGTGAATTTGATTAGTCTGGTTTATCAGAGGCTGATACCGACGAAACCCACATTAATCAGCTGATTACTGCCGCTGGTCTGATCACCATGCTTGGCGGCGCTGAAGCGAGATCAGCGCTTTATCATCACCTGAACATCGACGCGAAGAAGAGGGCGACCATGTCCAGTCGATAACACTACGCAACAAATCACGATCGCCGCAGCGGCTGCCAGTATCTTAAAACGATCATCGATCGACGTCCCTTGAGAACTTTGAATACCAGAATGATAGCCGTCCAGCGTGACCGCTTTGGAAAGAACGAGCACCGAACAGCGAGCCCATCCGCTGGCGAGAACTGGTTGCGCGGCTGAATAATATACGTCGCAGCGGCGGTAACAAACGACTGATGCCGACTTTCATACATTACGCCTCAACAGTCGTATCAGTCTGCGAATATAACAGATCATCGTTTGATGGCATCACATATGCTCGATTGACATACCGAGCTTCACGTGAAAGTTCGACAGCCTTACGGTCGGCGCGTTCATCAGTTGAACTGATTGAACGTCCTGCCAGGGATATTCGCTGATGGCGCACGAAATCAGCGCCCGCATGGACTGGCGGCATCGGCATGAGGTCCATCACGGTCTTGAGTAAACAAAGATAGTGCTTTCATGAAACTGATGAGGCTTGGCGGCTACCGAGAGTTCAACGTCGTCCAGCGCGCTTCCGAAACATTATTGTCGTATGATGAGTCGCAATCTGAAACCGACACATACCGCCATTACAATGCCTTGTTATTGATAAAGATACTTGTCGACTTATATTCGGTACGTTTAACGGTGAATCGCAAAATTTTTGAACTTATGATTTGCAGTTACGATTTCAGCACACAAAGATATCGCTGCCGCAGCGTTGCGCGTTATCTGAAGTAATCGAGTTCCGACGACGCACGCGAAATCGTTTCGTTATCGGTATTCAGCGATATTCCACGGTCGCGTCGCAAAACGTCGCAAGTTCAATGACAAGGTACAGAGTTTGCGTTGTTAGCATGAGCGCTGAGTCGCGAACACCTGAATGCACCGCACATGTTCCTGGTTTTCTCAGTGGTCGAATAGAAGAGCTGCCGCATATATGATGCAGGTAATGACAACTGTTGTTACAAGATGCGGTCCCCGCATATTTTCATCACTGCATGTCGAATAAAGCGCCACCGGTTTGGTATGAATAGTTCCAGCATTCAATAAACTGATCGGAGCAATACCTGACCATGGTGAAAGTGGTATGTCTTCTCCACAGCGACAGTGAGTAACACCAGGAGAAGGAGCCCGTATTATAAATCACGTTACCGCTCGATCGAGCCGCGACTGGCTGAACCGCATATTTCGGTCGGTCCAGTGTCATCCACCGAGTCGCCCGCTGAGCGGCGATTATTCGCTTCCATGCATGGTGGCAGGCATCTGAGCGACCGCGGCATCATAGCCCTCAGCCTGCTGCGAGAACGCCGCCGCCGCAGACATGCCAGAGTCGGGTCATCAGCAGGTCCAGACGCTGTTGCGCGAATATGGTGGTGCAGAGCTGAGCAAACGCAGATTTCCGATGATATGATCTGGTTCGCCAGATGAAAGCCGCAGTATGAGAGAGAGTGTAGTACACCACCGGTGGATGAGTCGTCCGGCGAAAACTTAATATTATATAATAACCATGTCGTCGGTTTTATCCGAGGCCCGATCACTGAAATGCCCGATGCGCCGCCGCTATTGATAGTCGATATATTGCACAGCTTTGCGTGAGCGCTGAATGCACTTTGTCCGGTCGCTTATCAAATCTGGTTACAGAGTCGTCGCAAACAGTGAACTGAACGCGTCGGCAGATATCGCGGTAATAAGCTCGCCAGGGAGTCCGCGTGGCACTTTCAGGACAGTTACTACACAGGTTACAACGATGTCGCGGTGCAATACATTTTGCCACGAAGTCGCCGCTATCGCAAGAATTCATGAAGATGAGTCAAACGCGCAGCAACGATTTTCATATCAAAAAGAGTTCGAATATCTGTTTGACCATATCAAAGAAAATCGAGCGTATGAAACAGGTCGGGTCGCCGGTCATTGTTGATTTACAGGCTTCGCAATAAGATATGATCATTAAGGTACGCTGTCATATTCCAGAAATGACGAGCGGCAATGTCGAGTGGTGAGCGCCAGCGGCGGCGGATGCTGTTCAGTACGCAAAGAGCGAGCATTACGCGACTGCTGTTACTTTAATCCGCAGCGAAATCATCATGGTCGCGCGAAAAACCGATATACGAGAAGACGAAAAAGATAGCGAGCAATGCGCGAATGTCATATGCCACTGACTTCCAGCGAACCGGTAGACCAGACCGTCATCAACGATCGGAGTTGAGATCCAATTCCACGATTATCATCTGCGTCGACGCATTCCGCTGGCAAGATGCCATGACCGCCCTGCTTGTCTTTCGCCACAGTGCCTTCATGGTCGCCAGCAACATACATAATATCTGACGCGCAAAACAGAAAACGCAGTAGCTGATGATATAAAACATCGCGTCGAGGTGAGACTGAAGATTTAAACACAGTATGGACGACCAGATCATCGCGCACATATACTTTTCGCGTTGCGGCACCATTGAGGCGCGATGATTCGTCATCAATCATATTCAGAAACAACGACCTGCCAGATGCCTGCTGGCGCGGGCCGATCAGACTGAGACGCAGATATATGTCACATCGCCCATGACAATCACTGGCGTCGTTTTAGTGCGTTATCAGAGTTGAGCCATCAGTATCATCGTTGCCACGCGCCAGAGGAGAGAGAGCACAGTGCGCTGATGATCGTGCTGACTGATTCACAAACAATCGTCAGCAAATGCTCATGATACAACCGAGCACTTTGATGCCCGATCGATGAATATCGTTGTCGCGGCGCAGCCAGTCCTGCGCGGTTAATATGTAATATCACTTCTGAATCAACGCTGATCATCGCTCAGCGTTAACTGCGGCGATAGATCCGCGAATAGATTGACAAACATCGCACCGTGTCATCTTCCAATAGTCTGCTTTGACGCCCGGAATACGATTACCCATAACAACGCCTTCAGCATCGACAAAGATCACAGGCGCGATCACCACAGGCTGAAAACCAGGCATTACCGCGCCACTTATTTACTTTATCGAGTTAACATGCTGTTTTGCCCGCCCACCCGCCGCTATTCAAACACGGCAAAGCGAGTCATACTGAGTACGCTACATAGTCGCCCTTATATCGTGCCGCAGCTTTAGTTGCTGAGCATTGCGCACGATCGTTTTATTATCGCTTTCTGAATGGTTGCCAAACGCGGCTTCTGTGGTCTGATAAACCAATCAATATTGCATCACCAGATATCTTCACCAGGTCGGCTCAAATCGAGCGGTATCCGTTTCCAGTCGAGATGTTTATATAAGAACTGTGGGAACGATGGCGCGCAGTCCATCGAGGGCTCTAACGCGGCGGCACAGTGGCAGCAGTGAGTCAACAGCATCACGATTGCGCCGCCGATTTCAACATAGCCGCGACGCCGAGCGCGCGGGTCGATAATCGGCACAGGATTTTACAGTTGTTGTCGCCGCCGCGAACGAGTCGGCCGAAGAGTGCCGTTCCTTCATGGTTCTGGTGCCAAAGAACATCATTCACGAGAGCAGCTCGGTCAGAGGTAACCACCAGTGACCATGAGCCATGATCATGATTCCATATGCGCTTTAGCGACGATATCCACATCGCACCACAACGGTGACGCCAAACGGCATCGCCCGTATGTTTGGATTTCCAAAGACTGCAGTAATGGTATATCGCAGGTCGAGCTTCGTGGCTGCTGCATTGTTAACTGAAGATGCGAATCAGCCAGATTTCAACGATGCACCAGGCCAAAAATATGCACGTTCATTATTTGTAGCCATAACTGCACTGTCACGCACTGCATTGATGCACTAACGGCAAATGTTGTAGCACATAAGGTTCACCAATAATTGCTTTACCGCGCAGGTAATAGGGTAAAACGCATATCGCAATTTCAGCCGCAGCTCAGGTGAACGAGGTCATTATCGCCACTCCCAAACCAGTCGCAGCGGCGATGACCTGACGGTCGCCATTGTCGACGCCCGGTAACATATTTAACATTATATCAGTCACCGCCAGCCAGTGAGTATAAGATCCGGTCGCGATAATAACCAAAGAACGCAGCTGTATTATTTCAGCTGATCCAGCCCCGAGAGTGATACGATGTCGGTATCCGCGGCGCGATCGGTCATATCGGAACACGCCATTGTAGAGGGCCAGCCCGCTTCGACGTTCAAACCAATAACCGAGGTTAACTGTGCGATGAATGCAAACGCTTGATAAACGCCGGTGGCAAACAGGTGAACGTCCATCAGGCGCCAACCAAGATTGAATATCCCGATAGCATGCAGAGGATATCGAAGAGATACGTCGCGATGACCCTTGATTGCATGGAATGACGAGCGCGCCGCACCAGTCGCGACGACGAAATCAAACGCAGGGCTGTCACCGATCGGCAAATCCCTGGCTGTCTTTACGTTATTCCTTGCGCTCGAATTGTTTGACGCAATTTGGCGAACCGCCACGATTAGCGGCCTGTTCCGCATCTATATCAAACGGCTCGATCGCAGGTCGCAACGAAAATCTGGAAAGAGGTGAATGATGCTGCAAACGAGCGCGAAGAAACGAACGCGCTGGTACCAGCGGTTGATATCGCGCACGCCGAGGTGAGCGTGATTTGAATAATAGAAAACCATCGCGGCAGCGGAGATACGGCATCAAATAGGCGGCAAACGATAAAACCAGACGAATATACAGGCGGCGACGCAGCAGGATGAGTCGTGATCTGTTATCGCCTCTTTGCCGATAGTCATCGAATGAAGCCCATTAGCGTGATCGATCATTCAATGACGCAATGAGCGCCAGCAAGGCAGATCTCAGTGAAGTCAGCTCTTACAATGACAGGTTCCGTCACGCATCGCCGCGCTTTGCCGCGGTCGCCGATTGAACCGCTGAACCGCTGTATCAGCCCGTCGTCGACCGCTTCGAGCGCCTGCAAACCATATGCACAGAAGAAACGATCGCGTACCCTTGATGCTGCCCGACAGCTATAATGTCCATCGATGAAACCATTGATGCGCCCACGCGGTGAAATCTTATCACATGATATCGCCCATCGCTTTGCGGCAACATATACTTCCGCCGCTGGCCTTGCAATAAGATGTGCGCTTCGTTTGATTTGAGCGCCCAGAGTGGATCATTGAGGCGAATGATAAATCCGAAATTTCGACGCCGCAGCGTCCAGAAGACCAGAGATGTTATAAAGGTGCGTCGACATGCGCCGCACATAATGAGGCGGTGCCTCCTGTAAAGAGAAAACGCAACGTAGTCATCGAAGCTCAATGCTATGATATCGCCGGCGAGTTACATCAGTAAGACGATCTTGTTCCGCGGCTCATGGTTCGCCAGAGGCGCAGAGTCACGCAAAATCAAATGAGTTACATCGTCAGCGTCAACATAAACCGCAGGCATCAGGTCCGAGCGGTTTCAAGCCATCGGCCAGCATCAAACGAGTCCGCGGTGTTATTATAATCACAGGCGGCCGTTGCTGCAGCTCGCGATTACGAGCACATATTAGCGTTCACGACTGATATCACGCCATCATCGATCTTCCGATCGACGGCGCTTGCCTGACGCACTGGCTGCGGTGCCAGCGACTTATCCAGCCATCTGCGCGCCGCGGCGATGCTTGTGGCGGCACGCGACAGCTGATGCCATATCGCGCTTGAAAACACACAGCTTTGTATAATATTACGTCGACAATCATGAGGTTGCCGGCGATACTTATACTGTTAAAACATATTATAATAGCGGGTTGTTTCGATCGCAACCGTGAATATCGACGCACGACGCGAACGCTGCATATCGCCGAAAATCTGAAACGCCACCAAACAGAGATTCATGATGAAAAGAAATCATCGCAATACTGAAAAATGATGAGAATTCACCATATTTATCAGTTACTGCAACACACATTGAGTCGTCGCCATAAAAGAATCCGGTAGCAACAGTACCGATTGAAAAATCAGCACGTTATATCAGTTTCCAACTGATCTGAGGGCGTAATTAGTGATTTCGCGCCAGCCTGTCGGCATATTTCACCCCAACAGAAACCGGATCACATACGCATCACGAGCGGTACTTAGCAACACGGCGAAAGAGCGCACTGCGTTTCGATAAAATTTTTTGTTTGCGAACTGGCGCGAATGCTTTCGAATGATGAACTGCGATGGCGAAAAGTAACAGAGCGCAAAGATATATATATATCGCAAGGTTTGATTTTAGAGAAAAATTGCTTTAAAAATGCATTGTTAAAACATAAAAATAGGTGTTAAAGTTCTTCGTTAGCAACGTCATACCAATTGTAAACAATCAACAACAAAACAAAATTTTGAAATGTGGTTTATCTTTAATGCTAAACACGATGAAACCGCAAGAGCAGAGATTCATAAAATATTATAATTGAAATAATTATTAGAGATTGTCACCATTGCGTTCTAATGAGATGTCCCAAATAAGAGGAAAACAATTTGATTTTTACATAAATGATAAAACGACAATTGAACTTTCAAATCAATAAACGATTTGAAAATGACGTTACACAGTTATTATATCGCAAAACCAACAATGTTAATTTTTTTCAGTCAATTGAATAATTCAATGAATGATTGTAATAATGAAACGTTTATATTAGATATTAGCTGTATTAGCGCGTAATCATGAACAAAGGTGTGAGTGGCGTCCAAACGCGCCAGTAATAATGTTAATTTTATGATGATATTGTATCAAAGCTAAATCGAGAGCCATGTTACAACGCATTTCATAAAGATTACTATAACGTTGTTAATGGCAGCACAATGAGTTATTAAATCGATAATAAATTCTATTATATGTAGAGTTTCAATTCCAACGACTAAAGCATAAGATTCTATGAAAAATTGAAAATTGTGTCGTTCACATTGAGCAATGCAACAGCTACACAATTAAGTTAACAAACCACTGAACTAAATTAATGGTATAAGAGAAATAAAACCAACTTTGTAAATAGAATTATTAGCCTGCCTTCATTAATGGTTAAAATGGTATTGTTCTGAGTTAAGATGATATTACTACAACGATTGTTTACTATCCACGCTCACGTAATGTGCAATGTCGTGACAATGAGAAATAAAATTCGTCAAAGTTAGGATTTATCTTTGCCATTTTGCCAATTTATCATATACTGTTAAATCATTTTATGCTTAAATCGAATTTGTAAAAAATATTTATTTTTAGTACCATTTACTCGAAAAACATTACCTGGTGACAATCTTATTTGGGGCACAGCCCGAAGTTGCCCTGATCTGTCTTGTTTGCTCAACAGACTTATTGAAGCTGCCATATTGCCCATTGCGACCATACTTTTGTGAAAATTTTGGTAAAACTCTGAGTGATGATCCATTGATTGTTTTGCCGAACTGTTTAATTTGACTTCTCGTCCATCTAAAGCAAATGCCGTGATAGGAGAACTGCCGATCTCATTACCCATTTCATCCAACGACTAGAATATGACATCATTTCAAGATTAGACCACCGAAAATAAGGCGAAAAGAAGGTAAATGCAAAAGAAAGCATCAAACAGGATTAAGCAAGTTTTCATTAATTATTTTGTGAAGAGAACTTTTGCATGCTGTGAATCAATTACGAAGGCGGAAATAATCAAAACGAACACTCATATCTGCCAAAATTGCATCCAAAATGAAGCAAAATTAAAAAATCAAACAGTTTTAAGTGAATTTGCTAGGGCGTAAATAACCTTTGACCTCTCGCCTGTAGGCATACACACAAAGCTGGTTTTACCACGAGCCTTATTTGAACACATAAATAAAGGTAAAACAAACCATTTTAAGGATGCATCATTAGGAAGCAATTTGCGAGTCTGTTATATAGCTTCTTGTTGCATGCAATTAATTTTATCTTTTAAAAATATAGCAAAACATTTATTAAACTAGCACCCAATACAATTTCAATGCCCATGTAGATCCCAAATTATACGCATGGTTAATTGAATATATGCAATTATTACTTATAAAATAGCGAAAGTGTTTATGTATATAGTTGTGTCATTATCGAGGCATTCTAACTAATTCACTGCCTATTGCTTTAGTTCTAGTTGATTTAAGATCCAATTATTCACAAAAATGGGTTTGATCGTTAGCCTACAAAAATGGACAATGCGATGATTCTTTTCGCTTTAAGGAAAATGAATAGGTTATTGAGTGCAATTAAGGGCACTTTCGCTTGAATATGATAAGAGACCGTGTAAAAATATTTAAATATGTCAATTTTTGTATAAATCCTACACATTTTAAGACATAAAATGAGTCTATTTCAGCAGGTTTGGTTTCATTTTTGCTTGAAATGATTACGAATGAAGGACCTTTGGAACTTTGACAAAACGAAATGGATTTCTCTTCGTCAATATAAAACAAAATACACAGAAGTAAAGTTTTTCAAACTTTAATTAAATTTTAACACGCTGAAATCTAATTTTTTTAATAAAATTTGTACTATCTAACTAGATTAATTAATATAAGAAGGTGATATAAACTGCAGACCAGAAATGAGTGATATACATCATATTATAGCTTTATATATATATATATATATATGTATGTTTTCCTTGTAATATAATCCATTACAATAAAAGTATAAAATGGAATTTATCAGTGTATCGATTTTGTACTTTACAGACATTGATGTGTAGAAACTAGATTTACCACGTCCGTTAGGTTACCTCAGTAGCGTATAGTTCTTAATCATGCAACTCATCCCAAGTGCAATTTGCTGTTATAATCGGGCTTGATCTAGAATCATAATTAGCCAACGCTGATCTCGCATTACAAGAAAGGAAACATGATCTGTGGAGACCAAATTAAACTAATATACACTGGCATTGTTTATTTGTTATGTGACGTGCAGTACACCGGAGATGACATGTTAGAACTTCAAGTTGATAGTGATGACCAGAGGGACTTAACATGAAGGAATGCATAATCAGTCAAATTTATCTGTATATAATTAAAGATATCTCGCAATGAAATACTTATTCCGGAGATGAGAATGGATTAATTTATTTGTAAAAAACAGTGCTGTTTTTAAATCTGGGCCCAGGCCATATTTGCTGCTAAAGTGGGGAGATCAATAAGCAAAACTACCTATCCAGTTGGAGAATTCCATTTTTAATCTTAATCAATTATGAATGTGAAAATAATATTGGATTGCAGATTTATGACAAGATTTTGACTTTATACATTTTTTAAAATTAGGTAATACATAATGTATACTGACAAATAAATGTAAACTCAATATCCTGCCGTAAATCTTCAATTTACTATCACTGCTACAGGTGACGCGGTGTCTGTACAATAATGACAGATTATAAGTGCTTATGTCAATCTTTAGATATTAGTAATAGTTAGGGCAACAATATCTGAAGTTAGCGTGTTTCTATCCACAGTAAAATGTGGACATCATCTGACGAGCTCTTATTAATATAATTAAAACCATGCCATAAATCTTCGACTATATAACTTTTCTTCAATTCGCATGATGTTTCTTCAATAAATATAGACTTAGGTTGCTAATTTAAACTTAAATATCTGAAAATTGCTCATAGTTTTCTTCAAAGGTGGCTCAGTTATTAATGTTCGGATTACGATGCAGACAAACGCCGGATTGAGCCCCGCTCCCGGCAAATTCTAGACAGTATTTGACGTGTTCCTAAAAAGATAGAAACTAGTTTATTAAATGAATTACATTAGGCAGTCTTTTTGTACAGACAAATAATTATGCTTTAAATCAAGTTTGCGAGCTTGAAATAAACACCAATCCCATTGTATTTAACCAGTCGTCGAACAACAATACAAAACTACCGCCAGCCGCAACGCACTGACGCGTTTCGACCTTCCCTGATCATCATAAGAGTACGACGGCAAACTGGCTATCGAGGATCAAACCGCATTGAATATATATATAAATCAAATTTAGATATGCGGCTATCACCTCTAGCAGTCTCGCATACATTGAACTTGACTGGAAATATCGCCTGCGCACTTTTTTAAATAAAGTTTGCGAGCTTGAAGTTAACACCAATTCCATTGTATTTAACCAGTCGTCGAACAACATAACAAAACTACCGCCAGCCGCACAAATATTTATACATAAAATCTAGCCATACATATTGAATTCAATTTCACTTTACCGCACATGTAATTTTGTCTTTTCGATATTGATGGATTTCGTGTGGCTAGTTGGAAAACGAAGTCGAAAACATGCCACGTAGATGCCAACTGAAGTAAAGGTTAACCCAAAACATGGATTAATGTGCAAGTGTAAATTGCGTCCAGAATACGACAGGCATGGTACGGTTTAAAATATGCAAAACTCCAAATAACATTTGCCTTGGTTCGAATTTGTCGGCGAGAAACACTGTGCAGAACAAGACAAAATCCCTATTAGGTCGACAACTGAATGGATTCACTATAATTAAGGTTGCGATCTTGATATAAACACCTGACCCATTAAGTACATACATTTTTATTATATACTAATAATTTTATAGTGTAGAAAAGGAAATATATCCAGTTCAACGTTTTCGTCCTTATTAGGAACTCATCATGTACTGGCCAGAATTTGCCGCAGAATGGACTCGAACCTAGGCAAGTCGGCTTCAGAATCTGGTGCTCTAACCACTGAGCTACTCTGCCACACACTCTGTCATATGCTAACTAATGTAACTCGGTTAATTTTTAACTTTTGAGGGTACTTCCAACTAATCAATTTGAGTCGGTACTACGTCCTATACTCAATTTTTATTTTGTTAAGAAATGCGGGACAATTTGACTGTACAAACTCTTACAAGAATATATACAAGCATTGATAAAGTTAACCGCATATAAAGTCTTCGACAATGCGACTTTAAAGCCAACTCACTATTATATATATATATATATATATATATATATATATATATATATATATATATCGAGCCTGTAAATGCAACAAACACTGTTCATATTGTGCAAGTATCTAATAGCAACAGTACGGTTGCCAAGTCGGAACATGTTGCCAATTAAATGGCTTTTCAAGTACGTTACATTTCCACAAAATGGACAAATATAACTACTTCTGAAAATCTGACACGCGAGCAAACCGATAAAGTGATTATAATAATGGACCTAGTCATTTTAGGAAATACTTGCGTAATCATTATTATTATAATCAAGGTTGCGGTCTTGATATAAACACCTGACCCATTAAGTACATACATTTTCAGTATATACTAAGAATTTTATAGTGTAGAAAAGGAAATTTATCCAGTAGATCGTTTTCGTCATTATTGGGAATCACGTATTGGCCAGAATTTGCCGCGGACAGGGCTCGAACATGGGCACATTTCGTTCAAAATCTGGTGCTGTAACCACTGAGCGACCCTGCCGCGGCAAATTCTGGCCAGTACCTGATGAGTTCTCAATAAGGAAGAAACCCTGCTGCTGGATGAATTGCCTTTTCTACACTATACATTTCTGAATTTATTCTTCCAAATGTATGTATTTAATGGGTCAGGTGTTTATATCAAGTTCGCAACCATGATTATAGTAAAAGTAAACTATCCTACCCGCGCAATGAATTTTCGTTTTAATGAATGGATTTAATTTTCTCTTGAATATATATATATATATATATATATATATATATATACTATATAATCAATATCCTGCTGTAAATCGTATCTATATACATTTATTTTGCTTTAAACGTTAAAACGATATTAAAAATCTTCTATTCGGTCTGGAAAAATCTAATCCAGTTTACTTTTGAAAAGGTATTAAATATATCCTAGTTATGATAAATGTATGCTAATTTTGTTTAAATCGGCCACCCAATAATAGTTGGCACATTTAATCTGGGTGTATAAACGCGTGCACGGAAAATATTCCTCCAGAGCACTGGTGGTCCCATCGTCACCCAATTAAACTCAACACTTTTAATCTCATTATTCTTGAGCCGAAGCTTTTAAGTATATAAATTATTTTATACAGATTTTTCGTTCGTTGTCTGTGGCGCTTACAATAACATGTGAAATATAATCCTATTGATCTAATCTAGTTATTATACATCTGTAATTAGTAGTAAAACACCAATCTCTAGGTGTTACGACGTAATCTATCCACTGATACGTGATTTCGACTTGATACTGCAGATCTGAATACTTCAAAACCAGTACTATAGCCATTAATATTTGACATGTACGAATGAAGCATTATTATAGAATGCCTTTCATTTAGCCTGATCCTAAACATACTTGTGCAAGTATGTATTAGGTGCTGCGAACCTAGTAACAAATTAGTTCAGTTGTGACCAAAAGGATAAACCAAAGACAGCATGAATGGAAAATATAATCTCATACAGATTCGTTTTGTGCTTACTGGCGACTCATCAGTAGGAGCCGGTATTACACCCTTTAACCACTATATATTTGGGCGAGGAATGTGGGATAATAGGACGGTACATAAACATACTTGTTGAACTTTAATAGCTCTGTCTAGGAATAATTGAAAAAGTAGAGTTATATCACTTTGGCATAAGCATATCATATTTGTTATATTGTGGGTATGAATGGGCCTTAATTGTTAGAATGAATCCGAAATGTGGTATCGATAGGTCGATGGATCGACAACATCAAATGTGTTTCATGCAATAATAGGCAGAGAACGTCGTACTCCAATATATGAAGAATTTACAAAGACTGTCAAATCTACAAAACTAGGTGTGCATTATTCACAAATGTCGACTAAATTTGGTTATAGCGCATGTGTTTAGGCACATTGTCTCAAGTGTACATAAAGTATCAGTGGAGAGAATATGATCTACAATCCCAATTTGTTAATACGAAATAGTTATTTTAAAGTCGTTCAAGGAATATACCTATTTATCGAACTGACTAAAAATAAATAGCATACGCCACACAATGGCTATTTAACTAAATACTAATACTAATATATATATATATATATATATATATATATATATATATATATATGTGTGTGTGTGTGTGTGTGTGTATATCAAACTTGTCGTTAATATTTTCGAATATATTTTGTCAAATTCCTTGCAAATCATAAACGTCAGATTAAATGTCAGCGTAGTTTCCCCTCCCGAACAGCGTATCCTATTTATATGCCTTATTCATGCACTGAAATTGTAAGAAATGTACAATCAGGTAACTGTAAAGTCATAAATCTGTGATATAGGGTAAGTTAAGTTTAAACAATTTTTTTCACAGTTCATTAATTTAAAATTTTGCAAAATTGCACGCAATGAATAGATGACAAAGGAATAAAAGCAAATTAAACCAGAGGTAAGTGTGGCAATTTTATTGCGCTCATATGATTAATGCCGGGTAGAAAACTCAATTGTGCATATTGTTCATTTCGCATTACATAATTGCAATCAGTCGAACTGATGAAGCAATGCAAAAAAGCAAAATATTTACAAGCAAAAAATGGCTGCTTCTAAAAAAATCAACATGTTTGCATTCATTATTAACTAACATGGAGAAGTAAGATCAGAAGAGCTTCTTTTGTGAGCATTTTTACCTTGCTTCTGGTAACTTACAGAGCATATTTAAGGGGTCGCGTATCACAAAAAAAAACAAATTAAACATAAAGAATTGAAATATTAATACTGAAGTCGGAATCAATAAAATAATGTGAAATTGACTATATTTAAAGTGAATAGATGGTTCTATGATAATCGGAGCGGCTGCTCATTAAATTAAATGGGTTACAATACAGGCGCTCTTTATAGATACCTAACCTATTTGTTTACTAATTGGATGATAGGCTGATGACGATCGTTTTGGTTTGTTTAATTATAACATATTGCATTCAAATGGTCTCAAATTAAACGAATTTTAAATTATAGGATTAGTGTCTGCAATAAACTCTCGGGACAATTGTGTTGCTTAATGCACATGCTGAGGTAAAAAAATTACTTTTTCTTCTATTTGCACATTCGGATATTGATGTTTATTTAGACACCAGCAAATTGGTAAAAAATGAAATTAATTCCGCTTTTGAACAAGCAGCTACATTGTGTTTCATGAAATCATTCTGCAATCGAAAAAATAGAATGAAATAAATTAATGCAAACTTTTATTATGTTATACGGAAATTAATTGAAAATGTCTCTTTTTAGCGCCAGTTTTAAACGATTGCTATACAAGATAAAATATTACATTTTTATTTTCCTTCACTTCGTGTACTTTATGAATAAACAGATAATTGGTGCGATGCAATAAATAATCTCTTACTACATATTTGAATTGTAGTATTTGGTACTGAAATTTTTAAATAAGTGATCTTAATGAATTATGCTGTCTCAAAATAAAAATTTTACATTTTCGCTAGTGTTATTTTATATTTTATTTATATTATACATCAAATAAATTTAACATAATTGTGATTTATTACAAAATCAATAGTACATATTTCAAGCGCAAACGTGAAACAGAATTTTTTTGATTTGCGAGAAATATTTTTTTCTCATCTACTTTTCAAATAATTACGAGGGAATGTAAATGCCGAAAAACGCTCATTTGGATCGGGGTATTGTAAACTATGCAAAGTTTGGTACATAATATTAAGAACTTTATATATGTTTTTGGCACAGCAAATTGAAAGCAAACAATTTGAGAATTAATTTGCAGAAAATTTAAATGAATATATGAGAAACCTTTTCGTTTAATTCATATTGTCATGCAGAAATGCGAGTTCACAAGGAAGGCTTCAGTACCTTGTTCGACATGTTTTACAAAATAAATATATAAGATAAATTATTACATTTCAGATTTCCAAAGATTGCTCCAAATTCTCAATATCGTTTGTAAGATAACATTTCAAATCACCATTTTAAGACAGGAAAAAAATTGAAGAGCTTTGTTACAGATTCTCAGTTGGCAGCAATTAAAATAACCATTCTGCGGTATGCTAGTTTTTCATCTACGTGCAGCAATTGCGAAGCTTTCCGAGTTAAAATTATTGACCAACAACTCGCCTAACAAGATTTTCAAGTAATTCGTATCAGATCTGTAATCCCTTGACAAGACATGCACGAGTAAAAGAAATAAATGATGTTGAAGGTGTGAGAAAAGATAGGTGTATCTTGAATCTGGACTCACCCACCTAGTTTATGATATGGCTTTTTTGTGAATTGGGAAAAAAAATTCTACCTTAACTCATCCCATAGGACTCTTGACTCAACTGGACAATTGAAAAATGAATAAGCGTGCGACCGAACTTAGTCTTTAATTTCCGAACTGTACTCTTCAGTTAATGTACAAGTTAAATAAGTCAAGGAGTGAAGGCAGACTTGTATGGTGACCACGTGTTATTTTATTTACGTTATAAATGACCCTACGTTTTTGCTTAAAACCAGTTTGTTTATCAGAACTTCTGTTCAGCTTTAGTTCGAAAACTGACATGGCAATGGTTGATTATATTCTTAAGTCTAGTACCCGTGCATATGTAATGGTCAACAGTAGAAAAGTTTGAAACAGATATTCTCCATACTTTTGCAAGTACGTAATTTTAAATGCGAAATAGATTAAAAACGCAACAAAATTAAAGCATTATTATTTTAAGCTCAGTCCAAGTTAAGTTGTAACGAATTGTGAAGCTGATTCAGTCTTTCTTACAGATATTAAGTTAATAATGCTATTTCTACTTTAGAAAAAACCTAGCGAAATCGAGCTGTTGCAATATATCAGAGGACTAGCATTAACGTTGAGGTTCTAATTTTTTGTTGCAGCACCGCATCAGTACATTATACGAAATATTTTTACATGTTAAGAGATTTCGTTTTATATGGGAAATTCGCGTCTTCTAGTATGAGGAAGGTATACTACCAAATTATATTAAAAATTTTTGATGCCCTTCAGTGCAATACGGTATAAGGGGGGTAGTTGAAACAAATTTTAAAGAATGCCAATTTAGTCAAGATCCGCCTGTCGGCCAGTGATAATTTCACAATAGGCTTAAACTTATTGTATATTTATCGCCTCGAACGATACTCATTTAATTCACCTTTGCTGGTATTGCTAAATTTTGGTAAGATTTTATTTTCCGAGTAAACGAGATTATTCAAATATCCTGATTGAATCATAATGTCGTAACGGGGATAGAAGACACAGTCAGAATTACAGCTTTCACGGGCACGGAACTCCAGTGATTTGGACTCTAACAATGGATTTTAGATGGAGATTATGCTACTCACCAGATTAAATTAGAAAGCTCCTCTGGAGCTAATGGCAAAAATATCGGCCATTACTATTTTGGCAAATATGCAGCAACATTTCAGTTAAATAATTCGTCCTGTTGTTTTAATTTCTCAGAAATTGTAGGATACATTAGCGCAATGTGGCAGGTTTCGGCGGATGTGTATTGACGTGCATGCAGAAAAACATATTATCTACCGTTATTTATATGAACGCGATTGAATGTATTCACTGACAATCAGCTACTGGTCTCAGAATTATGTAGTCTTCACGGCGTGTTAACTTGCAGATTACACTTTAAAACGAGGTCAGCTTTATTATTGTGTACACTGTTCTAATGCTTTAATTCGCTTTTTGGATTTGGTGTTGAAAAAAGACGCTTCCAACCACAGGTTTACCGTATAGGATTTAGGTCAACAGGCTCTCACGGGTTAAAATAAAAATGAATATATTCTTATATCCACGAAGTCTAATGATGTCCAGTCAAATGATCAGATTGATTGCAGTGTTTTGGTGAAATGCAGGTAATATATATATGATCCTAATTAAAGACGCTTCATTATCTTAGTTACGATCAATTTTTATGAAACTGTAACACATTTTTTAAACGTCGCTGAAGATGAAAACATTCAACAGCCGTATTGGATTAAATATTTAGCCTGAAAATCCACGATCAGACTGATAATGGTTGAGTTTAATTGTAGGAAGCATAGCTTACAGGCACATGGTTGGCTTAAAGCGTGTCATAGAATTTAAGTCAGTAAGTTCACTAGGAACACAAAGTCAACGGAGGATCCCATCATAGTACTTTTTGGGCTGGTTTTCTATCTTTTTTTAAATTTAATCTGCAAAAACTTAGACTACAATAAAATTTGTCTAACTTTGAAAGGTTCAGTAGACAATTTGAGGTAGATAAGCATTGACTCAAGGTAATGGCGAAAGTTTTCTTTGAAATAATATTGGCATATACGTAAAGATATAACTTTTCACGCATAAAACAGCAGGGATTACGCCAAACTATTGTGCCGAGCTATTTAAATTTCAACTTAGAGAATTGAGAATCAAATTTGTTGGAACTCATGCGTTTTATCTGCGTGTAAATTGTTTCGTAAAATTATTTCGAGTCGCACTGCAACAATATATTTTCGCGGAAGATTTAATTAATTAATTTCTTATTAAATTAATAAATTAGTATATAAAAATCTATATTGGAGCACTAAAGAAACCAGACGGTTAGTGAAGTAAGGATAAACTAATTCATTGATATTCTGCTCTGATTATAGACATAGAAGAATTTACTTTGTTGTACTAGATTTGTGCTTTGTTCATGAAAGCTGACTAAACTTTAATAAAATATTTAGGCTCATTCATTTAAATGAGTTTTTTTCCATATAAGCTCGAACAGAAATATACAAATCAAGAATTAAACTAGTACTTACTATCCATTTGGCATAGTTATATAATATATGTATTACCCGAATAAATATAACGTCTTTCTCTCAAACAAAAAATCAATTGTATTAAATGTATAATTCGTTATATTAAGATTTAGCGAACTTAAATAACTTCAACAAATAGGCCAGATAATATACTATGTTAACAGGACAGAATAATGAATTTTAAATATGGTTTTATTCAATTCAAAATATCTATCGAGAAATGGGTATAATTGTATAAAACTAAATTATACGCGTAAACAAATATTAGACATCGTGACTTTTAGTGCAAGGTCATGTTTACGAGACTAGAAACCAAAAACTTGCAACTGCCCATGCCGAAAAAAACATATTCCGGTCAGTCTAAACGAAACTCGTAAGCTTGCAACAAAATCTTCCTATTTTAGCAGTACGCATAAGTATTATAAATACGATGGCTTATTTGAATGGTTCAACTTCCATTAGTTAGTGTTAGAAAATAAAGCAATGATTTGTGTTTAACACGTTTGCTGGTAAATATTTTATTGTTCATATATTGAGATAATGCGTCACTATTTTAAAGCATCTACCAAAATTTTCTTGTAAACTATCTCATTATGAAAGATTTTAATTGCACAGATATTATTTTTTAGCTAATTTTGTGATGACGAGAGAGCCATTTGGTGTATTCGATAAATATCATGAGACACATTACGATTTTATTTTACCAAAACCTAGTTGGTATTCAATGTGCGTAAATGACAATCGCTGTAACTGTCTGATAGGTAAAATCACAAAACTGTTGATCGGATTGGTATTCTTTAACATAAATCGTGTACATGTCGCAAGGGGTCTTAAAACATAAGGTGCAAGACTGGTATTAAGAATGAATGAAAACGTTTTAATTAAGAACACACTGCGAAAAATATTGCAGAAATCTTTATATTACATATCATATTAAAATGGTAAACAAAGTTCTAAAAATTGAAATGGATTTGAATTAATAAATGAAGACTAATACTTGGTTTATTTGTCAAAATTTGTTTTACCAAGACAGTATGAAAACCCTTATCTTCTGAAATGATCTACACGTAATCTGTCTTCGCACGATGGTTTCGCCTATGGTAATATTTTTGTGTAAATTCTGTTATTATACATTTAATATCAGTGTGCTTATCTACCGGTCTTCTGCTAAAAATGTCCTGTCTCAACACGTTCTATTTAAAGGAAGCCACTTTCAAATTTAATCGATATTCTTGGACAAATTTTAGAAAAATCCTGTAAAGCTTACATATATCAGCATGGAAGCTAATATGTATAAATTGTACGTGTATTTCTATCTCTACCACCCACATTTATGTCAGAATCAATCACAATTTATCACAAATATCACGTAAATATTGCTTTTGTGATTACAATATCTATTTTTTAAATTTCGCTACCGAAATTTTTCTATTTTCTCCAAAGAATAGTACTATCAATTGGAGACGCAAAAATTTTGCACACAAATAGTAAATATGAAGAAAATCCATTAAATTTTCATAGCTATATTCGAAAATATATGAAATTTAGAATAAATATCAATTCAGTTCATAACCTGTCGCACATCTTAGCAGAAATGCCGTTAGTTAAAAAGTTGTGCATTTGGCGATAAGTGGGATCAATTATTATTCCAAGACTGAAAAATTTACTTGAATAACTTATATTAGCACATCACGCAAAATTAACGCCTGTATACATAGTTAACATTTTTCCATAGTCTATAGCGGTATAATTTGCAGCTACTCTAATAGAGTAATACAAATTTATTTTTATAAAATGTTATCTTTGTACAAAATTTGTGCTACTTAGAAATATCTTTTTCTCCAAAACAAAAGATAGTACATCGTCAAACTTAAAATGCGATCAACTCTTCACTTCAATTAACTGAGTCTTACGAACTCAATACTCAGACGATGTATATTTAACTGACTTTGTTCTATAAGTACTATTCGATAGTGCTAATAATAATAGATGTATATTTTGTTGATTTTAAAACAAATTTTACAGACGATGGTATCAAGCCTTATACCAACACGTATATATAATGTTACCTATAAAAGCTTAGTGTTATATCTACCAGAGAGATAAAACAGGTGAGCTATTGGATTGATCAAAATTAAACCTTTGTTTTGCTGCTTAAGAAAATTTCGCAGAAATAAACTTTACTCGTAAATATAAATATTGCATTGTTTAGGTTTTGACGTGTGTGAGTATTATTTTTAGACGTAAAGACTTTGTATGTGTAACTTATGATTGTCTGGTTATTTCGCCCTACGGTTTCATGTTCTTTTGTATGCAATATACATCTTTTAACGTATACAAGCATATATTAATCTGTGTTTATATGGTTGTGTATATTTCTCTATGTTCTATTGCTGAAAACATGCGTTTGCAAAAGGCGTATCTGTAAATTCGAGGCATACATAAATGTAGGAATTGTTTGGAATCAAGTAATTTACAATGTAGGCTTATAACGACAGATTATCCGTGTATCAAAATGAGCTTTGGTTCTTTTTGAGCAAGTGCCACTTTAGTATCAACACTTGTCAGTACTCAATTTACAAAACTTTCTCTTTCTTCTCTTTTAACTACTTCCGCTACTCGACAAAAAACGGGTTGCGCAAATAAAGAGCAATAATTTCTCTCATGTTTTATTAGGTATATAATAGTTTGTTGTTTGTAATCATAACAAAGAAAGAAAGAATTGTCGCAGAATTCAATTACGGATAAAAACCTGTTAAATCCGGTAAATGAATTTAATCGAAAGAGAAAATGACCTTCTACTCAATATTCTTTCTTGTTTAGTAAAAATCCGTATAAGTAACTAACAAATCATGTTCATTTGGATGAACGAACTTAACTATGTCACGCTTTGTTCAAATTATGCAAACAAATTGTATAAATATAACTTCGTTAATATGACTTCGAAGTTAACGTCATGCGCTTACGTCCCCAGGCCAATATTTATTTATGTTTATAATTTTTTTACAAAAAAAATTTCAGCTATATACCAGTTAGATATTGCTTGTTGAGGAGACCTAATATATATGCTGCAAATCCACAAACTCTGACCGTGAAATTATCTGTTGCAAGATACATTGCACGTAATACACAATTTCATACATATAAATTAACTGTAACAAACAATATCTAAATGTTATATATATATATAATTGAATGATATCAGGATTACTACGAAATTAGATAACTGATATCTATCAAGACCAGAGTTTATGGATTTTCTGGAGTAACAGGTGTTCATTTGAAGTTCTTGTTTTCGCATTTGGTTAAATTCATTATAAAATGAAATCCATTTAGTTGGTAACCATAGTTAAATACTGCTTTTTGCGATTAATTAATATATATGCAATTATGTATTAGGTGTTGCGAACCAAGTAACAAATTAGTTCAGTTGTGACCAGAAGGATAAACCAAAGGCAGCATGAACGGAAAGTATAATCTCATGCACATTCGTTTCGTGCTTACTGGCGACTCATCAGTAGGAGCCGGTATTACGCCCATTAACCACTATATATTTGGGGGAAGAATCTAGGAGATTGTACTGTCCTATTATCCCACATTCTACACCCAAACATATAGTGCTTAAAAGGCGTAATACCGGCTCCTCCTGATAAGTCGCCAGTAAGCACGAAACGAATGTGCATGAGATAATACTTTCCGTTCATGCTGTCTTTGGTTTATCCTTCTGGTCACAACTGAACTAATTTGTTACTAGGTTCGCAATACCTAATACATAATTGACAACCATAGTATTGATATTATGTACGTGTCCAATAACCATAGCGTTGTTTTCATGTACGGTTTCAGAAACCTTGGAGTTGATACAATTTGCTGGCTCGGAGATTATATATTTTATATAGTAAACTGGCCTTGAAGTCGCATTGTCGTAGACCTTATATAAAGTAAACTTCACTACTGAGGGTGTACAAAATAGTATTTGAGATTGTATCGTCCTATTTTCTCACATTCATCACCCAAAAATATAGTGAGTAAAGGGCGTAACACCTGCTCCTACTGATGAGTCGACAGTAAGCACGAAACGAATTTGTATA
Source organism: Eudiplozoon nipponicum (assembly GCA_029291075.1). NCBI lineage: Eukaryota > Metazoa > Platyhelminthes > Monogenea > Mazocraeidea > Diplozoidae > Eudiplozoon > Eudiplozoon nipponicum. The sequence goes on from JAQBSW010000572.1 coordinate 151,914, forward strand.
TTAAATTTTACCTTCCGTTCATGCTGACTTTGGATTATACTTCTGGGTCTATTTGATCTAAGTTGTTACTAATTGAGCAAAACCAATTATAAAATTGAAAAATTATAACATTGTTAAGTAATAAGGTTTTATTTTTGTCTTATTACATTCTATATTAACTCGTGTTATTAACTATGTTTTCGTATCCAATAACTGATTAGACAGAAGAGCAAATTATCCACGTGTGTATAAAAATTTAATATAGAAAGAGCCGAGATACAGACCGTACACCTGGTAGACACACAAATTGTACCCAACGAGAATATTGTATGCGCATTTTTTCCTCTTAGGCTTATAGTTGGTTGCATTATACTCGGTATTCATATATGCCGTTTAAATTAAAATCATGGCTTGTGTGAATGAGAGTTACAAACAATTTATTCATTTTTAATAGTTCAATATACGAAAAATGTTACAGAATCACTGGAAGTATTATGTTCTGTCATTTTTCACACTCCATTGGCAGCAATAGTGAACTACTGTAAATGCTCTCTCTAAAGTCAAGTAGCAATAAATGCGAAATTTATTGTAAATAAAACAGCAGATTTACTGTGCTACGCAGCTGGTTTACTAAAGGGAATGGTGTTCAATTTTGTGACGTTTATTTAATTAATAATTAAGGGCAATAAAGCAATAACCCTTTTTTGCACAAATGAAGATGATTTTTTGTTGCTGAAGTGATGCGTGAGATAAATCAATAATTATAGCGGTTTAATTTGCTAGATATTTTCCCCGTCACTATTGCATGTACACCTGTCTGCGTTTATATTTGTGCGATAGATTTTAAAATTTTCTCACAGTTAAATCAATGTGACCAACCTATGGCTTCGTGATATGCTAACTTTTTCTGCATTGGTGCTAATTGTTTGGTTACGATAATAACAATGGCATTTAATCATGACCTTGACACCACCTGTTTTATGTGCAGATTTCGCAACTTATTACGCATTCATTGCCGAAGCCAATACGTGCCCGGCAACAAGTTGATCACGTTTTAGCTAGCGATTTTAAAACAATTATTAATGCAAAACTGCAGCGTTGGTTTTATGAGGCCTATTTAAAGCAATGATAAGCTACATGAGCAAGTGACAAAATAATCTAGAATTCAAGATTGATATATTTTGTTTTAAGCAAAATAGGTTTAGCCAAATTTACACTAATTTAATTCACCTTGTAATTTTTATCTTTTAATCTATTTTTATTTACTATTAATTTTCCATGTAAAACCTTGGCCATACTTGGCTTTTTGTTTCAATCAAAAATCCTACTAATTGATAATCTTGTTTATATGCGAGTTAATACATTTGGATTATGCAGTTGTGTATTAGGTGTTGCGCACCTAAAAACAGACTAAGTCAAATATTCAAGTATGTATTAGGTTTTGCGAACCTAGTAACAAATTAGTTCAGTTGTGACCAGAAGGATAAATCAAAGGCAGCATGAACGGAAAGTATAATCTCATGCACATTCGTTTCGTGCTTACTGGCGACTCATCAGTAGGAGCCGGTATTACGCCCTTTAACCACTATATATTTGGTAGAAGAATGTGGAATAATAGGACGGTACAATCTCCTAGACGAATGTGTAAACCTGTAATAGTGAAGCTAACATAATCTGAAGTCAACGACAATACGACTTCAATGCTAACTCACACTATATAATATATATACGGAGTCTGTAAAGGATACTAACACTATGGCCATTGTGTTAGTAACTGATACCTTTTTTGAAATCGATGAGTACCGGATACTAACACTATGGTTTCCGAGTCGGTACATGATACCAACCTGATGGATATAAATTTATGCTAAAGTTCACCCAAAATGAGAATTACAACAATTTCCGAACACCTGTTACTCCAGTTAAACCATACACTCTGGCCTTCATCGATATCAGTTATCACATTTCGCGGTAAGCATGACATCATTCAATTCAATATATTACAGTTAAATACTGTTTGTTGCGAAGAACTAATATATATGCAAGTATGTATTAGGTTTTGCGAACCTAGTAACAAATTAGTTCAGTTGTGACCAGAAGGATATATATTAGTTCTTCGCAACAAACAGTATTTAACTGTAATATATTGAATTGAATGATGTCATGCTTACCGCGAAATGTGATAACTGATATCGATGAAGGCCAGAGTGTATGGTTTAACTGGAGTAACAGGTGTTCGGAAATTGTTGTAATTCTCAATTTGGGTGAACTTTAGCATAAATTTATATCCATCAGGTTGGTATCATGTACCGACTCGGAAACCATAGTGTTAGTATCCGGTACTCATCGATTTCAAAAAAGGTATCAGTTACTAACACAATGGCCATAGTGTTAGTATCCTTTACAGACTCGGTATATATATTATATAGTGTGAGTTAGCATTGAAGTCGTATTGTCGTTGACTTCAGATTATGTTAGCTTCACTATTACAGGTTTACACATTCGTCTAGGAGATTGTACCGTCCTATTATTCCACATTCTTCTACCAAATATATAGTGGTTAAAGGGCGTAATACCGGCTCCTACTGATGAGTCGCCAGTAAGCACGAAACGAATGTGCATGAGATTATACTTTCCGTTCATGCTGCCTTTGGTTTATCCTTCTGGTCACAACTGAACTAATTTGTTACTAGGTTCGCAAAACCTAATACATACTTGCATAAATACAGTATTAACTGTAATATATTCAATTGAATGATGTCATGCTTACCGCGAAATGTGATAACTGATATCGATGAAGGCCAGAGTGTATGGTTTAACTGGAGTAACAGGTGTTCGGAAATTGTTGTAATTCTCATTTTGGGTGAACTTTAGCATAGATTTATATCCATCAGGTTGGTATCATGTACCGACTCGGAAACCATAGTGTTAGTATCCGGTACTCATCGATTTCAAAAAAGGTATCAGTTACTAACACAATGGCCATAGTGTTAGTATCCTTTACAGACTCCGTATATATATTATATAGTGTGAGTTAGCATTGAAGTCGTATTGTCGTTGACTTCAGATTATGTTAGCTTCACTATTACAGGTTCACACATTCGTCTAGGAGATTGTACCGTCCTATTATTCCACATTCTTCTACCAAATATATAGTGGTTAAAGGGCGTAATACCGGCTCCTACTGATGAGTCGCCAGTAAGCACGAAACGAATGTGCGTGAGATTATACTTTCCGTTCATGCTGCCTTTGGTTTATCCTTCTGGTCACAACTGAACTAATTTGTTACTAGGTTCGCAAAACCTAATACATACTTGCATATATATTAGTTCTTCGCAACAAACAGTATTTAACTGTAAGTCAAATATTACCAGGTGGATGAACCAGTCAGTATGAACTGAAGGCATAATCCTATGTTCACATTTATTTCACGCTTACTGACGACTCACCAGTAGGAGTGGGTATTGGACTGTACAATCTCCCTTACAAATGTGCAAACCTGCCGTACTGGAGCTAACTTCACATAGTCTTCGAAATTTTTGTTTTCAATACTAGTTTACTATATATAGCATATACCGAGCTTGTTGTATAATAATTTGTATGATATAACAAGATAAAATTACATGAATTTCTAATTTAAAACAGATCTGATAATTATTACTCCAATGAAATATTAATGGTCAGGTATATAACGTTGATATGTAAGTTCAATTCTTTGTTAAATATATAATAAATGTAATAAATTTTGATTTACTCACGTCCCAATACATTCATACTAAAGGTTTGGCCATTCTGATAACAAAATAAAAATTGTTAAATGTGCAATTTGAACTGCAAAATAAAGGGATATTAATTAAGAAACTTTTATATTCGCATTATTTTTTTTAACAAATAATACAAATATTGTTAAAATCCGCCCCCCACCCATATTTACCGTATTCGACATGAAAATCACCTTATTCGTAGAATCAAGAATTAATTGACATTTGCCGGACAAAGTATTCGAATCGCAGTTTCGGATAACAAACAGAAAAACAACATTCCCAAATAAAAGGTTTAAAAGACAGTAATTTGGCTGTGTTTTACGACTGCTAACAAATTATTCATTAGATCAAGTGTGCGAGCTTGAAGCACACACCAGTCCCATTGTACAAAACCAGTCGTCGAACAACATAGCACAACCATTGTCAGTCAAGTACTGACGCGTTTCGACCTTCCATAATCAGAGTACGACGGCAAACTGACTAGCGCGGAACAAGCAACAATTTATAAATATGGATAGTAGTAGTCTCGCATGCAATGAACCTGAGGTATACGCCAATTCCATTTTATCTAACCAGTGCGTGTTTACTTCAATTCCGCATACTTGAACAAAATAGATTTACCGTCTGTTAAATGTTGTTCAATATATTGTAGTTCTCTGTTGTTGCGTGCTTCATGACTAAAGATAGAATATGAATTATCGATCACGCGAATAAGAACCGAATATGCAAAATTGCATATGATTGCAATTTAGTATTGAAATACGACCGATATTTTATTATGATTTTGGCATCTGCTTCCGGTAAATCGAAACTGGCATCTAAAATTAAACGAAACTTGTCGGTAACATGCCTTAAATGTAAATCCGTGCAAATCATATTTTTACTCTACAAATGTTTTAATTAAGCATTACACACGCGATAAATTCAAAAATTAGACTTTGCAGATTGGTGCAACAAATAAATTAACGAAATTTGTCGCTTATCTTTCAATTACTAATAATTCTTTCATTATATTTAAGTAACAAAACACTATTTTTGATACGGCATTACTAATAGTTACCTCATTCTATTTCCGAATTGTCAATTAAGTTAAAAGCAACGGGTTTAAGTATTTAAAAAGGCAATTTTCTAAAAAAATTAATAGAAATGGTAATATCGACCGGCTTTTATTCTTTTGTAGAAATAAATTCCGATTAAAATATATGGAAGTTGAAATATCTTAGAATAAAAATAAAGTTCAAACCTTATTTATATCATACACTTGCCATATTTCCATTATTTCACACTTACCATAAATGAATTCACACGGTAGTTGTCTTTATCGTTTTGCAATGCCTCCTTTCTTTTTAATGCCTTTTCGCGATGCGTTTGCATTTTGTAGAACTCAGCAAAATTATTTACAATAATGGGAATTGGCAGAGCTACAACTAGTACACCACAAATACAACAAGCAGAACCAATCAGTTGGCCGAGAGTGGTTTTGGGGGTGATGTCCCCGTAACCCACAGTCGTCATAGTAATAATAGCCCACCAAAACGTCGCCGGAATACTGCTAAAATCAGCGTTGCTATCCTTTTCTACGAAATAGGCTAGACTAGAGAATAGAAGGACACCCAATGCGACAAAGGTTATGAGAAGAGATAGCTCCTTGTAACTGCGTTGTAGTGTATATCCAAGGGCTTGCAAACCGCCCGAGTGTCGGGCTAATTTAAGCACACGCAATATGCGAAGCACCCTAAATACCTGAACCATTTTTCTAACAGACTCCAATGAATCCATATCAGAATCAATAAGCGACTCGACTGTGATGGACAGATAGAAAGGCAGGACAGCAATCAAGTCAATAATATTCATCGGGCTTTTAACAAATTGTAGTTTTGATGGGGCTACTATTAGTCGGATTAAAAATTCCAGAGTAAACCATGCTATACAAGTACTTTCAACAGCTTCCAAGTAGTAATATGCTTTTGTGTATTTGTGGGTGTGGCGAATTCCCGATGCCGCTGTAGAATGTAAGGCAGAAGTGGTGGCTTCTCCGTCGTGTTTCTTCGTCTCCGGAATACTGTGACCTTTCACGGAACTACGAGATCTTCGATCAACCAGGTTAATAATTGAGGTGGTAGAACTCATTTCATCTGTCTCAGAGGTAGTGGTGCCAGGTGGAGAAATAAAAGAGGACGGTGTGTATGATAATACCGAGTTAGGTGACAACGTGGACTGCGAATAACTTTGATTTCTTGAAAAAGGATTTCGCGCCTCTCGGCTAGATTGTGCGTGACTTGACGAGGTGGCGGCACTGGCAATTGTCGCGTTTGTGTTTTTTGCATCGTGCACTTCACGGAAGGCAGGCATTGTACTCAGCGTCAAACAGAACGTTGAAATGAATATGAAAGAAATTGAAATGAAAGCAACCACCTGGTGTGTCGCGCCACCAAGCGATGACAATGTCATTCACATAACGGACAAACAGAAAAAGACAATAAACAGGAGCATTATATAAATGAATTTTTTAAAAATCAGTGTAATTATTAATATATATTGACATTTAATACTACACGCTTTATTGAGGAAAATGTAAAATATTTGCGGAAATGACAGCAAATATATTTTGTCTAGTCAAATTAATATGATATGCTAAAAAATAAAAATAATACTTCGAAAGAAACATGTTGCACGTCGGGGAGTAGGTCAATTATCTTATGCTTGTCGGGACCAACAAGGTGTTTGCACTCACTTTCTTCTATTTGACTCGGAATATTTCGACTTCTGTTTCAGAAGCTTTTTTTTCAAAAGAAATCACATCCCACAAACGAGTTGATGCTGATGAGCGTTATAAGTAAATTTAATAATGACTGGAATTACGTGAAGTCAAATAAAACAAAAGAGGATCAGAGGTTCATGGTAATACTTGACACCAAACTTACTAGTAAAACTAAATCTATAGCAGACCCTTGCCCTAAAAACTAATCTTTCCTACCAAAAGGAGAAAATTAAACCATTAGACTCATCAGTATTGTATGAAATTCCATGTAACGACAATATAGCCTTAGGTATGCAGGTGAAATTCGTGCGAAAAATTAAGTTAAGAAGAGATCCGCAAATAAATCTTCCACATGTAACGTGAAATCTGTTCCATACTGTCAGATTGAGGATGGTTATTTGGAACTTTATGGATATATGGATGCTATATAACCTCTTCATAAAGGAAAGGCTAACCAAGAAAAAATAGTTAGTATATTAATGAAAGTTGTGTGTAGAATTCGGCAGGGTGCTTCAGTGTTTATAGCACCAGATTCCGACGAAGGCATTCCCAGATTCGAACCCTGTCCGCTGCAAATTCTGGACAGTAATTAATGATTTTTCAATAAGGACGAAACTGGTCTATTGGATGAATTTCCCTTTCCACACTAGACAATACTTAATTTATACTGATAAATGGATGTACATAATGGTTTAGGTGTTTCTATCAAGATCGTAATTTTGATTAAAAAAAATTGTTAGTGTCGCCCGCGCAACCAATGTTCGTTGAAGGACACACAATTAATGAGGATGGTTGCAGACGCATATCAATTTGTGGCCGTAGTAGATCGGCAAGATTAATTAGAGAATCAATCGAATTTAAATCGAGAAATGCCATAATTAATGAAACAGCCAGAGAAAAATCACTAAGTCAGATTTGGAATGCAACTTAAAATAATGTTAAGAACCAAATAATGCACGAATCATAATCAGAAACACGCTCAAATAAAAGAATAAGAACATTGGATAGCAATTAACTTACAGATGGCAGGGGATGAGTAATTTAATATCTCCTAATTTATTTTTGAATTATCTTACAAGTTCATCCTCGATTACTTGTTATTTATTGTATCTATATACTTATGTTTTTTGTATTATAGCGCCTTTCATAAAATATTTATTTTTTTGTAAGAAACGCATCGTTTCTTTGCGTTATCTTTCTTTAGTAGGCAATTTAAAATTTATTTCATGACCCCCCTCTAATTTTTAAATTTCTTTCCAATTGAATCACTTTATTGTTATTTTATTTTTTTACTTACTCATTTTTTTACTGTGACAATTAAACGTCTGGGTATGCATAGTATCATGCTCCGTCCTCACCGGGATGCCACTCGTAATTATTTCATTTTGGCAAGTAAGTAAAAAAATAGTTCTCACGTGTGCAAAGTGGAATTGACAATTTTCACTATAGTTTCATTTGAATGAATGATACAGGTGCCGCTAATTATGTTGAACTGATTATTTTTCAGACTCAAGCAAACTCGCTTACACATACGAACACCATCTTGACGCATGTTTATTTAGTGAATCGTCAGATGTTTAATCGCTTTAATTTTATTAGCATGATTGTACACGTTCATTTACTAATTAATTCTCAATCCAAAGCAAATGAGAGCAAATACACGCAGGCATGGCGTATGCTTATCTAGTTAGACGTTTGTATGTGTTAATAAATCAATGTAACTACATTTCGACAAGTGTAAACATACGAACACATAAAAACACTTATATGACATACACATACCCAGTGAAATGACAGTTATGCTTAAGAGATCTAGAAAGAAGTAAAAATGAGACAGTTTAAACTAAATTTAACACTTGAAATATTGATTGTCAAATTGTTTGTGTATTGTGCTTTCCGTTGAAAAAGGTCTCCGAACCGGAAGTCGAAATATTGAGATTCAAATAGAAGACAGTGGATGCAGACACCTTGTTACGACTAATAAGGATAAGGTGAAAACCAATACATCTTATATTAAACAGAATAAATACGTTTTATTGAAATACGGTTTTAATAATGTAGCAGGTACAAACATCAAATTCTAATTTATATGAATTCAACTTCATTACTGCATGTTTATACATTAGTATAGGAGATTTTACTGTCGAATTTTCCAAAATACCCACCCTAAAATATGGTAGGTAAAGGGCATAATGCCAATTTCTACAGATGAGTCGCCATTAACAACGAAACGAATGTGCTTGAGATTATATTTTCCGTTCATAATGTATCTGGTTTATCCTTCTGGTAATATGTGAATTAATTTGTTACTAAGTGCGCAACACCTAGAACACAAATGAATTTATATTAGTTCTCTGCCACAAACAGTATTTAACTGTTATATATATTTCATAGAATGATGTCATGATTACCGCGAAATGTGATAACTGAAATTGATCAAGGTCAGAGTGCATGGATTTGCTGATGTAACAGGTGACCAAAATAGTTGTAATTCTCAGTTGTGTTGAATTTTAGCGTACATTTATATCCATTGTGTTGGTAGCATGTAACTTTTCGGTACCATTATTTTAGTATCGAGTTGGTACTCTTTACAGACTCGATATATAGATAATATAAAGGGACTTGCTTTTGAAGTCGCATGTTCCAGGACTGTTTATGAAGTTATCTGCACTACTACAGGTTTACAAATTCGTATAGGTGATTGTACAAACCTATTTTCCCAAATTCCTACAGAAGAGTTGTTAGTAAGCACGAAACGAATGCGCACGAGATTATACTTATTGTTCATGTTGTTTTTGTTTATCCTTCTGGTCATAATTGAACTAATTTGTTACTAGATGTGCAACACCTAATAAAAAATTTCATATATATTAGTTCTCCGCCAAAATCAGTATCCATGATGATTTTTGATTGGGTGTAATATATTGTTCTTAATTGATTTTAAAGCTTGCGTTTATGCATCAGCCGATTATTTCAAAGTTGTCTTGGAGAATTTTTGAAAACTTTTATCAGAATATATTATTTCTGTGTATTAAACACACAGTTCTCACGAGAACAACATTCGAATCTATATAAAGATATAAAATTAATCCGCTAGTTTGTTTAAAATTGTTTTGAAGAACAAGGAATTTGATAGACATACAACTGATTACATTTTTCATTAAAGAATCGGACTATTAAACTGTAACTCAACAGGAAATATCTAATTTTAATTGGATTTTCCGCCTCTTTGGTAGGTGATTTATCTGTATAAATCTTTGGCTCAGTAGTTCACAGATTTCGTCAGTTACGATGTTGCGAAGATGCTTTTATACACGCATTGTTTTATGGTCAAGCCCTGTCGAACTCTTACACCGCCAATTGAGGTCTGATGAAAGAGAATCAACATTAAAATGTCTATTTTATATAGATCCAAGTTATTTTCGCTATCGTATCAGTTTATTATTTATCCATGCTAAAATTTAATATATTTATTTTAAGCTGATTGAACGAAACTTGTACTCCTTCTGTCATCACGATTGCACTGACTCTGCCAAGAAACAAGTTGTTCTAACTAATTACTAAGTTTATTTGATTACAAGCCATTTTTTTACTCGCCCTGTAACGTGAACTGCGTAACTGCACTTATTATTCAATAAAAGTTATCGCTACTGCATTCCACACCAAAAAATGTAATATATGTTAAGTTGATTCCTGCTTATTGCCGTGCAAATGGGTTTTCCAACGTGAGACAATCAATACACCTGAGAAGATTGAAATAAGAAGGATCATTTCCTATTCGTCATACAAATTGACTCACTTGAATTAGATATACAAGAATAGTTTAGCCATACTTTCTTGGTTTAGTAGTGCTAAGAGACGAATTATGTAAATCATGTCCGTAAACTAAATCAAGCAATTATAGTTTATGGTAAAGTAGTCAATGAATAGTAATGTCTAACTAGTTGCTTTCAAAAATTGGACAAAAAAAGATTGAATAGAATGCCCAATGCCGAATTTCTTATAGTACGTTAAAAAATGAAACAAAACACAGATTTTGCATAGAAAATAAACATTATATTTGTGCAAAAGTTAACTTAATCACAAATAATATGTTTTTAATGCATATTAATTTGATGATTAAATAATAAATACGTAAATAATAACTATAATAGTATTGAGTAGCTTGAACAAGCGGTCTAGATTGTTTCGCTAAGGCTCTAGTTCAAAAATCGCGTTTTCAAATCCAGTGTACTAATGCCATTGTAGGCATTTTGAATATAAAATATTTTTATTGAATGTTATGTAAATCTACATTTTTGTTAATAAAACTCAGATAATTTTACTTGGCTTCGTAAGAATAGTTCAAATATATATTTAAATGGATTTTGTTAAGACAATGGAGATCGTTATTTTATATGTATGGCTTCAAATTATTATTGAACTACAGGTAAATATCCTAAGTGATATAAATATTGAACAGATGGACATTGCATATTTATCATTAAGCAAACCGACTGGAATAAAAATAAACGCATCAATAAGTATTATTTATATTTTAGATAATTATTTTTCAATTACTAACATATTGTTAAAAGTGTTTCATACCTAGTTTTCCCAAATGAGGAATATTATCAGGCGTCTACTTTTATATAATCAGACAAAAGCATGCTAAAATGAAAACCGATTTCATTTAAATTTGACGAAAATGTAATCCCCGTGGAATATGTAAGTAATTTTATGCATTATTCAATTAATAAATGAATCTGTCAATATGCAATTTTATCAAAATTGCAGGAAATTCACCGAAACGAGGAAAAGAATTTGGAATAATTTTTAATGAATTATCGATTTAGGTGCGGAAAGATGCGTTTAGATATAAACATCTGTCTGTGCTTATACAGGCATCCATTTATATGGTATTAATGCATTGATATAAATCTTTTAAGTACGCAGGGAATTTAGTAAACGCTTATTAATGTCAGTATGCACTTATTTATAAATGTAATTACTTCGGATTCATTTATGTATGCTTCTAATTACTTATGCATATATATACGTATGTATGTAGGTATGTATGTATGAACACATGTATGCATGTATTTATGTATGTATGTTTTATGTATGCATATATGCAAATATAAGTATGTATATATATATATGCATATATGTACGTATATATCAATGGAGCCGGCTTATCCTCCAAAAGGAGTCAGCCGCAGTAAAGTAAAGTAAAAGTATATGTATGTATGAATATATAAATATATGTATGAACGGATGTTATGGTAATGTATTTATGCATTTACGTGTGTATATGTATAAGTTTGTATGTATGTACGTATGTGTGTATGTGCGTATACGTGTATGTATATATGAATATATGCATGTTTGTTTGTATGGATAAATTTGCTTATGTATTTATATATGTGCGTATGATTTTATCTTTGTAAGTACGTACGATCGTATTTTGAGTGTGCATATTCATGTATGTATGTATGCATTCATGTATGCATATGTGAATGCATATATTTATTTACGTATGCATTTTTATGCATGCATGTTTGCATGCATGCATGTATTATCGCATATTTTAGAACGTATATTCCTGGCCTGCACCATTTATCAAACCAAATGTTTTTAAAGGTTTAAAACAAAAATTTGCATAAAAAATGGAAACTTCAATTAAATCCATTAGATTCTTTCATGTGCAGATACATTACCATGAAGTAACTATTGTTAACCAGTTATAAATTAGGCAGTGTATTGACGCTATTAAGCATTGGACAGATTTTCTACAAATAGGTACATCAGAAACTGAAACATAGCAATGAAATAAGTTGCTTAATCAAATGCCTGCTTATTGAATTTACGTAAAGAGAAATTTAAGGTAGGTATATTGTAAAATTAATTACAAAATATTTAAAAATGTACAATTAAAATATATTTCATTATGCAGATTATAATTATACAAAAGAAAATCAACATAAACTTATATTAATAAAACTTTTTTTAAACTCCCGAAATTTCTGATTTGATACGCTGAGATTGGTTTTATTTAAATTACGCAATTTGGATTTGAGGAAATTTCGCTACTCGCTCAAACAACGATGAACTAATCGCCAGAACCAACGAAACGCTTATGTGCGTGAGTTGTAAGTAATTTCACAGCCGACATATCTAGAGAAATGCTACATATGCGAGATTAATGGAGGTTAGAGCAGCATACGCGACTTTATAAAACATGTATATGAATCAAATGATCATTGATTGTGTGGGCGGTAAAAACAATAACTTTAATCAATTATGCATGCTTAATATAATCTTCAATCCCATTATTCATGCATTTGGTAGTATAAACTGAGCCTCGTGGAATTTGGAAGAGGCAATTCATCCTGTAGACCGGTTTCGTTAATATTTGGAAATCTTTACGTAATGTCCAGAAAATGTAGCAGACAATAATCGAATCTGGACAAATCTGCTACAGAATCTATGATACTAACCACTGAATTGTGGTTTCATCTTCGTAAGCTAGTTTGTCTGTTTGCACTGGTGAGGATAATGGAATGTCGAGGTACGTCAGTATACATGACTCATGGCCGTGTGCAAATAAATGGACACAATCTGATCGTTGGTTTAAATATATATATATATATATATATATATATATATATATATATATATATATATATATATATATATATAAACTTGAATTAAAGAAGAGAAGATAAATTCCGAGTAACAATATTAGAAAGTGGACGAGTAAATAAACCATAATATCTTAATTGAAAAGCATGGTAGAATTTAGGAAGGAGGAGTTTAAATACATAAGTAGTCAACAGCAAAACTTTCATTCCAAAAGTGCTTACTTCCTGACCGGATGTATACAATTTACAATGGTTTTCTGGCCATAAAACGCCTTTATTATTACAAGGAAATTCACATCAGAACAACTACTAATGTATATATATATATATATATATATATATATATATATATATATATATATATATATAGCAGGAAATTTAAATATGCAAGTACACAAGCTTGCACAAAATGTGATATATATATATATATATATATATATATATATATATATATATATATAAATATATATATATATATATGTATATATATTTGTGTGTGCGGGTGTATATCTGCGTGTTTTCTATATAAGTTAAAGCAATCTAACTCTTTGACGAGTTTCGTTTTGCTAGGACAGTCACTAGAAGTTGCCAAATAAAACGCGGTCGAGATTTAATGAAAATAGCATTTGCTTAGAATCTTGCAAATCATTTATTATGACAACGCAGTTGCACATTATATAGAATTTCTTATTATGATCCTATAAATCTTTTAGGTCAGTCATTACAAACGGCTGATCCTATGCATTAACTCTGACGAATTAATGTTCTAACTATCTATTACCGTCGATTCATCATAAGAAGTAAATTTCAGCATTGTTTTTTTTGAATTTGCTACAAATAGTTATTAAAATTTTATATTCTAATGTGAAACTGAAGTATAACGTTCTTTTCACAAACACATAACTAATGCAATATAACAATAATTGATTGCGTGGGTGGTGGTAACAATGCTTTAAATCAATTTTGCGAGCTTGAAGTAAACAATGGGATTGGTGTTTACTTCAAGCTCGCAAACTTGATTTAAACATAACTAATGAATTTCGGATTTTTCTAATATATATATAGGAAGAATATAGTATTTTGCGATGTATATGTAATTGGACACATACAAAGATATATATTAATTAACTTAAAGAGTTTAATTAATAGGTTAAACCATTCATTTAATACATGCATAAGTCTGCTAAATGCAAATTTAATTATTATTATCATTAAGATTTCCTTTCTAATACGTTCTTCAATTTTTCTTAAAATAAAACATTTGTTAATCTAGAAAATCCATAAACTATAGCCTTGCACTAATTTGTTATTAGGTGCGCAACACCTAATACACAATTGCATATATATCGTTTTTGTTAACATTGGTAAAGCGTTCTGGTCATATTTGATCTTATTTATTACTACGATTGCATTACCTAATACACAATTGCATAAAAAAACATTATGTTTATATCTTTCGTTTTTAAAATGCAATTTTTCTTTCACCAGACTGTTATGCGTTAGAACAAATGAGTGTTTTAACTTCAGCTGAAATTGCCTGAATACTATTGATTAAAGATAAAATTTTATTTTTCGTTAGATTTCGATGCCGGTCGTGGTGGAATTTTGTCTTACGCAATAGGCACTGCAAGCTTTGTTGGCTGAATTAATGCATAGAATAATCGTTTGTTTATACATTTCAACGACTCCCAACAGCTTCATTTCTATTAAGAAAACATTCTCATCGTGCCAAATTGTGTCGCTTATTTTGTGCATGTTAGTAAAAGTTTGGTTAAAATCTTTGTACCGTGTGCGAATTGTTATTTAGGCGACCAGTAAAACATTTGGGTGACATGCGGGTTGTTCAATGACTTAAATAAATCTTTTTTTGAAAGTCAATAACAACTGAAAACTAAATACTTGTCTATGGATTATTTTGAGATTGATATTCGCAATGTGAGGTAATTTCTATTTATGTTCTGCATCCAAATAATCTTTAGTTTCGTCTACTTCAGTTACCATTTTAAATAGATGTTTTCTATACCAATTGTTAAATTTGTCAAGCAATTCCTTAGTGAGAATACAGTCATTGAATATAAAAATATATTTAATTAAATCAATGATTGTAAATTTTAACTAACATAAATAGTTATGAATTATTTTATTCAAACATTCTCGCTAACGCACTCGTCATGTTTGGGACCAAGCTAAGATTCGATCCCAGGTCGTCAATTTGCCTGTTTAAATAGAAACTAAAGATTAATTAAATAATGAAAACACCAAAAGTAATCTTTTAAGCACATTTACATTCATATTCAATTTTGCGAAGTTGTTCTAATTATTAAATCAATTTAAATCAATACCTGAACATGTGCTCGGATAATTGGTATTTTACTGGTTTCTGTATTTGACACAAATATTTGTTAATTCTTGCGTCTTTGGATTTGTTATAGGCGTACCTGGTCTCGCAGAAACATTACATTAATGCGTCTTTGAGATTTCATTAACCTAACTTCGTGTGCTAACAGGAATTTTCATTTCAACCATGAAGGAAAGATATAGCTTTATCGAACGTTTTGAGAAAAAAATATTCTACTTTAAAATAACGGGATATTACCACTTCCATTAGAAAAAATAAGGCATAAGAAAGCATTAATTTATGCAAAAATTTGTTTAAAATGTGAAGTCTCGGACGAAAATAAGAAATTCATCAATAGTTTGTCAGAAATTCTTTTTTATATGGCTTTTCGCTGCATTTTCAGTTGTAAAAACAGCGAAATTGCCTTCATATTGATTTTAACTTGAATAATATAACATCACATTAAACTATCTCAAGTGATTATTAAAAATCAGAACTAGAAATTTGCTTAACTAAATAAATAGTTCTAAGAATCTTTTGCTGATACTACTCAGTAATTACAACTCCATTGTATTTAAAGAAATCTAATTAGTAAGGTAATAAATTTAAACTACTTACCAACTCGTCATTCGAAACGACGTATTATTGTGAGTACCGTTCACATGACACAGTTTATTAACTGATATTCTTCATGATATAACCCTCACACAGCTATCGGATTTTGCTTGTTAAATAGATTAATTAAGCTTAATTTGTATTCTTTTTATTCTGGAAATACTGCTCAATTTCTTGCAGAGGGCCTCATGTTTTTTTTAAAATTTGTCAACTAATTATCCGAAAACGAGTATTAAAGTAATGCATATTTATGTATGTATTCCCCTCTATTTTAAGAGAATTTTCCTACAAAGTTAAGCTGACAAATGTATCTGTTTTTGACAGGAGATATAAATAATTGTGAACTTTCTATGAATGAACTTTTACATTCTTTATTAATTTGAAGCAATTCTAGAGAAAGCAACCCAATGATGTTTATACTATAAATTATAATCAATTTTTAGATTTGAGTGATAGTCAAATTTTGAGCTAGATAAACGTATGCAGGATCAGCCTAACTGACGAATGCGCATAATATGTGGTGACAAACTGCGAATCTATAAATTCCTTAATTTATAGCCTTTTAAACAAACTCATAGGAAATAAAATAAATAAAGTATTGCATAATTTATCTTCGCTGAAAAATTTTAATCGACAAATTATATATATTTACATATAATTGACGAAGTCCATATCTTATTTTAATACAGTTCGTTAACAATTATGAAAAGTATCGGTTGTAGATTGTGAAAATTTATACATCTTACATAACTTCCTTAAAGTACGAGTATGGTGAAATAACAAATTATCGGTTATAGAGCATATTATTTTTCTCGAAATCTTACAAAAGTGAATAGTTGTGCAATCAATCTAAGATTACAAGGAACATTAGACATTCATTCAGTTGTTTTCTTAATATTTCAAATCAGTCAGCACAATAATATTATTTTTACATAAACAATATTTTCAAAATAAGGCGTGATAAACATTTTAAGTAGTCTGGTCTTCTGAATAACTAAATATGAATATTGTTTGCAAATTTTTCATACACACACAGAGGTTTTCTGAAGTCAAAAACAAAATAAGCCGGAAGTATTATTCGAATAATTTCCGATAAAATAGTTTTGGTAAACGAAATGAATAATAATGGCCTAACATACCGGAAGCTAATGCGAAATGAAAATATTTTAGAAAACGCAATTTTCCAAATAAAATAGAAGATGTTGATCGCCTTTACGAAACGAAGATTCGTGAAATTGGATGTCAGAATTAATTTACTTCTTTCTCGTTATCTATTATTATAAAATAATTGCATGTCAGCACGGTAGCACTTACAATAACAATTGTCATACAAGTTCTGACCAAAATTACCCAGAAAATATTATTCGTCAGTCTTAAAACAATTAGCATTATCAGCTATTTCTGAGTATGTTCTTTATTGTTAGACAAAAATTTATATTACTTAAGAAAGTAAAAGCAAAATTTCCTCAAGGATTTTTTAAAAATAAATAAACACGAAGTGTTACTAATTGAACGAGTGTCCTACCGGTACGATTATCTGCTTGATTATTATAATCAAGGTTGCGGTCTTGATATAAACACCAGACCCATTAATTACTTACATATGTCAGTATAAACGAAGAATTGTATAGTGTGGAAAGGTAATTTATTCAGTAGACCAGCTTCGTCCTTATTGGGAGATCATCAGGTACTGGAGAGGATTTGCCGGGGACAGGACTCGAACCTGGGCACTTATGCTTCGGAATCTGGTGTGCTAACCACTGAGCCATCCTGCCGCGCAATATATTCTATATATATATATATATATATATATATATATATATATATATATATATATATATATATATATATATATATATATATATATGCTTGTGCTTCTAGTTTAATTTTGTGATAAATAATGTACATGTTAGAATGTGTGATTGCTTGATTGCCAGTTTTTATTATTATTATTATTATTATTATTATTATTATTATTATTATTATTATATAATATATTATTATTATTATTATTATAATTATTATTATTATCGTCATGAACACTTTAATTTATGCAAAAATTGCAACAAGCCTACGATCCTCTCTCTCTCTGTCTCTCTCTCTCTTTCTCTCTCTCTCTCTCTATATCGATATATATATATATATATATATATATATATATATGCTTGTGCTTCTAGTTTAATTTTGTGACAAATAATATTACATGTTAGAATGTGTGATTGCTTGATCGCAGTTTTTATTATTATTATTACTATTGTGTATTATATAGTATTATTATTATGCTATTATTGTATACAATATTATATTATAATAGTACATATCATTACTATTATCTCTCTCTATTCTATATTATATATTATCTCATAATATATATATATATATATATATATCTATATCTATTTATATATATATATATATATATATATATATATATATATATATATATATATATACATATATATATGTGTTTGTGCTTGTGCTTGTGCTTGTAGTTTAATTTTGTGAAAAATAACATTACATGTTAGAATGTGTGATTGCTTTGAGTTACTGATCAATTTGCCCTCGAAGACTTAACAAATAAAATAAAATTATTTCAATTAAAAAATATCATGGATTTTAATTTGATTTATTGAATGTGAATTAGTCTGTTTTCTAGTTTCATCTAGATTTACCTACAGCCAGCGTAGTAATATTATTGGTTAAATAATTATTGACCAGTATGGCTTTGTTGGTATTAACAGTTCAACACGCAAATAACCACGCACAATCGTACTCGTGATGAAATTTAATGCGAAAAATACTCCTTATCCGACCAGCACGTATCCATTTAACCAAATATAGATCAATGCATCCATAAATGTTGTTCTTAGGCATATAAAAAAGAAATGGACAATTACATCGAAATAAACATAAACTGGATTTCTGTAAAAAAACATACCATTGTTATATATATATATATATATATATATATATATATATATATATATATATATATATATTGTTTATCAGCTTACTGTAAACATTGCACTAAGTAGCAAATGTAATTCATCGTGTGGAGAAATTTTGCCATAATTGAAAATTCATGAAGTTCTTACCAGAATATTTCTTGACCACAGCTTAAACCAGGGCAATCGTACATCTGATTCAAGTATACCACTGAGCCAGCACTGACGCACATTAGACGAAATTTTCAATCAAATACAAACAAATGAATGTTACCTGATCTTTTCATCAAATGACAACCATTCCTACCTTTTCCAACCAAAGGTTCAAATTAGCAACGACCAGTAAATCGTTTTTGAACAGACAAAATTACAACTGGGGAAGTGGTATTTTATTGAGTTATTATGACAAGATTTAAACTAAAGTATACTTTTTGCATCAAATAGAAAGTCCAATTTGTCAAGGAGACTACTTTCATCTATAATTGGAACTCGACAAATACTTGTTGGAATTTATCGTGACTGGAGCACGAACCTAGTCACAATTGATACACCTCCCCTGCCACATACCACACACAATTTTTGGTTTCAGAATTTTATCTGCTTTTTAGATAGATTTTCCACTGCGCGCACACAAAATTTATTATTTGCCACCGGTCTATGGTTTTAGAAAGTATGCGATACTACCTGTATAAATAATAGTCAATTATTTTTTCCAGGCAGGATTTGGATTATATATTAGTTGTCAATTTTAACTAAGCCTTGCATCAAGGCCAAACGCAATTCATCACATAGACCACTTGTGTAATCAATGGATACTCGGCGACTGGGGCTCTAACCAAGGAACATTAACTTCTGAGTCCAGTACAAATCCAATCCTGCCATCCCTGCCGCAGATTACACGTAATTATAAGTCTCATGTTTTTGGTTAGGCTTTGCTTAAGGTGAAACTTATTTGGAATGACTTAAAACATGAAGAGTGAAACTGGACCACCTCGACTAATCATTGTAGAACATAGAAGAACAACTTCTCAGGATGAGTTATGTTATATAAATCTTATAATTCTCCGTCAGTATGAACTTAACAAGGTATCAAGTAGTAATAGTTATACATCATGTATACAGATTAGACAACGATTGGGATCTCGTCGAACACGGGCAGGTTAGATTCAGAGTCTTGCATTTATCCATTGCTCCACTCGTGCAGTAAACTAAACTAGGTATGTCAGATGCAGTTTAGAAATCAGATCGATAATTTTCCTCTTTGGAAATTCTAGGTTGCAACCCTAACTTCTGCGGTGACTAGTCTAAATATTTTGCGATTGCTATAATATTTTAAATATATACTTAAAATTTATTTCATTAAAAGTTAAGGCTGATTAAATATATTCGTACGTGTTACAGTTAAAACTTCATGGAATGCCCGACTCCACTGATTAAAGACCGAATAACTGATGGTACGATCGCGATCGCAGCAATTCTGGCTCATACTCTGAGAAGCACAATAAGGACAAGCCGGCCATTGATATGAATTACATTTTCCAACTTTACATTTAATTTATCATTTGTGAAAATAAATAAATGCAAATAATAATAAAGCTAACTAATAAATAAAACTGAGCATTATTACAGAAAAACTTTATTTTGTTAGATCCCATACAATGAGCGATAGTTTAAATCACCTGATAAAGACATCCTCGTAACTTCAATACGCAGCCAATAATTTAGCAGTGATTATACATAGATTAAAGATAAAGTCGTATATTAATTACAATTTTCAATAGCACGTTAAATAGATTTATCTTACTTCGTTTTTTTCAAAGAAAAATATTACTATTCCAATTATATAATTCACGTTATTAAATTGAATTTTATAATTTGCCACAAATTTAAAAATAGGGCATTTTATTTTATTTATTTGAATTCAACGTGTTTCATTCTATTTGCTATGCAGAAGCGCGTGAAAACATAAAATCAAATTTAGCTGTTGCAAAGTATGCCGGTTAATCTATTTAGCTTTATTTATCACATTCAACGACTAATTTGAATGCGTTAAGCTTAATAATTGAAAGTGGTGTCCTTGAAGTAAAACGATTCATGCAAATTATGATATGCGGCAGGGTTTGCCTACCTAAATGGCTTCATTTATAAGCTGTAGGTGAATTATAATTTGCATAAATCATTATCTCATATTATTGGCAAACGTGTATTTTTAATGCTTTAATTTATTTGAAAAAATAATTTTTACCAAAAATGTGTTTATTTCTAAAGAGATTCATTACAATTTTTTAACTAATTAATGCGATAGTTCTCTCTTATTTGTTTCCTAATACTTTTTTCTAATGAAAAATAGTCTGACTGCGTGCTTCTTGGAGCAATCAAAAATGCATTAAAATATTAAATTTTTTCTCACTAATATATTCAATACATTAAGAAGATTCGTCTTCTAATCTAATAGAAATAGCATAGCTGCTGACAAAACTTTTGCTTAACATGGTTAAATATTTCTTCTAAAAAACAATTGAATAGAAGACAATCAAATATCTCCTTCCTTAAGAAAGTTGGCATTTCAAACCTATATTTTGCAATTGCAGGCTCAATCTTCCTATTTTTACCTATTTTCACTAAATCAACTGTAAGACACAAGCAGTCTAGAGTTATTCGCGGCCGTATAACATGATTTTGATATACCTAATTGTACTTGATTACGATCGTATTAAATTAGTTCGTTTTTACAATAGACATTAAGAGCAAATCGTTCTCCCGTTATTACAATACATGTTCATTTCATTTATAGTTTTTTTTAAATTCATAAGCGCTACCTACAAATAATGAATAAATTTATTACAAAAATTGGCATCTTTGGTCAGACATGTGCGGCTGCTTAAAAACAGGAATTAAGTGTCTATCTTGTTTCCGTAAATTTGACAAAAGTTGTTGTTGTCACCAATCGCGAGACCAGAAAATATAAAAAAAACATAATACAGATTTATAAATTATATATATATATATATATATATATATATATATAATAAATTGGTTTTTGCAATAGCTATCGATTACCATGTATGCGAATCTACTATTGGCGAGATTTTAATGTCATCTTTTCTACTTGTGCTCGGTCTAGTTTACTCTCATCGAGTCAGTTTGTCTTATTTCTGTGATGATGATGGAGAAAAAACATAATGTGCGGCAAACCGGAGTTGTGATGTTTCGTATTTAATCAAAAACATGTGTATTGGTGTTTGAGTAAAGTTAAAATGTTTAATATAAATATAGGTATTTGCAATATTTAATAATTATGATCGCTTGTGTAGTAATAACAATTCTTGCGAGCTTTAAATAAACACATACACCATTGTATTGAACCAATCACACAACATGACATAACAACCGTCAGTCTCATTTCGACCTTTCAAGACCATCATTAGAGCACATAGGAAAACTGATTTGAAGCATCAAACCTAAATGTATATATAATGAAAGCAAAATAGGACATTCGGCTTGCACTTCTAATAATCTCAAATATATATTGTACAGGACTGAAAATTTTGGATGCTCAATATATATGCAATCTCGAAATTTAACGTATTCTAACATCTGCCTTATATATAGGTAATAAAATTATGAATGATTGCGCGTGTTGGGATAACAGATAATTGCAGCATGTTTGCAAGTTTTATATGAACAGCAGGCGCTCAACATGCGAGACTGTTAGAGAATTGAGCTGCATATATTATTTAGCTTTCCATATATATATGCATGGAAGTTTGACCCTTTCTAGTGAGTTTGTGGTCTTAATTATGATCATGGAAAAAGGAAGCACATCATAACGTGATACTGGCGGTAGTTTTAGTATTTTTTTACGATTGGCTAAATAGAGTAGGATTGGTATTATGTCAAGCGCGAAATGGATGACAGCTTTATTGTATTACATATATATATATATATATATATATATATATATATATATTTGTGTGTGTGTGTGTGTGTACATCCATTGCCTCGAATATTACACAGTATATTTCTAATTCAGAAGAAAAACCACACCAAAACAACGATCAGGTGACAGTGTAATATCCTGTTGTACAACACAATTTAGTTTCAATGGTCATCTTCAGAGACAAAAGGAAAAGGGAAAAATTAGAACTAACCCAAACACAGGGTGGCTCAGTGGTTAGAGCACCAGATTCAGAAGCAGACGTGCCCAGGTACGAGCGCCGTCTACCGAAAAATCTGGACATGTCGTGATTAGTTCCCGATAAGGACGAAACCGGTCTACTGGATGAATAGCCTTATCCACACAATACAAAAATTAGTTGATATTGACATATGTAAGTAATTAATGAGTCAGGTGATTATATCAAGATCGCAACATTGAATATATCGCTTTTTATCACCGCCCGCGCAAACAATGTTCGTTTAATTATATAAATTGTAAATAAAAATGCTAGGAAAAGAATGCCAAAATAACTTGAGAGAAAATTTGTACACGAATTTAAAAGTCCTCGTTCACCAAAACAAGAATTAGGTGGCAGTGCAATATCCTGATGTACAACACAATTTGGTTTCACTGGTCATCTTCAGAGCCAAAAAGAACAAGGAAAAATGAAAATTAACCCTGAACACACACACGCCAATATATATATATATATATATATATATATATATATATGTATATAATTTCTAAATAGGAAGGAAAAACACATTAATAACAAAGTGGAAAAAAGCCATTTATCTCGTGAATACTAAACATCGCTCTACAATCTTTCATTTATATACATTCTGAGTTTTCAATTGATTATGCTAGTGGTAACAAATTTCACTCATTTTTACTTCTATTTCTTGTTTTGGCTGATAAGTATGCGCATATGAGTATGTCTCTCTGTGTGTGTTTGTATGCATGTATAGGTCATTCTCGCTGTATTGCGAAGTGATACCTGCGATCTGGTTATCCTTGTATTGATGGCTTGAGAGTAAACCATTTTTTCGCATTGTTATCTATCTATCTCTCTCTCTATATATATCGCAATAGGTGCTATACTTTAAAGTTTGTTGCTTACCAGACGTGAGAGTCGTTTTATGTAATTTTCTTTTGTTATATTAGAATCGTGATTTCATCCTCGCAAACCTGTTCGCCGTCTTACTTATTTAATTATCATGGAAGTTTAATCCTGATAAAATTGGAGAAACAACATGATTCATTATACTGCTGCTTATTTCTTGGTCAGCATAGACTAGATGCAGTTGAGAGCACTCAGGCTGATACGAACTTAGCATTATTGTGGCATTCATTATATAATACGGAAAGAACCTCTACAAAATATAGAGACCATACATGTCGTAAAAACATTTGGGGAGGATCGGAAACGCAAAAAGACCACTAACTCGATGAATCAATTTTTCGCAGCATGGGTTGCCATACCAAAAATATTAGGACTAACAATGACATCTTCAAAGACAAAATCGTGGCAGAAATCCCACTCAATTCCATTGAGTCGTTGCACTTGGAAAAGATGGGACGTCAACTTCCTTCATCTTTTTGCGATAGCTTTTGTGCAAAAGCTTCGAGGATGAATACAATCCAAGATATTGTTTATTTAGTTTTTATATCTGAACAACCATCCGGGCCTGGAGCCACGTTAGAAGTCTTTCAGATTAGGGATGTAGATAAGCAACGTAACTCCGAGTGTTGAATGTCGCTTACAGACTGTAAGTACCATAGGTATGCGATCTGGCAGCATATTTAGTCATGATGCAGTGTATCATAACAAATACAGAAACTCTTATGAACGTACAGGAGATTTTTCGTGATCTACAAAGGGAAGACATGAACATCAAGCGCCGAACGTTGAGAGGGCGACGAATAGATCACAACGTCGATGTCAGAGTATGGAATTAGGAGACTCAGGAAGTCCTGCACGCCAGCCTTTCCACATATAGAAGAATTGGCAAGTGTCATAAAGAAAGCTGCCTCCATTAGCATTTAGATGGACCAAAATAGAAAGCCAGTTCCAAACCGGTGAAGAGAATAACCTTACCGAGAAAAGCTTGAAACTCCCGCTAGTAGGAGCTTTAGTGGGAGATACGTTGCAAAGGCTCCACGATGTGCATAATGAAGGTCTATTGAAGTCGATATCAGTGTTTGCAACAACAGAATGAAGCATGAAATCATCTGATATGACGGTTAGATTCTGAATGAACGGAGATCTTTTGGAACGTTGCCGGTTTCCTATCCATAACTTTATCATACGACAGGCATTGAATGACCTGGAATTACTTATTGACACGGGTGCCTAGGTAGGTATAGTTGAGTCAAATGTGGTGGAAATAGGTTGCCCCGCATTTGACTATCAACTATCGGCAGCCAATGATAGTCTAATGGGCGTTAAGAGAATGAAAGACAGACGTCTTCCTTAAAGTGGAATTTTTTGGAAGTCAACATGATGGACCATGACATTGCAATTGCTTTTTAACACAGTTCAATCCGTAATTAGATCCCATAAACCTGTATCATCGTAAAAGACAGGGGTTGTTAACATATACTGAATTTAGAACCATGTGGTTAGATTTGTTTGTTTACACCGTTCCACAGTCGCAGGCGGTTTCGCTGACAACTACTTGAAACATCGTGTACTGGTTAAATCTTCAGTGCCAAGTGAAATTTATTAAAGGCACTTGAAGGGAATATCATAGAGTTGATAGTTCAGTTGCCCTGTTAAAGCATGGCCAAAAATTGTGAAATCAAAAACTACAGATTGCTGTTGCCAAATTTTACCAATTGCATGAAAACGGAATTTGAATGAGGGCAAATTCCAACATTACATCCACGATAGCAGTGTTTCCTATACCTGACCTGGGACAACTACCGTTGATTAAACTGTTTGTCAAAGGGTAATGCAAATGCTTTCCCTCCCCAGAGCACCCTGCTCTGAGACATAATGGATTATGAGAATTATTGCACTTCAGATCTCTTTAAGGCATACTATCAGGTACCGATTGGCGAAAATTCTCTACCACTCACCACAATCATATTCTCAGGAGGGCCACGCATGACTATTTTCGAATTCTATTTGCTCCAAATTATGCCATTTAGACATTCCAGTGCTTAGCTGATCAAATCCTCCTGTATTGCCCATTTAAGATGGTGTATATAGACGAAATCTTAATTTTCAGTCGATATTGTAAAGAACAAAGCAGTTATTCTGAGATTGGTTTGACCAGGCTGGATTAGTTATCAAACTCAGGAAGAGCAAATTTGGTTGCTAACCAGTTAAATATCTTGGACACACATTTTCTAAACAGAGAATTAAGCCTTTTAAAGATAGGAGCCGGGTAATCAAGGTTGTAACGAAACCTCAGAATATGTGCCAACGGCGTTGATTATTGAGAATGATCAGCTATTATGGACGATTCATCCCAGGTCTAGCCGGAAATTTAGGATAGTTAAGATGTCATTTCTTGCATGGTAAACGCACAGTCAAGGAGGCCTGGCTGTTCTGAATCACAGTAACAAGCACAGCAAACAGGCAGAGTGAGTCGAAAAGTCAGAAGAAAGAGATGCCTAAAATATTAAGCTTTATTCATCATATAATGCAGATATACATGCTAAAAGACAAAGCAAAACATGTTAATATACGAACGGTGTGAATATAAATGTGTGTATAAATAAACAATCATATCATTCTCCTCCACTGCGATTTGTAGCGTAGCGTCAGAGTCGGAACAAGACTGTTATAGTGATAATTTAAAGAGGATTGAGAAAACATAGTATTTAAACTTTTCCACTTCGTAAGTTATAAGGATGAACACGTTGTTGTTGATTGATAAGGTTTTCGAGATTCTCTGATAGGTCACGAGCATTTGAGTTATCCATAGATTCACCATTTGCCTTAACATTATCATTATCGGTATCGTCATTATAGGAGGTTTGTTCATCAGCAACAACCGGTTCATTTTCACGGAGTCCCATATTAGTTCCAGCTTCATTTATCAGTGCGTCGGAGCCTTTCGGGATAATTGACGGATAGATACTGTATCTTCTCTTCCATCAGAAAAACGAACATGCGCATAGTTAGGATTGCAATGAATTAGTTCAACTTCTTTCACAGAGGGGTCATATTTAGAAACTCTAGCATTCTTCTTGAGTAAAACTTTGCCAGGAACAGTAAGCCAGGTTGGGAGTGTGGTACCAAAAGTCGACCTTCTATTGTGTAGAAAAAGACGCTCGTGAGGGGTTTCGTTGGTAGATGTGCACAATAATGAACGGATTGAATGTAATGCGTCCAGCAGCCCGCATTCCCAGTTTTCAACTGAAAGCCTTTTTGATCTGAGAGCGAGAAGGATCGATTTCCATAAGGTACCATTCATTCTTTCTACCTGTCCATTTCCTTTGGGATTATAAGGAGTCGTTCTACTCGAAGCTATACCTTTCTCCCGAAGAAAATTTTGTACCTCGGTCGACATGAAGGAAGAACCTCTGTCTGAGTGAATGTACGAAGGCATCAAAAACATTGCGAATATTTGACACAGGTGAAGTATGACCGTGTGACTGCTAAGGTCAGGACAAGCAAATGCAAAGGGAAATCGAGAATATTCATCGATGAACGTCAGTAGATAACGATTACGAGCTGATGAAGGAAGAGGTCCTTTAAAATCGATAGATAACCGCTCAAACGGTTGGGTAGCTTTGATTAATTGGCCTTGAATTGGCGAAGGAAATCTGGGCTTGATTTCAGAGCACACTTCACAACTCAAGGTCATTTTTCGAATTTCATCAATAGAATATGGTACATTACGAGATTTCACAAAGTGGAGCATACGAGAAATTCCAGGATGACAAAGAGAATCATGTATTTTGCATTAAATCCAGTCCATTTAGAAGCGCACCACAACAGGATCGACTAAGTGCATCTGCTGGGTTAAGTTACCTTTTCCGGGTCTATAGACAACATCGAAGCTGTAAGGTGATAATTCCATTTTCCAGCGCAAAATTTTATCGTTCTTCACTCTTCCTCGATTTGATTGCCGTACAAGAAACAGATCTGATCAGTGACAAGTTTGAAATGATTACCCAAAAGCAAATGCCTCCATTTTCGAATAGCTTCAACCACGCATAGGCTTCTTCAACAGCTGAGTGATGTTTTTCAGATGGCGTCAACGTCCGAGAGAAAAACGCCACGGTTCTTCCATCTTGGTTCCAAAGTGGCAATAGCTACGTCCGAAGCATCAGTTTCGACGACAAACGGAATATCACAACGAAATAGAAGCCAGAGTTGCTACGGCTAATTCTTTTAAGATCATCGAAATTTTTTTTCACAGAGACGGGCAAAGGAAAAGTTCGATTATGAACGAGTGAGTAAATTTTATCAGAGAAGTTGGAGATCCACGGCGAATAATAAGCGAAAAATCCCACAATTCCTTGTTGCGATTGCACATTCGACGGTGGTGGGGAGATCTTGTAAAGGCTTTAATTGGTCAGGATCAGGTTTAATTTTTCCATTCGATATTTGAAAACCAAGGAGAGTAATTTCTTTAGCTGCGAAAATGCCTCTTTGATTCATTTAAGGTCAATCCATATTTTTTAGCGGAATTAAGAAATTTGTTGAGATTTGTTTCGTGTTCAAGCGTATCTCTCCCGCAAACTGTCACATTGTCCACATAGACAAATGTATCTGTGAGATGTTCCTGTGCGATTATATGATCCATAGTTCTTTGGAAACATGAGACACCATTCGCACTCCGAAGGGAATGCGACGGAATTGAAACAAGCGTCCACACGCTTCGAAAGCAGTAAATACCTTTTCATGTTCTTGGATAGGTATTTGGTGGTAAGCGCTTTTGAGATCCAAAGTGCTGAATATATGATATTTTGAAATGGTTTCAGCCATTTGATCTATTTTCGGCAAAGGATATGCGTCTAAGAGTGTGAATTTGTTGACCGTTTGGCTGTAGTCCAAAACCATACGTTTCTTGTGATTTTCATTCGATACCACGAGAACTTGTGCTCTCCACGGGGATGTTGAAGGTTCGATAATGCCATCAGAAACTAATCTGTTTATTTCATCCCGGATAAATATTTCATCCATTCGATTGTACCTTCTTGATTTCGTAGCAATAGGCCTCCAGTTAGCAGTTAAATGGTGGAAAAGAGGCGGGGACGTAACAGATGTAGGTTTCAGTAAACAGACGGTGAATGACGATTTATGACCACCAAAAGAGATATTTAAACTTTTATGCAATCCAAGGAAGTCATGACCGAGGTGTACGTCAGTACAAAGATCAGAAAGTATAGATAGTTTGATATTTTTATAAACACATGATTTGTATTGAATCGACACAAAACAATGGCCTTTGGTATGACTCGATAATGAGCTAGACGCCATGGTTATTGTTTCTCGTGAGGAGTGAATTTTCCAATTATTTTTCAAAACGAAGGCTTCTGAAACATAACTACAGGAACTGCCTGTATCAACGAGAGCATGAAAATTTATGTAATTGAATTCTAGATTTATTACACATTTGGTGAGACAATCAGGAGCAGCAGCTTATACAGTTGCAGATATGGTAGGATGAAGCGTCGAAACCACTGGGCGGTGATTCTTAGAGCGACATACCTTTTGAAAATTTCCTTTGTTTCCACAACTTTTACAGAAAGCGTTTCTGGCCGGACATTTCCATCTTAAATGATAATCGTACCCACAAAAGTCACATTTTTGTTTAACAGCAGCAACAAGATTATCTGTAGATTTATCGGAGGTTGATGAAGGACAGAGTGGCTGAACCGTTGCAGTGTGTGCAGAATTCAAACAGTTTTGATATGATAATGATTGCTTTTCCGCCATTTCGAGACCACGTGCTTGATCAAAAGCCGCTTGAAAATTAAGTGAGTTGTGTTCTAAGAGACGTTGTCTGATTGAATTGGACTGGATTCCATTAATGAAGGCATCGCGCAGAGCATCGTCTCGATTTTCCTCGGCCGTAGTTGGTTTGAAATTGCACTCCCTAGCTAACGATTTCAGAATCTGAACAAATTGATCCAATGTTTGTCTATTCTCTTGTTTAGTAGTCGCGAGTATATGACGAACAAAGACTTCATTTTTCGGTCTGACATAGAGATTCATTAGAGTTTTGATAGCATGATCATATGTATCACAGTCAACGATGTGTTCATATACGTTAGGAGAGACGTAGGAAATAAGAGTGTCTAATTTATCCGGATTCATGGATTCGACTGATTTTAGGAGGCCACAGAATGTACGATACCAATGATTCCATTGTTTTGCTGCATCTGGTGCACTAGGTTCAACATCAAATCTTTCTGGTCTGAGTAGGCGTTCCATGATTGGGTTATATGATGAATAAATTGTTCTGAATCACAGTAACAAGCACAGCAAACAGGCAGAGTGAGTCGAAAAGTCAGAAGAAAGAGTTGCCTAAAATATTAGGCTTTATTCATCATATAATGCAGATATACATGCTAAAAGACAAAGCAAAACATGTTAGTATACGAACGGTGTGAATATAAATGTGTGTACAAATAAACAATCATATCACTGGCCTATCGCTTTGAGTCAGGTGTACCCAGAGAAATTCCAAAGAGCTAAATGTATGCTAATTAAGACAACCACCGTATTACTTGTCGAATTGGATAAGCTAATTGATCTAGTTGCAGATGCCTTAGATGTTGCAATAGTCGTAGTAATATAGGTAAAAGATAACGGCCTAATTAGGCCAATATAGCTTTACAACCGAAAGCTCCAAGATCACCATGAACGGTAGGATAAATTTTGTAAAATGCTTCTTGCGTTATGTGCCGCTGTGTTACATTTTGGGCATGATTTCAAAATATTGGCAAACTGCAAGCTGCTGATAAGCAAGCTCGGCAAAATCGTGAGAATTAACTACTCTTGTAGGGCGAATTCACAAAATAACCCGATTAGCAATTTGGATTTTAAAGTCTCTCATATTGCTGGTAAGGCGAATTTGCTAGTGGGTGCCCATTGCAGACAAAATGAAGCAGATGTCTTAGTAATAATTCAAGGTCTGATAAAGTATCTCGAGAATTCGCCCGATGTTCAGTTTAAGCAAATCTCTGAATCGAAAGGATTAACTTATTTCACAGTGATATTGGCTGGGAAACCAACCTATGCTCGCAAGCTACTGAGAGGCAAGTGGTTGGCTACCGTATGTTCCGTTGGAGTTACACGTCAAAGTAATGCAAAAGCTACATATTATGCGATATCCATGATTAAAAGCTACCATCATGTTAATTTCTGATAGATAACTATGTCCGAATTTGGCGAAAGACACGTGGGCTTGGGTACAAGCCGGGGTCTAGAGTCAAATGTGCAATGTTTGGTGACACAAGAGAACAGAGGTCCGTAATATCGCCACAATAACTGGTCGGATTGATCATGCCGTGTTGCCGAAATCGCCGGTCATGTCTACTTGATCATGATGATTGAAAGTTACAGTCGTCGATTTAATGTTGCAATTTTCAAATATCGGAAAGCGTAGGAAGTCTTGTCCACGTACCTACATAATTGGTATGTAGAATCAATAGAACGTCTCAAACCCAAAGTTGAAACTCATTCGGTACAATTGATTGGGAAGTTTTCCGCAAAATTTCTATAGAGGTTCAAACAAAAATAGCCCAAAATTTTCGCCACCGTCAACAGCATTATTTAATTAGGCAACTAGTGATTGCGTTGCCTTTGAAAGCTATCAATTACATCAAGTTAATAAACACTAATTCAATGTTATTTTATCAGTCACACAATATGACAAAACTACCATTAATCGCGCGTTCTTATCTTTCATCTGCATTATCAGGACCCGGCAGCAAATAGACTAAAGAGGATCGATCAGGAATGCGTGTGTGCGGCAGGTTAGCATAGAAATGCAGCTTTCAGCCTTAGTGAGTTCGCATAAATATTACTTGAATGAAATATCTGGTGCACGAATCATATGCTGTCAGGAAACGCGTCAATATGAATGATGGATGGTAGATTTGCTTTTTTTGCGACTTGTTTAATAATACGAGATTGGTGTTGATGATTAACTCTTTAGACATAAATTAAATGAGTTATATCATACCCAGCACAAACAATAGTGGCTTAGTATATATATATATAATATATATATATATATATATTATATATATATATATATATTTATACATAACGATAAAATAGGGTTTAGGCAGCAAATATGTCATTCAGCCGACTGACGAACTAAGCACAATTCACAACATACTTCTAAGGGCGTGGGCAGCATTTAATCTTTTTCATTCTCTAGTTGAACATTGTGGTTTACTCACCGTTTTAAATTTGGCTCCTGGCTTCAGTAGGTGATAATTTTAGGCCGAATCACATCAGTGTATACTTAACGTAGGTGGATTAACAATGAAATATTTTTAGTTACATAAAATTCGATTTTACTTTTAACTCATTTGTGATGACTTCATTTTAAATGTTTTCTCTCATGACACACGTAATAAATTAACAAAAAATGACCAAATAATATGAGTCATCTCTACCACTTTAAAAAATTTCTTTGGCCTTTGAGTTCGAGATCCGTTTGTCATACTTTTGTGATGATCTGACAATTACCAATGAATTGTGAAAAAATGTCACTTTGTTTAACGATTGTTATTTATAAGATAGTGCGGATAAAGTGGGATAGATGTTTACTTCGCGTGTGAATGATTGTATGAAATAAATATTTTTACAAATGTGTAAAATGAAAAAAAAGTGAGTTGACTAATGCTGGTTGTATCAAGTTTCAAACTGTACTATGTATTTTTGTTAACTCCTACTGGTAAAAAGCATCTAAAATTACAAGTTGGGATAACTTTTGGACTTCAATGTGCCTATTAGTAAATCTAAATGTTGGACGACTCTCCAAATATTTTTCTCGGCGATCAATACAAATCGCAACTCGCCCATTAGTTGTAATTAGGTCAGATTTGCTTATGTACCCTAGGTTTAATCTTCCAATGATGAAGTTTGTTTATTTGAAAAAGCAATATACGTTCATTTTGATCTATAATTTATAATTATGACTTCAATTAAGCAGTAAATTTTCCGTCTGTAACTTTTTTGTTGCCTTGTTTATATTGTAGACACTTTGCATAATTGCATATGGTATTTCGTAGGTTTTATTTCCTTCTAGATTGGCTGGAAGCGTAAAGGCATAATTGTTGATAATTTGTGTTTCAGTTTAATGCGAAATCGTTCAGTAAATCAAATAAAAAACTTCTAGGGTATATATTTCATTTTTGATATGTAAATTTTCTTTAACTTA
Source organism: Eudiplozoon nipponicum (assembly GCA_029291075.1). NCBI lineage: Eukaryota > Metazoa > Platyhelminthes > Monogenea > Mazocraeidea > Diplozoidae > Eudiplozoon > Eudiplozoon nipponicum. The sequence goes on from JAQBSW010000572.1 coordinate 185,243, forward strand.
ACAAATTATGATTTAAAGCTAATTCTATTTATATACATATCACACAATCCAAAACGTGAAACTAATAGTGTTAAAATAATAAGCAATGAAGCTGTCCTATTTTGGACATTATGAGCTGATTCAGTCTGCATGTCATTTTAATAAGACCAATTCACCTTGATGCTGTTATGCAAATTAAGATTATTATAGATTCATTAATAAACAACCATTAATTTATTTAATCACGTTATTTCTATTCCGAAGTTAAAATTAATTCGCCCCATAAGCATTCACATTGAACATATTTAAATGATTACGAGGCTTGAATTTGAGGAATAGGGATTCATTAGGCGCAGATGCTAAAATGGAAGAGAAAAATTTTAAAACCTAATAAAAAGAACATATCAATATCTTAAAGCTGCAATTTATGAGTGGAGTCAGTTTGTGACACCTACATGGTTCTTGCAGAAATATATGAATGTAAATCAGAAATTAACCGCCATTGCAATCATTTTAAACTCGACGAAATTCAAATTCTGAAAAATTCAAGTTCGCTCAACTTAAAGGTGGAAACTAGGCGAAGACCAAAAATTTATGTTGTTAAATCAAATTTATTTCAAAGCAAATCATGAATAGTGCTCAATTAAAACTTATTTCTATTCGGGCGCAGAACAAAAACCTCTGAATTTAGAGAATATTTTTGAAATTAAGGAATGTGTTTCTTGTTGGTTTATTTGTCCAGGAGATTTTATTAAAATTTTCGGTGCCATTTTGTTAACTATACGGTTAATGTATCAGTAAAGTTATTTTCCACGATGTATATAGTCAATTGATCATGAAAAATTTCCACAGACAATAATATTAGTAAGATTTTTAATTTAAACACACATTCAATCATATAAGTTGCATATAAATTGGTATGACCTGAATCTGTCGTGAAGAATGCCACTGTTATACTAATAAGCATTGCCTGAAAAATAAGGTATTTTTCTGAACATATATTTCCATCTCTCATTTGTAATAGTCTACAAAGACAAATAATCGCATCTCGGTTTAAATTTCACTGGCGATATCTAAGTTGACCACACTTATTAGGAATTTATTAGATTCCTGCTTAATTAATTTAGCCATTGCACAACCGTGCTTCTATTACAAATTCAACGTCTACGTTACCAAATATGTGAGGAAAGTGAATGTTGATGCCATCTCGATTGCAGAATAGCTGATTTAGTGCTACTGTAAGCGCAGTTGATTTCCATCTGACTTAGAGAGTCCGCATTATATCAGTGCAACAGATAATAAAGACAGATATGCCTAAATGACAGTTAGACTATATGTGATTCGATAATTAAATAATAAAATTACTAAATAAACTATTAGGCGTAATTTAATTATTAAATAGAATATTCCTAAACCAGAATATGAATTTAACTTTATAGTGTTAATGATGATTTTGTAGTGAACAAAGCTGTTGAATCATAGTTTAACACACAAGCATTTTACGATAATTAGTCATAGGCTTTAACGAAGCTGTGTAGCTCAATATCTACTTTCCTTTTTTAAGGAACTACCGGCTGACAGAGGTATTGGCTCTGTTACTCGAACCCTAGAATTAAATGAAAGAACGGAGTTCAGTGGATGGGAAAGAAAATGAAAGAAAGAATTAGCTAAAATAAGGAGAAAATGTGAGCTGTTCAGCACGAGTCGATGACTACAATAAAAGCGACCACACCAGAGAATTATCAGTCAATTTTTATTTCGCCAGGCAGCCGTAAATTCAATGGTTCGGTTAAAAGATATCAAGCCACTAATAGGAGTTTATTACCAGTCCTGTTATTAAGAACAGCGGCTTACCCATTCACAACGCTATGATCAAAATTCATAGATTAATTACATCTAGAATTTTACTGCTCGAGCCTGTGCTACCTAGACGCGCTACCGATAGTTTTAAACCAGGGAAGCAATGAACACATATTTCCTCGCAATCGCCATGCAAACTAAGGTAGTGACACGACCAAAAAAATGCTGGTCAAAATTTTTATATACTGAACGCGAAAGTTTCTGCCTATAAAAACTAATTATTGCTGCATCGCTGACGAACAGTATAATTGCGATTTGGCAATGTTTATCTTGAAGAGTTAAAAATTTATTTTATGCATTCGATAATATGTTTCGTTCTTGTCTAGCATGCACATCTAAAGGACAATCGCATTGAGGCACCTCAGCTGTGCTAAGATTATGCATTTAGACACGAAGCAGAAGAGATTCAACTATGGTACAATGTTACTTAAGTATTCTAAACATTGTGAAAACACATTTATCTCTAAAATGTTTATGCTAAGATCTAACGCATACATGTAATGATACTAATAAAGGTTCATAAGCGCCTCCAATTTCCGATGCTCAAACAATTTTAACTCCTCTCTTATTAGCGACGTTATGCAAACGCTATGTCAATTGATATTGGGCCCCGGGTATTTCTGCATTGACCTCGAATAATCAACAATTGAGGGAAATGTAAGCAATTGCAGTCTCAGGATAGAACGTAATACCCATATACAGCGGTCCCTCTACTAAACTGTATAAGCTTTGCGGAACGGAGAATGAGAAAAACACAAGCCAGTTTTTCATTTGGATTATAAGTTGAAAATCTGACCCAACTGTTGTAGTGCGTTGTTTTGTTGCCCATTTACAAGCGAGCAATTTTAGCGTCCCCGTCACCATTCAGGTTTTTGGTTACCATTCTTCTGAAATAACAATTGTCACTGATGTTACTCATTAAACAATTATATATATATATATATATATATATATATATATATATATATATATATATACATAAATGATGATGATAATCGGTAGTGTCAAATTAAAAGAAAATTGTTATAAACAAATATTTCTCGTGCAACGTTGCTACATTTGCTGATAGCTACTCTTACTGAGTAGTACAATAGATCTAATGAAGAAACCGGAAGTGAGGTATGTAAACCTCATACAACAGTCAGCGATATTGGAAAATGCAACATTTTTAGTGGTTTGTAACTATATTGTGGATGCCTTTGTATTGAGGGTACCCGTCAGCAGCCAGCCATCACGAAGACCTAATAGGCGAGTACTTGGAAATGAGGATCAAACTCAATATTGCAGAAATACTAGTGCAAGTTTCAGAAACACGAAAGAATATCGTGAATATGTTAAATTTATTAATCGCACTGCACACCGTTCAACAGCATTTTAAAAATCACAAAAGGTATTCATATAAATGTGATATAATTTTGCTGAGCTGAAATCTTCGAATATCATTAACAAAAACATAATAAGCAATTAATTTACAATGATCGGAATGAAACTGATCAACAATTGCTACTTTATTTACGGAAAAAAAATTTTAATTTAATACGCTACCGAATTCCTTAGAAGTTATGCAAGTGCATGTATAAATATTGAAATTTCACAAAAAGTTACAATAAGTAAACTTTAAGCTAAGACTGCAATGTCAAGCCGTTGCAATTGGATGAGAGAACTTACCAGTAATATTAAATACGAAAGTAGATTATGAAGCTTCTATGTAATGAATTCACACGCTATTCCATCTCTACCTTTTAATCGCAGTGGTTATGCTAATTCTCAAGTAGAATTACGTCCAACTTAAAAAAAGTATGAGAAAACACGTTTAGATGTATCTTATAAAAGTACATGCACATTTCCTTTATCCCGGAATAGAATTAGCTTAAAAGAATTATTAAAAATTTCTCTTTTAATCTATAAAATACATTATTGTGTATTTCAACCATATAAATACAAAGAAGAGATCCAATTTTACAAAAAAAAATCATTTAGATGAATATCAAGTCAAATAAACATAATCTATATATGTAAATTAAATTTGCATGAAAACGCGGTAATTTATTTATAAATCTGCAACATTTAAAACTATATATGTTGCTTTTTTTCCAACACAAAAGATTGTAATTCGTAGCTTTTCATTATGAGTACGTAAGTGAATCAAAATAATATCTAATTAAACTGTGGGGTAAAGCCATAGTTTGCTCAAATGTTTTTCTGGTATTTAAATATTTCAATTTATATGGCAAGTTAACATTTTATTACAAAAAATATTAGCTAAGAAACCCAAAATTTTGACATAGACGACTCGACCCACCAGTCTGACATCTGTACTGTAAATTTATTCTTGTTTACCGTTGAAAAAGTCAACCCAGTCAGGCCTGAAGTACTATCCAGTTGATTAACTTCGCAATGTGCTTACGATTAGTTTTTTTGAAAAAACGTTAGT